>OY855910.1:35105858-35662763 GCA_963693305.1 Meandrina meandrites
CACGATGATCAGAAATATTCTCTTGATGCTCACAAATGCTAGACTTGCCCACAAGTCGAGCTTACAGAGCGCGAAGCGCTAGAGCTCCAGGGTCTACTGCCAAATCGGAAACGAGAAGCGAACGACTTAAAGAAAGTCTACCATAATTGCGTAAGAATTATGCAAGAAGAGGGGCCTCATCAGACGAAGAATCCGCAGACGTTTCGCTTCTTAGTAGAGGTGTGAATTCAGTGTTCTTCACTGTAACCATTGATGTGGTTTCACCGCCGCGTTTATTTCGCGCGACAGTCCCCCGGACTGTATTTCCCACGCTCTGCACGTGCTGCACAATATCGTCACGCACATCAGACACGTCCCACATGGAGACAAAAGACGCACAGCAAGGGGGAGGGGGTGAGGTGGGATCCACGTACGGCTTGTGTGAGAAGACGTAATAATGAGCGATGGCAAAGATGAACATCTCGATGCACACCATGAAATTCTGATGAAATAATAATAAAAAACAATGTTTGTTTCTTTTTTCACCACTGTGGAATTTTGTACCCCGAATTTTTTTTTCTAAAATCGTAACGAACCTCCTGGGATTGGGGGAAGGGGGGGGGGGGGGGGGGAGGGAACGGGAGGGAGGAGTGAATAGGGGTTCGCAAATCCGCCGATCTGTGGCCCACTATTTTCATTCAAATCTGGATCCACATAACTTGAAAACTATACGCGTCACATGTGAGTTGAGTTTGTTGTTGGCTCCAAGGATTTTTCTCTGGGTTCTCCGGTGTTCCTCCCTCCACAAAAACCAACACTTCTAAATTTCAATTCGATCAGGAAGGTTTATAGCTTAAAATACCATACCGTGTATAAACAAAGGTAATTTATTAAGTGATCATATCTTGGCAATTCCAATGAATCAGATTTGGCCTAAAAAAGCGCACGGATTGAGGACTTTCCGATAAGTTGAGTGGAATTGTTGATTTTGAAAATACTACAGACTGCGGGCAGCTGAGAAGTTTGGCCTTGATTTTAGAATCAACCTGTCCTGAAGTTCGGATCGTAATTCTGTAACGTTACGTTCCTTTTTTCAAGCAGGGATAGGGAATTTCTTGAAAAATCAGGATAAAAAAACAACACTTACAGTCCCTGATAGAAATCAGACGCTATACCAGCAGGTCCGGGAATCAAACCCAGGCCACATTGGTGGGAGGCGAGCGCTCTCACCACTGCGCCATCCCTGCTTCTCATTCTTGTCATTTCGACCTCCATCCCGTTGCATCTCAAAGTGTTTTCTCTTACTAAGTTAAAAGAAAGTGATGACATGGTTACTGTGCCTTTACTGACCTGAATTCCATTGGCCACATCCTCCACAGTGTAAAACACCCACGTATGCTTCTCTGATATCACTCCAATCTACAGAAGACAGGTTTAGAAAAAAATCATTCCTTTTCATTTATAATTTAAAGAAAGGCAACCCTTTCACCACTTTGTGATGTTCACTGCAAGCAGTCTCTTTCTTTTTTGGGCGCGATCAAATACATGAATGCAAGAGAAGTGAAAATCCCGTGTTACCTGCTTGTTTTGTCTTCAGAAGACAAAACAAGCAGGAAACACAGGGGATTTTTACTCTCTTAATTATGCAAAAAAGAAGTTCTTATTTGCACAATTAATGTTAATACATAATTAATTACATTTTCACTCGCGCACAGGATTTGAGGAATAAAGACCAATGGCTCACAGTCTATTGGTGATGCAGCTGTGGTTTATGGTTGTCACTATATGTTAATTAACTAGTTATCATATCACTAAGCAAAAGACAACTTGACATACCTTTACAAGAATTGCTATCAACACCCCTTGCCTAACAATGAAAACAGTGAAAGCAGTTTTTAGAGTGGCGCCAAAGAATTACTGAAGTGATTGTCAAAGCATTACTTCTCACAGACTTTTTTAAGCAGCTGTATTCAATGGATAAGAGGTAGTTTACAGGCAGAATATGACACTTACATGTAAACTAATAGAAGGGATCAAAATAGTATGTCTCTTAATACAATAAAAAGGATAAAATAATAAAAATATATGTCTTAATTGATCACTACCCAATGGGGTTTTTCTCAGGGCCAGAGTGAACAAACAATGAAACAAATATTTTTAAATGAACATAACATTGTTAAAAATCCCAACTGGCAGGAGGCAGACCAGTTGGCTATTTACAACATAGCCAAGGAGTTGAACTCAGGACTACCAAGAACAAATCCAACTAGTGATCAGAGGAGGACTTGAACCCGCGACCTCCAGATTTCAAGTCTGACGTTCTAACCACTGGGCCACACTACATTATGGGACATATTAATATGGGAAGGCAGAGTGGAAAAAAACAGGCTTCACAGAAAAAAAAGGGCTGACATCAGGTCTCAAAAATATAGTGTTCTGTTGTCTGTGACAAGTAGATTTTCCTGTTGGGCAACTAACTTTTGGTCCTCACTTGTCCGATGGACAAGGACTATGATTATATAATTATGTGAGTGGGTTCAATAGAAAAGGAGGCTCAGTACAAAGTGCCAGGCGGGGCTTTTAAGCTCCCATTATTAAAATAATGATGTGAGATGACAGCAATGGGTGCTAAATAATAGAAAGGGGAGATAAAGAACAGAGAGGGAACCGTAATATTTTCACACTTCTATTTGTAACTTCTGAATGTAAAATAATGCGTTCACTCACCAGAAAGATGCAAACACAACAAGTTTAATGCAAAGGAATTTTCCAAAGGGTTTTATTGGTTTAAGTTCATCATGGGCTGCTTTGTAGAACAACACCAAACAGTATAACGCCCACTGAAAAGAGAGAACACCCTGTAAGTGATAAATGATCTTTACAGCAAATTTCCAATTTAAGCAATAATTGGAATGAAGAAACCTGGAAAAAATTCAGGGCTTCAACGGGATTCGAACCCGTGACCTCCGCGATACCAGTGCGATGCTCTACCAGCTGAGCTATGAAGCCACAATGGAAGTGATGTCAGTTGTGAGTTCGTATTTTCGTGTGAGAGGAGTGAAATGATGTAATGTGTATGAAATGACTCACATATGAACTGCGGATGAATATGAGAGATAGATGTATATTGACCTCGCTCCCAATGTGTGGCTTTATAGCTCAGTTGGTAGAGCATCGCACCTGTATCGCAAGGTTCAAATCCTGTTGAAGCCCTGAATTTTTTCAGGCTTCTTTATTCCAATTGCTTAAATTGGAAATTTCACTTAGAAAATTGGATTTAACTCGGATTTACTTAAACTGGATCACCCTTAACTCCAATGTAAAGAAGTCATAAAAACAGGAAAGGGGGACTCAACAACTTTAAAGTGATAAATGTAGTTCTCTAATGGCAGCAATTTTAGATTTCAACACCCTAAGCGGTACTAATCTCATCATATTTTACCCCCTAAAAGATACAACTGGCACCACCATCATAATCGTTTAGCCCCCCCCCCCCCCCTCCCCCCAGGCCTAAAAGATTAGCCAACATACCACTTGTGAGCAGTTATTTATCACTACTATGTAAGTCCAGGCTGTTTTGAAGCTCAAATTTCCTTCATCGTATTTACCAGCTAGTTCCGTGCAGCTGCCAAAACAAGAAACAAGAAAGGAATGAACTAAAATTTTACTGACAATATACCAAGTTACTGGCAGCACACTGATCACACTGCCTAACAATACTTACAATGCAATAACAGTGGTAATTATTCTGACAACTGTGTAAGATAATGCACCTTGTTTACATCTGTTGATCAAGGTTCTTAGGAGAAAAAAGAAATGATTAGATTAATGATAATTATTATGTTCAACACTACAGTCGGGGGAACATGTGCCAGTTTTGGCAAATCTTCGTCGAAGCACTAAAAGAGTTTCTGAATTATTTCATCCAATCAAAAACTAGCGCGAGCACCCACGAGTACTCTGGAAACAATCGCACGAACAAATACATCATGTTGCTTAGCAACTTCTGGGCCGAAAACTGCGGGCTCAGTCAATTCTCGGAGAAGTGGTCACACCATCAACTGGCACTTGTTCTCCCAACTGACTAACATCTGCCAAAATGAGGCAGAGACTTCAATGCCATTAACAGCATGTACCAATAAGAATGAATCTGTATGAATATTCACCAGTGCGTAATTGAAAGCATATTTGCTTATTGATGTCAAATAAGCATAGTACTCTACCCACCCTGGACTGTATGTTAGTCTATCACAAGGTCACATCCCCCTCCCCCCAGAATTCAGTAAGGTTGATTTACAGTTTACTTGGTGCCCAATTCATTATATACTCCTGATGGGGAGGTCCAGGCACCATGGGAATAAAGTGACTTGTCTTTAGCTCATGCAGCTCACAAGCCCAGAGCACTGGCAGGTATTTTTTGCAAGTTGCAGTGAGGTTGAAACAGCCTGTTTATTTGTCAGAATATTAAACCCCAAAACAAAGGCTAACCACAAGCAACCTAAGCTAATTTAGGCTAACAGGAGTGCAACTCAGGCTAACCGAAGTGCAGCATTTTGCAGTGTTGGGTCAGTGCACCTTCCACATGCCTTAATTCCATAACAAACAAGCCTATGATAAATTTGGAGGGAGGTGGTGAATTCAAAAGATGTGATTGAAGATTCAAAATGTGCATCTCACAGAATTTTAGCCAAATTTCTGGGATCTCGTCATCCTGATCTTCTCTGGGAATGCCTTCCCGGGTCTCAAATTCTTTTGCAAGGCTAAGAAAGTCGCAGAATCAGTGTTGCTATCTTACAAAGTCTTAAATTTACCAATTAACACCCCTTTGAAGCTCTGTGGAAGAAAAATGAATCAAAGAGCAATCCATACTTGCCCATCCTCCATGGTGACATGGTACAAAATGGAAAGAAATGTTTAACTTGAGGCTTGCGGGACAAAACAGCTTCAAAGTCATATTCAGCAGAGAGGTAAGCCAGCAAAAATGTCATAAAATTATATATCACATAAGCTTCATAGCACTCTCGCAAAGAATCCAAGTATATAGCTGCCTTGGGAAAACGGAGAGCAAGCCACTACAAGGGAAAAGATAAAATAACAGACTGATTAGTAAAATATCCAGCAAATAACCTCATAATGATAAAGTACCAGTTGGGCAATCTCACTACTGAGCTACGAGAGACTCTTTTTTTTTAACATTTTTATTGCCAATACAAACAGATTTTTTACAAACGAGAGACTCTTGGTTCATATGTGACACATATCACGTGTGATGTGGTTAGAGCGTCCAACCGGTATCTAGGAGGCCAATGGGTTTGACTCCCATGAGAGAAGCTGAATTTTTCTTTGTTCTTAACATTTGTGACATTCATCTTTATCATCTATTTACCAAGATTAAAATTTATCATTTCTCTTTATTTATTGCGTTAATAATTTTGATCAAAATCAAAACATTATAAATTTCTCTGTTGTTAATCTGATATTGCCAGGAATATGGTTAAACAAGTTTATACGACTTATTTTGGTTCTTTCAAATGGTTCTGTATCTACCCTTCTTAAACTTGCATTAAATTATACAAAAACATTTGATTATGATGAAAAGTCAGTATATACATACACTGTCTGTTGCATAGATTGGTACCATCCAAAGAATTCTATGAACAAAAAAATACCAATGTCAGATCAAAATGGTTTCAAACTTTGATTTCTATGATTGCTCCTTTGATCCAGACATGACATTTATTAATGACCAGTTTCTTGTGCTGTTTGCATTTGCTGATTGGCCATTGCAATTGCTTTGGTTTTCGGACAATCACTTGAAAATTCCTTAACTTAATAATTAACCAAAGTGGAGGTGAATAGTGGTGGATATGTTGTGGTTCAATTTTATCCTTGGTTCAAATTTTCTTTTCTTTTGTTTTAAACTTATTACATACACTACCATACCCAAAAACAAAGGAAATTAAAATTGGAACCAAGGATAAAATTGAACCACAACAGATATTTCCTGAGCCGCGAACCAGTGAGGTAAATATCCACCACTATTCACCTTCACTTTGGTGAATAATTGTTTTAGTATACCAAACAAGCTGAATAACTAATGGACCAAAACATTACTTTTGGTAACCAAAGTGACACAAGAAGCCATTTTGTTTTTCTTCAGCTGCTTGGAGGTTAAAAGTACTTTGCTTATCACCTCCGAGCAAACCAATCAGCACACACAGAAAGCAATATTCACTTGTGTGGTATATGAGGCCCTGCCAGGGGGGTGTCCCAGGTTGCTTGTCGGAATTTTAAAATGTCTTGTGTCGGCGTTTTGTCAAGGCTACACAATGCTGTCAGAAATTTAGCGACATACATTTGGCTTTGTCAGTCGTTTGTCGCTATTTTGTTTGAGCGCTGTCGCTACTTTTTGGCCCATGTCGCTTGTCGGAATTTACCCTGGCAGGGCCTCGTATATACTTCAACAGTTTATAACTTCATGCATGTTTTTGTGCACTTTATGCTGTATAAAGAATAATTAATATGCCCAGTCATTTAAGGGTTGGATAATGTTACCACCAGATAAATTGATATCCAGAGGATAAGTGCAAATAAAACAAGCTATGCTATCCACTAAACAGCGATTTATCCGGAGGATATGGCGTTTATATTCAACCTTTGACCAAGTAGACCATGCCAGACTAATCAGTTGTAAATTATATTAAGAGGAAGTTTCCAGACAAATCAGACAAAAATGATTTTTTGCGGCAAGGCTAAAAAACAGGGATTTCGCTCATCTTCTGTATGTAGATAGTCCTTAGTAAAACTAAAAACGTTACGTTGTTTTTTCCTTCAAATATTTTTATTTTTCTGAGAAAAACGAAATTTTCGATTTCACGTCTAGACTCGATTCAGAGGGTCCAAATTGGGCTGAAAATCGACCATTTTCATTCCATTCGCATGCCAAAATGATCAAGCGCAGAAAAAATAAATACAACCGGCTTATTGCTTGACTCTTCCTTGTCCAAAGAAGCATAGTTTCAAGAGTTTTGGTTTAATCTAATTATTTAACGGTAAACGAAACCAGACTATTCTCACGCGCCCTGAAAGTCGGTCGGTCAAAAGAATCGTCATTTTCACCATGTGCCATATCTTGGATATCCTTGAGATATAGGTATTTATATTGTAGAAGGATGATACTTTCAAAATATACAAAGTTTGGTTTGGGCCAATGATTGAGCACTTGTCAAAAAATTATTCAAAATCGTACAAAAACGGCACTAAATCAAGCCAGCTTCGAATGCGTGACCAAAAGTATTACCACCGTATTTGTTCTTTAAATCAATTTAATCGCAATACTAGCTATATTTAGGCATGAATCAAAATAAACATGTTCACCTTTGCTCGATTATGATGTCCTGACCGTTGCAATACGTTTCTTTCCTGTCATTTCTTCAGTGGCTTCACGTTCAGTTCGCATGCCGCTCGGTCGAATCCGTCTTGCGACTGGTGAATTTGAAGCAACCACTGCTCTGCTTTTATCCTAATATATATCGTCATGATTAACGGGCTCTACTTGTGTTGCTTGATTAAGCCATATTTCAGGTTATAGCCGGCAAAGCGTTTTAAATACGCCACTTAGCAGCGCCCGTTGGAAGCCATTATTATTCGAAGTGAAGTAAAAATTTGCATACTTTCGAGACTAGCGTGACAGTTTTTTTATACTTAGCGGGGTGGGGTGGGGATATGGTCTTAAATTTTTAGCTGAACCGATGGTTTTAAAGTGTTTGGAGATGAATTATCACAAACTCGTGTTTACTACGTGATTTGCTTAACTTATAAGTTCTGCTTACGCTCAAAATCAAAGAGAGAAAAACCGTGAAAAAAAGCCTATTAATTACTGGTTGCTCCTACTATGGAAACAAAATTTATATTTATATTTCATCTATGTACTCTGTAATTCTCCAAAGTAAGTAAAATATTTGACCTTGTGTGTGCGAGAATTCACATTGTTTACTTTTAGGAGACGAGACTAATGTAATTTGCTAAACTCGATTATAGTTTTTTCAATAATTTCTTTTTTCTCACGAACCATTTGTGAATCACCCGGCACAACGCTGTCCTCGTCAAGACTTCAAGTGCTATCTCTCTCAATTATCTGTTGAACTGTTAGAAAACTCTTCACATGGTCTCGATGCACTTGGTGTACTCATGGAAGTTTCTTGTGCTTTTAAAACGAAAGTTCGCAGTCCTTGTTCTTATGATCGACGGGATTAAAGTAAACTAATAACCGAGGTCCCTTTGCTGTCATATAACAAGGATATAGAAAATAGTAAGTCCCTCTGGTCTTTTGCTGGTGTTAATGGCGAGCAGGAACTTATTCTCCTGAGAGCGGGTATCTTTAACACGCAACAGGATGTTAGCGCTTTTACTATCTGTCCCCTCCATCGATCCGAGCTTGAAACTGGATGGCGAAAAAGTTACTGTACATGCAAAGTTCCTCACGAGATTGCTTTATATCACAGTAAAAGAAAGACTTCTTAAGAAGACGTCAAACTTTCCGTTTCTATCCAAAGGATACAGAACCGGTACCGAATGTGTCATT
This sequence comes from Meandrina meandrites, assembly GCA_963693305.1. NCBI lineage: Eukaryota > Metazoa > Cnidaria > Anthozoa > Scleractinia > Meandrinidae > Meandrina > Meandrina meandrites. The sequence goes on from OY855910.1 coordinate 35,114,422, forward strand.
TGTTGCCTTAGCTGAAAAAGGAAACAGAGCCTTGATCGTTTGTTAAAATAAAAAACCGCAACAACAACAGGAAAAAAAATGTCTTTTTTTCTCTCTCTCATTTTGAGCGTAAGCAGAACTTATAAGTTAAGCAAATCACGTAGTAAATACGAGTTTGTGATAATTCATCTCCAAACACTTTCAAACCATCGATTCAGCTAAAAATTTAAGCCCTACCCCCACCCCACCCCCTTAAGTATAAAAAATGTCACTTTTGTCTCGGAAGTATGCAAATTTAATACTTCACTTTTCGAATAATAATGGCTTCCAACGGGCGCTGCAAAGTGGCTTATTGAAAACGCTTAACCTGAAATATGGCTTAATCGAGTAACACAAGAAGCGCCCGTTAATCATGACGATACATACTTGGATAAAAACCTAGCTGTGGTTGCTTCAAATTCACCAGTCGCAAGACGTGTTCGACCGAGCGGCATGCGAACTAAACGGGAAGCCATTGAAGAAATGACAGGAAAGAAACGTATTGCAACGGTCAGGACATCATAATCGAGCAAAGGTGAACATATTTATTTTGATTCATGCCTAAATATAGCTAGTATTGCGATTAAATTGATTTAAAGAACAAATACGGTGGTAATACTTTTGGTCACGCATTCGAAGGCTGGCTTGATTTAGTGCCGTTTTTGTACGATTTTGAATAATTTTTTGACAAGTGCTCAATCATTGGCCCAAACCAAACTTTGCATATTTTGAAAGTATTATCCTTCTACAATATAAATACCTATATCTCAAGGATATCCGAGATATGGCACATGGTGAAAATGACGATTCTTTTGACCAACCGACTTTCATGGCCTATGAGAATAGTCTGGTTTTGTTTACCGTTAAATAATTAGATTAAACCAAAACTCGTGAAACTATGCTTCTTTGGACAAGAAAGGGTCGTGCAATAAGCCGGTTGTATTTAATTTTTTCTGCGCTTGATCGTTTTCATATGCGAATGGAATGAAAATGGTCGATTTTCAGCCCAATTTGGACCCTCTGAATCGAGTCTAGACGTGAAATCGAAAATTTCGTTTTTCTCAGAAAAATAAAAATCTTTGAAGACAAAAACAACGTAACGTTTTTAGTTTTACTAAGGGCTGCCTACATGCAGAAGATGAGCGAACTATTTTATTTTAGCCTTGCCGCACCTTGTTGAATTTTTCTGGAAACTTCCTCTTAATACCTTACTATTCTTCTCTGTAGCTCTGGTTTTGTATAGTTCACTAGATGTTGGAGAATTCCCCACAGGGAAATAGGAATTGTCAAGAAAACAAAACATCCTGCGATGAACCATGCTTGCACATGAGTTTGAGCTCTGTTTTTGTGTAGTTCCCAAACTGTGAGGGGGAGAGCAACGCAGAGAACAACAAAATAAACAGAAATCACTACTGGTCGTAACCAGCTACGAAAATTTCTACCACGCATATTTAAACAGCATGAACAACAGACGTAATTATCCATCGCTACTGTACGCTTTTTTTCCTCTGTCGCAGATTCAGAAGACCAAAATTCGAACCACTATCAACATTTCTTCTCTTCGATTCCTGTCTTGTCCCGTCGCGAACCTGTTCGTGCTGTGTTCGTGTTATGTTCGTGACTGTTCGTGACATTTCGTTTTCCGTTCGCGGGAGATTCGCCACTCAGCGGTATACCAAGAAACGCTACGCGCGGAAATTTGACCTTTGGAGTGTTGCGTGTTGTCATATATTTTCTGTTAGTGAAGATCAATGAACTTTGTTTTCTTCTCTGAATTTGTGGTATTTTCTTAGGCACACATGTGGAATAATCGCATCTTGAGTCTTGGCAGAAGTGCGCAAAGAGGTATGTGCATGTCATTTTTCAATACTTTGCCCACGTCGATACATCTAACCTTACAACTTGTTTACGATTTCAGCCTTGCGACCTCTCTTACATAAGCAGCGCCTGTATTCAAGTGAATCCGTGCCGAAAATCACAACACATTACAGTATTGTACCGCGAGAAACTGACCCAAGATGGAAAGGTATAAGCATAGTATTTTATTGTTGAAAAATTATTTTCCTTTATGTTTTATAATGAAGTTTGTGCACTACTTTTCTCGGCTAAGTTTGAAAATGTTAACTTTTTATTTTGAAGATGTGGACATGGAAAGATTTTCGGACGAAGCCGATGTTGTTATAGTTGGCGGAGGACCAGCTGGTTTATCTGCAGCAATCAGATTGAAGCAACTGGCAGAAGAAAGTGGAAAAGAAATTAGAGTTTGCCTTGTGGAGAAAGCCTCGGAAATTGGTGAGAGACTTACGACTTACTTTTCTCAATCTCGTCACGTTTATTCCTTGAGCTTGTTTATGTAATCGCGGCAAAGTTAACCTTCGATATAAGATAACTTGAATGCGCACTTTTTAGCCGTTGACTTCACAAGAGACGCCACGAATGGAACGTTTTCCATCATTGATCCAGGTGATGCAACAAAATATGGAGGTGATTGCGTGACAGCCCACACCCCCTTCCCACCTCTTCTGGATTAATTAAGAATTGGCTCATGTCAAGCATGACTTCTAGCCTGTTAAACAGGGCCCTTGTGTATCACTCAAATCCATGATCCCCATGCCCCTGAGGTGGGTTCATTGCCCACCACATTCCATGCAGGGGGGGAGGGAGGGAGGATGCATGTGCATGTTCTAGTGAGGTAAAGGGAAAAGAAATGTACAAGCAATGCAGCTGTGTCAATGTTGTGGTTCAATTTTATCCTTGGTTCAATTTGTATTTCCTTTCTTATAAACTCATTATAGTACATTACCATACCGAAAAACAAAGGAAAATATAATTTGAACCAAGCAAAAAATTGAACCATACATCAACATGCCGAAAAATGTTGTTATTGTTAGGAATACAACAAAAAAGAATCAGACGCAGATCGACTGGAATTTTTTCTGATAGACTCTCTCTTATTAAATAAACATATATTACAGGATCTTGCTGCCTGAATTAATCTTTATCTATTTCAACTTGTCTTTAGGTGGACATATTCTCTCTGGAGCTTGCCTTGAACCAAGAGCTCTTAATGAGCTTTTTCCAGACTGGAAGGATAAAGGGGTAAGGCTAACACAGAATAATATGGTAATAAGCATAACAAATGATGCGTGCAAAAACACATGACTTGTGCTTTACCATGTTTTTAGTTTTTTCACATAATTTTGATAATGATTATCACGACCGCTGTGGCTTATAGTTCTTATCTTCCTTTTTTGTTTGCCCACTCGGCACAGATGGGTGTGGTGATAATGGACATTTTATTGCCTGATCAGTGGTTATATTTGTAAATGTGTCCTGACTAGGTAGTTGGCCTGTGTGCTTTTACAGGGTAATCAATTTAAAGTTTTGGTCTTTTCTTGTTCTTACATTATTTTTTGTATTTCCTAACACCAAAAAAATGCTTTTAACACGCCTTGGTTTCACTTAATCAATCCTGCTCTGATTTACCAGGCACCACTCAATACACCCGTAAAGGAGGACAAATTTGCAATACTTACAGAAACGGGAAGAATTCCTGTCCCCATATTACCAGGTATGGAGTAATAAAAAATTATTGTGTTTAGTAACAGTAAGGGAAAAAAGGTATCTCTTGCCTTTTGGCAGTGTGCAATGGCAGAGAGAGTGAAAGAGTGCACAAACCTGGGGCACAAACCTTGTTTTGTATTTTTTTCCCTATTTTTTTCCAAGGAAATGGTTGAACTTATTCTTATATAACCATCAAGCCAGATCCAGTGTTATGCCCTTTTTTCCCATCGCTCCCTTGAAAAAAGGTAGAGTCTGTATTAGAGCCTGGTGGCCCATCAGGCCAGGGCTTATCCTGGTTTCTGACAGCATGAAGCGACTAGGAGTATTTCTATGGGGTCGCCCACTACCTCTTGCAACAAGTTCCCTCTTTTGGTTCTTAAAACAATAGACAACAGTTCATAACAATACCCCTAGCCCTAAATAACAATACAGGCAGTGTTCCCAGCTGGCGGATGAAAATAGAGGTTCCAGAGAGGTTGTGCCTTACTGCCTGGATGGGATGCTAGTCCATCGCCGTGTTACCCTCAGCATTAAATTGGCTGGTACCTTATACACCTAGGTGGAGAGAGGCACTGTGAGAGTAAAGTATCTTGGCCAAAAACACAGCGCATATGACCCTTGCCCAGAGTGGTCGATCGGGAGTCCAGTGCACTAAATAGTTAATAAAATAATAAATGGCGGTAGATGAGATCATTGTCCTTCTTCTTGAACAGGGTTACCCATGCACAACCATGGTAACTACATTGTACGGCTTGGGAACTTTGTTCGCTGGTTGGGTGAGCAGGCAGAGGCTTTAGGGGTGGAAATATACCCTGGATATGCTGCTAGTGAAGTGAGTGTGATCATGTGTAACTTTTCCTTTTCTGACAAAAATCATTCTCGTTCCCAGAGGCCGTGATCCTTCTGGTCTACACCGGGAATCGAAACCCCTGGCCGCCTCCAACACCGGAAGTCCACGATTCACGGACTGATTGTCAAATCTGATTGGCTGAAAATTACAGCGAGTAATCTGCGCATGCTCAGAAATTGTGAGCGGCCAGAGGTCTTGATTCCTGGTGCAGACCAGAAGGGTAGTGGCCTCTGGGAACGCGAATGGACAAAAATGTGATAACCATACATTTCCTTATGGAATTTGGTAAGTTATAAATTATACACCCACTTCAAAGTTATTGTACAATTTGTAATCTTCACTGTCAGTGTGATATTTAAAAGAACCATTACTGGCAATATTACTTTTACATAGCTGCCATTGCATGGTATATTTATTTCAGGGCAGGGAGGCTGGGTGCCGTTTGAACAGGACTGTGACACAAAAATTCATCTCTTGGTACTACATAACCTTTTTAGACCCAAAAGTTTCTGACTCATAAAATGTTTTAGGTGCTATACCACGAAGATGGCAGCATAAAGGGCATCGCCACAAACGATGTTGGAATTCATAAAGATGGTTCCCCCAAGGTACTATAATAACAATTCAGATTGTGCGGCTCTCGATGTGCTATTTTAGTTGTTACAGTTTTGTTGTTATAACATTTGTTGTGATTGGTTGTGTAGTCATTTTGCAGTGGGTGATGTTATAACAGGTAACTGTAATCATTTTCAGTGCAATTTGGACTTGATCAGTTCGACTGAACTTTTCAAAGGCTAGCAAACTTGTACAAGCCCAGAAGTGCAATGTGTAACTCTTGACAAAATAAGATAAAGCCATGCGCTTATTTATTCCAAATAAACAAGCACTAAGCAAATAAATAAATAAATAAATAAAATAATAACTGATGATGACGTAAATTACACGGAAAAATCGTGATTACTTGTTAATAATATTTGTCTATTTACTTAGGCAGTGGGTAGTGCCCATCTTAACAAAATTTCCAAAAGCACTAATTTGCAAACCTTCTGATACTGTTGGAAAATCTTAAGAAATGTCAAGATGAGCTTCTGTGATCTTTGGCCATTTTCGGCAATCTCTGGCAATCGGCTATCTTTAGATGGTCATCAGAAATCTTCACATCACCCTTGGAAATTCTCAGTTGTCTTCGGATGAACAGAAATTTTATGTCGTGTGATATTGACTAGCCCACTGTGTAACTTTAGTTTTATGCCTTATTTTCAAGACTATCAAATTATTTCTAAAGGCTCTGTATTTTCACATATTTCACAGCCCATATTTGAGCGAGGCATGGAACTCCATGCTAAAGTGACCATATTTGGTGAGGGATGCCATGGTCATCTTGCAAAGAACTTGTACAAGAAGTTTAGCCTGCGGGAAAACTGCGATCCACAGACATACGCTATTGGGCTCAAAGAGGTAGCATTGTCCTACATATATAATAGAGCAGGATTTCATATGCCTTAGAACAGTTTTCATTGAGTGTCGTAAAACCAAAACCAAAGTAATCACTCTGGCCAATCATAAAGGACACAGACAATCCAGCGAACCAATCAAAACTCAAAGGAAATACATGTAGCCAGCACAAAGCATGGGCAAATGTGTGCGAGCAAGTAGCGATTGGATTTGGGTTTACTTCTGATTGGTTGAGAAAGTGACGTGAGTTTTTTAAGCCAATTACTGAGCATAGTAATGCAAAACCAATGCAAATGCGAATAACTTTCGACACTCATGTGAAAACCGCTCTAAACTTGAAGTGTACAGTGTAAAACAAAGAAATCTTGTATACTACTTGCTGTATAGTATTTACTGTCCAATTTGGAAATAATTGTTAGTAATAATTATAAACTCAATAATCCCAATACAAAGGCTAACGAAATTTATTTTTTGCTGTAGCTTTGGGAGGTAGCCCCAGAGAAACATCATCCAGGACGAGTAGAGCACACAGTTGGCTGGCCTTTGGTAGGTTAAAGGGACACTGTCACGGACTTTTTTTGGCTTTTTTTAGTAAAACGGCATCAAAATTACGACTAAGTACTTTCAACCATACAGGAAATGCCCCTAGAACGTAAAGGGAAGGATATCTAGCAAATAGTTTAAAGAAGAAGGTAACCGTAAATAGTTTTCATCAATTTTTCCAAACCACAAGGACAGAACTTAAAAAAGTCAGGCTGACTTTTTCAAGTTGAGATCAAAAGCTCCCGATGGTATCACAGTGATGTCACTCTATATTTAGCTTCAGTACACTGGTATAGTAATTTTACGAAAATTTGACCACTGTTAATAGGTTTCCAATGGTGTAAACATGTTTTTGGGCTGTTGAATTTTTGAAGTGCCCCTTGAATTTTTGATAAAGCTTATGTTGCAAAGAAGCTTCTGTATTCAGACACACTTGGGTCCTGGCGTGGGTGTCTGCATAGAAATTAAAGGTGTCAGTGTATGGGAGATATGGTTTGTAAGGGAGGGGGGGGGGGGGGGGTAAGGCTTCACTGAAGAATTTAGTGGCTGCTGATTTACACAGTTTGGTAAGTAAACACAGTAAGCAAGAAGTTTTTACTTATGGCAGGTTTATATATTAAGTGTAGTGGAAAGTATCTTCATCTGTTTACAAGCCAGGGGAGTCTGCTAGCGGGAGGTTACAAAATAATAGAGTTTGGTTTAAAAATAGATGGTTTTCCAGCTAGCCTGTTCAAGGCATTGTTTTAGTTGGGGAGCAGCACGAAATTGGGGATTAGCACCATGAACAGCAAGTGGAAAAAGTGGCATGGGGACTAAGGCAGGGAGCGCCTTCTCCCCACCCTTCCCCTCATTTTCTGCCTGGAACAGGCTATTTTTCCAGCATAAAAGTGTCTGCTTTGAGGCATGTTTGGCTTGGGAAACAAGGAGGTCTTCTTTGCATTTCTTTCTGTAAAAATAAATAGTAAGTGGTTGTTGTTGTTCAAACACACTGATTAGTTTGGTAGAGCTCCATGTAATGTGGAGTGCACATAATAAAAATTTATTTGTTTTTTCTTGTTCCACAGGATAAGAATACATATGGTGGTTCATTTTTGTACCATCTTGATGAAGATTCTCCCTTAGTTGCTGTTGGCTTTGTGGTGAGTGCTAGATAAAAACTGAGCACGTCTTGAGCAATGATCATTTCATTCTCATCCCCATAGCCCTTTTCGCTTCTCTTAGCCGGCAGGGCCTTGGCACGAGAAACGAAGGGCTTTGGGGACATGGGATTTTTTAATTAATTCGAATTTTTTTCTTATTGGCTCTTTGAAACAAAGAAATCTTGAGCGGAGGTAAAAGATGCCTGACTCTCCCATACAGTATATAGAAACATCACGACTGCATACATGAAGACCGGAAGTCCTAGAATCTAGGACTGGAAATCCTTTGTCTCCAGAGCCCTTCATTTCTCATGCCAACATCTCGCTGGCTAAGAGAAGCTAAGAAAAGGGTGACTGGGACGAGAATGTGATGTTTGGTGGTTGGGTCTTGTTGTCAAAGTGTTCCTAGTCTTACAGTAAAATCTCTGCATAAACTAACATGTATCTCTTTTTAGATTGGATTAGATTACAGTAATCCCTATTTATATCCTTTTAAAGAATTCCAGGTATGCTTTCTTAGTTCTTGTTGATAAATTATTGTATTTTGATGTGTTCTGTGTCGTTTATTTGATTTAGGACAGATTACGTGTGGATTATTAAGACTAGTGTTAGTACCGGTAATAATAATAATAATCAACTTTATTTTTCGAGGGTGACACTTAACAGTAAACGCTGATGAACTTGTGGCCCTCTAAACAAATTCGAAATAAACGTATATATACATATGAATAGTGAAGGAATACAAACTCATCTACAAACGATTTAAAATGTAATTTATCTAAGAATTAATACAATGTATATAAATATGTAAAAAGAATAACCTAGGATATAGTAAAATGACGAATATGGTCATAGGACTTTAAAAAATACTTATACAAAGACTTCTTAAGAATTTCTAAACTAGAGCTACTCTTAATTTCATTGGGAAGTGAATTCCAAAACCTAGTGGCTGATACTTGAAAAGTCCTTCTGAAAAAAAAAAAAAAAAAAAAAAAAAAAAAAAAACGGTCCGCTTAAAAAGGTCGTTTTTGCCGTCACAGAATATTTTAATAAGAAAGATGTGGACTGGGGCAAATGCACGCATTCTGACGTTTAGAACTGGTTTTGGAGACAGTTGTTTGTTTCTCTAAATGCTAATACTGAACAAAAGTTACAACAATTGAATCGACCAATCTATGTTGTGTGTGTCATTATACAGCGTTTCAAGCATCACCCATCAGTGAAACCAACATTTGAAGGAGGCAAACGAATAGCTTATGGTGCAAGGGCACTAAACGAGGGTGGCTTTCAGGTAGGAGCATTTTACCGAACTAACGTCGGGAGAACAAGTCGACATTTTCCAAAAAGGCTTATCCCATTCCTCCCTAGGATAGTAATGATTTAAAATACGCTCTTCCCCCTAATAATCCCCCCGGCCCCACAGATCTCGCCGCCCAACCCCCCAAACCTCTGCCACCTAACACATCTTGAAAAAATAGCCCCGAGGGGGCTTCATAATAATTATATCTTTACGTAAGCGCACCAGAGATTTTTGTTTTTGAAATATTCAGTCTGTTAGCTTAATATATCTGGTAACAACAAATTTTGCTGGTCAAGTGTGAGGGATATAGATTTGTCAGATAGCTTGCATTCATGTTTTCAGTGTTCAATGTACATGTTAGTAAACTTTGCCAGGAACTTTGAGTCAATCATCACGTCCGCCTTCACACCAAATTGCAAAGAAATATCAAAATTCCATTGGAAAACCTCTCACTACAGTACTTTTTATGCCTTTGAGCTCGTGGCTTTCCAAAGACCTAACGCTGTTTGTTCACTTCGCGACTTACCATGAATTTAATCATGTTGATGCCCCGAGGTCCAACTACACTTTCACTGTGACAGGAATCCACACAATGGCGTACCGCATATTTCACGAAGTGAAGTCTAACTGCCTTTTTATGCTTATTTAGTGTATACCCAAGCTAGCGTTCCCTGGCGGGCTTCTTGTCGGCTGTAGTCCCGGCTTTATGAACGTTCCAAAAATCAAGGGAACTCATACTGCAATGAAGTCTGGGATGCTAGCCGCTGAATGTGCATTTGAAGCTATCACTGACGAGAATTATTCCTCTGCTACTGAAGGTAAGAAGTGATTCCGCAATTTTTCTTGCAAGTTGCAACTAAACAAACGTTGCATTGCCCGCTGCCAGAGAAAATTCACGTGGGACACCCAATGTTTTACAACCTGCGAATTGCAAGAAAAGTAGGACTGTTCTCCTCACTTGTGACATGTCAATCATAACTTGTAATAGGTTGTAATTGTGTTAAAATTGAGCCAATCAGAGCGTGTTCTTCGCCCGCGGGACATTTCAAGATATATTTTTCAGCGAGCCCGTTGCAAGTTGCGTTAAATAGAATCGCTTACGTGTGACGCCACCTCTGCAACTTGCAATGGTTTTTAGTCGTCATCGTTGTGTTGCAAGTTCTGCAAATTGCATGGAAAATGCCTCGTGTAGCACGAGTTCTAAATAACGGTTGAAATGAATGGAATGAAATAGAATCTACAAGAGGAGGGATGGCCAGAATATGGCAAGATTGATTCTCTGAGCTGATTTCTATCGAAGTTTGTAAGTAAAGATGACACCAACTTGTTTTCTGTTTTTAGGTCTTTTCCTGGAATCCTACGAGTCACGTCTGCGAGAGAGCTGGGTCTGGAAAGAGATTCAAAGCGTACGCAATATAAGGCCCTCTTTTCACAGCCCCTTGGGCCTTTATGGCACCATGTTGTACACGGGCATTTTCTACTGGATCTTACGCGGCAAGGAGCCATGGACAATGCGCAACAGCAAACCTGACGCGGAGCACTTAAAACCCGCCAAAGAATGTCAACAGATCGAGTATCCAAAACCCGACGGCGAAGTAAGCTTCGATTTGCTATCTTCCGTCGCCCTGAGCGGGACGAATCACGAGGGGGACCAACCGGCACATTTAACCCTGCGGGACGATTCCGTACCGGTCAATAGGAACCTCGCGATTTACGACGGCCCCGAGCAGAGGTTTTGCCCTGCGGGGGTGTATGAATATGTTCCCAGGGAGGATGGAGATGGTATGAGGTTGCAGATCAACGCACAGAACTGTGTTCATTGCAAGACTTGTGACATAAAGGACCCGAGTCAGAATATCAACTGGGTGGTACCCGAGGGGGGAGGGGGTCCGGCTTACAATGGCATGTGATGGTGAAAACTGGAAGTTGCTTTCGCTTCTCATTGAACATTTCAAGTTGCCTTTGTTTTTTAAGAGAACGCTTTCATCCTGAATTATTTTGGATGTGCTACAGCTTTCTAAAACCAGACATGAAAGGTTTGCTGAGAAGAACAGACGATGGAGCTTGAGAGAGCAAGGAACTGACTGAGCTGACAATGTTCTCAAGTTGCTTGTCGATTCTTTCTTCAAAAAAGAAACTTTGCGACTGTTAGCAGGACACATGATCCCGTCAAGCTTTGTTTCCCTGCACTTAAAAGTAGCATCAAATTGACCAGCCCTTCATTAATATCTTATTTAAAGAAAAGCAACATGGCGTTAAATTACAATGCGTATTACCATGAGTATGTATTGCGAGGGTCGCTTCATGTTAGACTGTTCGTGGTGTCTCTATCTTTTCAGATGCTCGCGAGCAGAGCGCGCGTGAGTCGTGGGAGGAACGCGTCGTCTTCGGTGCCACGAGCCTTCCTTGATCTGACCAAATAAGAGACCCTGCGAGCAGTCTATTTTTAAGGTATAAAATGCGCTCGGTCTTCGCTCAGTTTACACGGAGGTTGGATTTTAATTTACGGAAGCTTTTTACAATGTAAGTTCGCGGTTTCTCAGGAAAGTACTAAGATAATTTGTCACTCTTTTGGCAGTTAATAAACAGACGTGTTTTATCTACGTATACGTAATTGTGCTCTGTTGTCGAATCAAGTTTTCTCAGGCTTTTTTAGACTGCCTTCATGTGTTACAATGGCAAGACGACGGATTTCAATAACGTCGCAGCGTTAACAAGAAAATTAAATATTGCTTGTCGAACGTAAGAACGAACAAGACTCCCGTGTCAGTGACACGACTTGTAACTTCTCTTCCATTGTTATTTTCTTGCTCTCCTTGTCATTTTCCTCTCCTCTCGTCCCTTCATCCATGTGGCTTCTCGCTATCCTTGTCGGTTCATCGCTATCTGACCATTTTCTCTCATTCCTCTCGCATTCCCTCTTCGTGAATTCAACCTTATCACTTCCTCTCTATTCTCCGAGTCCAGTCGAAAGGCTTCCACCAATCCGCAAACCGCAGAACTTTTCTCTTGTGTTCTTCAAAGTTTTCCCGCCGCGGTTTTCTCCATCTGTGCGGCTCAAGGTCGAGCATTCCTCCAACAATTTCTTTGCCAAAATAGTGCGGAAACAGTTCTTCCTCCTCAATCACGTGCGCAAATCCTCCGTCCAATCCGAACTCTACGCTAAAGTACGGAAGCCCCTTGGGAATTGCGGCTCGTACACCTTTCTTTCTCGTGTCTATCAATTTTTTGTTCTGCGCCCATTCAGTCTCAGATTCCAAAATGGCTTTCTGTTCGCAAGAGATTAAAATAGAGTTAAATTAATAAGGGTAATAAAAATTGAATAATTTCACAACAAAATGTCTCGGAGCAGGGTTTGAACAGTTTCTTTAAAGGACGTCAAAATGGTTTACAAACAGCTCAAGTGTCCAAGAAATTCTGCCAGTCGTGAGTACTTAAGCTATGATCTTTAAGCACATAAGCCGTGAAACGCTAGCTGAGGTGCGCAAAAAATTAAGTAGCGTTTTACACTCAAGAGCAGTTTGTTAAAACAAGCCATTCCTCGATTTGTTTGTATTAAAAACTATACTTTACTTTAACTATCTTAGCTACTGTTAGTGAAATTCAAAACGCAACGAATGTGGCAAACGATACCAACAAAATTAAATTATTGAGGACGAATGGCAAAAATTAGACACTTGACAGCAACCGTTTTCAAAACCAATAACTTGTTCAAGTCGTTTTGTACCTTTTCAGTTGCCTGCCAAAAGTGGTAAATGTGTGTTGTTTAGTATAATTACCTAAAACGCATTTGCAACATAACATGATGTTTTTCAACCAAACATCAAAACCTTGCTTTCGGTAACGCGTGTCAGTTTTCCCGCGTTTGGCTAGGATAGCGTGATTTGTTTATCGAGTTATCTGCGTCACAAGGACTCACCTTGAAGTAAACAGGAGCCATATCTCCAATGTCTTTAGGAAGAGGCACACATTCAATAATCATGTGATGTTGTTTCCGCAACTGTTTACATGTTTCCAGAAAAACGACGTCTTCTTCCTGTTTAAATTAATGATCAAAATCCGTTTTCTTCATAAATGCATTAACAGTGGGATATTTTTTTTATGTACCAGCAAATTCTCGGAACTGACATTGGAAGAGTTGAATGACATTGGTAAATACATATGTACAAAGAAAGCGACAAAAAACGAGAACAAATTGCTTATTCAACGTACTTGCTTTAAAGACTATCTTTTGGTTAGCAAATTGTTCTTGTTTTTTGTTTGCTGGGTACCCTGTGGGTGGCAAACAACCCGTATCGAGGGGCGTTGCCAAGCAACGTGACACATCTTCATGACGTCATTACGAAGCGACAACTCGACGAGTGCACGTGATAAAACAGACATTTCTCGCTTGCATGTAAAAGCATTTGTCAGTAAGGGCCAACTTGTTCGCGTAATAGTAATTCAGTTTTTGACAACTTACCATTTCTTCGAACATTTTGGTGAGCCCTTTCTTGTAAATCTACGTGAAGATATTATAGTAAAAGGGTTAGAAAATTCCAAAGGGATTCGGTTAACCTTCCCTGTCAGTGCCTTTCGTTGGCAAACGATTCAATGAAAGTAGTTAACAACAAAATATTTGTCAGACACCGTGCGACATACAGAGAGAGTACAGACAGAGTCTGTTTTACGCAACAAAATATACTCAAAACATCACTTAAATAGTTAAATAACAGAGTTCGTCTACTTTGACGTCAAGCTCGTGGATTTTATGTAACAGACACAATAAGACGGAATCGAAATTATTTATTACATCCAGTAATGAACAAAGCACTTATTGGTTCATGAGCGGAGAAAGAAAACAGCTACAGGTTTCCGAGAAAACAAAAGTTGTCTGAACATGATACACTAAGAAAACGTGCTTTTAAACTGAAAAAAAAATGCTGGAGAGAATCTCGAAACTACCTCAGTTCTAGCGCACACATCTAAGAGAAAAGTAGATCAATTTCAATTAATCAAATCACTTGTTTTAGTATCATTATTTAAAGCAAACCTGAATTTCACTCCCCACGTCTTCGTCTAGCATAGTTGAGGCCGAGCAGTGTTGCATGGGGATAATGAGGCAATGGCCTTCTGTGAGAGACTCGTGGAGTGGAACAGCCAGATAAACCTACGAAAGATTCACAACTGGTTTGAGAAACTACGTATGTATATGAAAAATAAAGAGAATGGGGTGACCCACAGTCATTTTAGTTGTGCCTCACACCACCTCCCCCCCAGGTTCATTTCTGTCCATTGCGGCGTCATTTTTCAAGGTTCCAGGTCTTGCCACGGGGAAAATTCGCCGAGTGTTTCGGTTTTCCTTCTTTCCCAAAAATCCCAACTTGAACTGAAAACAGCGTAACCAATTTACACTCTACCTTGAGGCCAATAGCAATAATGAGATGTTTGGCGATCTCAGGGTTCTCAAAGCAGAAGCGGCATTTCGATAGCTGAGCAGCTAATAGTCTGTGTTCTGGATTAAAAAAAGCAACAAAACAAATTAATGTTCAATCTTTTATCTCAGTTTTACACTACGTACGAGTTCATAATTGAGTTCATAATTTATTGGGTCAAAGACATATAAATTAATTATTTGTAGTCAATGTCGTAATGAACTCTTTTTTCAGACAAACAGGTCTAATAAGCTTTTTGTGGAATGATTGCACTTGTAAAGGTGTTTACTTTCACGTTGAAAACAAACTCTCGTTGCGAGAGAACGGTTTGGAGATGTTGCTCCTTTTAACTGCTACGTTTTGATCAGAAAATTAAGGCCACCAAACTCACAGTACCGTCCTGTTGCCTTATCATTAACAGTTTTGTATCACTTATATCATGATTTTTCTTTCTAAATTTTTTTCCCTTACGTTGAATTTGTCGCGCTGGTATATAAAACAAGATGAACCAGGATAAAATTGCGTAGGGCAGCCAAACGGTGTCAAACGTGCGCGACTTGCCTGTCAATTTAGTCTCAATCAAAGCGAATGCAACGGTTAACTATAGGCAAGTCTTATCAGTGACTCAGTTTGGCCTAACACACCTCGAATAGCTTTCTCTTTTTCTCGTTGCTCCAGCTGAGCCGGAGAGATTGCGTTAGCAGCGGATGATACAAAACGATCATCTAACGTGAAGTCATCTGTGTAAGAAGTCTTTGCCGCCTAAAAAGAAACAGAAAAAAAATCATACAAAACAGCTGTACAAAAGGATCGCTAGCATCAGGACGAAACGACCAAGCTATACTTTAATAGATTAATCGCATAAAATCGGCCGAAATTAATAATCTACTTCTGTGTAAAGAGACTACAGCAAGAAAAGGACATCTTAGATTGAGCGGAAAGTTTTCAGGTTTCTTTTTTATCTACCTCCAGCTTCCCTAGTCAAGCATCAATGCACCTTTTTGTTTACTTTCATAGTTAGAGTAGCCGCGTCACGCTCTGCGCGTGTCACGTGACTATGATTACCTTTGAGGCAAGCCTGGCCATCATTGCTTGATTACATGATCGCTCTCACGTGTCACGTGACTATATTTACCTTTGAGGCAAGCTTGGCCATCATTGCTTGATTGTCGTCCACAGTGCTCATTCTTTCTCTTCTCACCATTTCCTTCAGATCATATCTGTCGTCATCTGCAAAGTACCTCTCTCTTGTTCCTTCTTTGCCATGCGTCTCCACCTACAACGAACAACGACAACGATCTCAGGAAGTGCATGCGTTATTTCAAGTGATCACCGACTTTCGGAAAGAACCTATCTACTTTTCCCTTCTCGAAATTGATACCAGAGCTGCCTCAGGCCTTCCCTTCCCGCTGACTCGATTTGGCGCCAAATGTCATGACGTCACCCAATGACGTAACACGAAAACCCGTTTCCAGACCCTCGTGGGTACTTCGCGCTCATCCGCGAGAGGAAGAAAACGCATAAGGGATAAACCGTGACTCCATCTTCAGCAAAACGATCGCAGAATCCACTATGACACAGCTAATAGGCTTGAACTTCTACGTTGCATAGAGCACGTTTGCTTGTGTTATCTGATTACCTTTTTTCGTTTCCTTCGTCCTCCTCTGGGTTCCTGCCGTTCTGTCATTTCTAGCGGCCACACATTACCAGCTGCATCGGTCCGTGTTAATATCACCATCTCCTCCGCGTGTTCACTTGCGCCACTCTCCTTCGCTTGAGACTCCTGGAGCTCTTTGTTTTGTCTCATTTCTTCCAACTGTGACTTCAACTTCACTGCTAACTCCTGTGGAATTTTCATTATATGATTCTGCCTCACGTTCAACTAATTTTAAAATTACAGCAGGATTTTTGTGGAATTGTCGGGTTTCATTGCATCTAGGTATGTTTTCGAGCTTTTTGAAATCAAGAAAAAACTTTCCAACAGAGTTTCTTTAAGAAATACGAGAGACCGATAAACATCAAACCTACACGAAAATGCTTCTGGGAGTATTAAACAAAACAGTCCGTGACTTTTTTTCTTAAGGGTTAACTTGTAACGACACACACCTCATTTCCCATGATTTCTGCCTTAACAATCTTTGCTCCAATATCATTGAGATCTTTTTCAGTAATTTTCTTTGCAGGAATTACAATCGTTCTCTTTTCTTCAGCTTCAGCTTCTCCTTCAGAGCTTGAGCTGCTGTCTGTTTCCGATTCTGGCTTCTTTTCCTGGGCGACCTCTTCTCTCCCAGTATCTTGTACTGGCTGAGGGGACGGCTTTTTGTCCGTACCAGTGTCTTGCTTCTTTCTCCATCCGCCAGAGGGTCTGGAGCTCGGTCTGTCATTGGAATGTCTTTCTCTACTCCTAGATTCTTCTTTTAAGTCAAAGTCCCATGTCGATGACGTCACTGTTGATGATGACGACTGTGGACGCTTGAACTTTCCAGCAAATGACGACCTAAAAACCACATTGCAGAACTTGAGAGGTACTGGTACTGGCTCTTTTCAATCCGGTTTTACAGGTTAACAATAAATAGCAGAGAACACTAATCAATTTGTGGCCCTCTAGCTAAAACTAAAGCTATAAAAATTACACAGGCTAATTATACAGTACTATTTACAATATTCTAGATAAAAAAAATACAAAGAATATTCGAAATTAAACACAACATGCAAAAATGCAAAAACTCTAATATTGCTCTTTAAAAACTTTATCCCTAGCGGCACGCTTTAACGATTTATGCGAAGTCTGTTT
Source organism: Meandrina meandrites (assembly GCA_963693305.1). Taxonomy (NCBI): domain Eukaryota; kingdom Metazoa; phylum Cnidaria; class Anthozoa; order Scleractinia; family Meandrinidae; genus Meandrina; species Meandrina meandrites. The sequence continues at coordinate 35,131,499 of OY855910.1, forward strand.
TTTTTACATAATTATATAAGCTGGGAAACTGTTTGTGAATCCATGTTCTCACCACTGTGAACAAAAAAGTGTTCTTCCACTTTCTGTTTAGTGTTAAAACGAGGACAAATTAAATTGTAGTTCGAAAATCTAGTGTTCCATGGGTGTCGTGAGCTACAAGGGTGTACACAACATAAAGACTTCTATTACCTGTTATCATCATCACTAGGGCGTAAAAATGTCGCAGTCTCTTTTCTAAATCCTTCTCTGCCTTCACCATCTCGTCTCTTCCATTTTTCTTTCTCGGTATCTCTAGCAGACCTGTATGAACTATCATCAGATTTCTCACGAGGTGACCTTGCTTTGTGCCTATCATATCTATCTGGGCTTCTCTCTTTATTTCTTCTCTCATCTCTGTCTCGTCTCCTATCATCCCGTCCATCCCTGTTGCCTCTGTGCCGCTCTCTGTCTGTTAGTTTTGATACTTCCTCTCTCTGTTTTGCTTCCCTAAAGAAATTTGAAAAAATAACAATGGGAAATACAGTTTTTTCACACAACAGATTTTGCATAGAATATTTCTTGCAGAATATCACAAATTGGACAGCAAGTTTGAACAAAAAATGGAGGAATACCTTCCTTCTGCTTCTCTGATCATCAGTTCTAGTTTCTCCACAGACTAAATTAAAAACATTATGAGAAAAGAAGGTAAAAATGTTGTACATAAGGAAGAGCATATGTAATGAGGATACGCAACTTGGTAGGAGGGCAATATAGCTAGTTAGCTAAGTGGATTTGCGTTTGCCGAGATTTCTTATGTTTGGTTAAAGAATCATTAAATCTACTTTCATTTTTTCACCAATCAAAGCTTCATTGAGCCAGTCAGGAGTAAACAGGAGTAAACAAACAAACAAACATGAAACACTGTCCACTTGTTTGGTACATTCATAACAACATAATTTATTCCTTGCTAATACTAGTGGTACCTATCGGTAGAAGTGCCAACGAGTACAACAAGAGAGAAGGGTTGTGAGGATAATAAATTTATTGTAAATGTTTGACTAAAAGTACACTTTATGATGTGGGTGTGATCAATGTACATTGCATGTATTCGTTGCGGAATGTTTGTGGAATAAACTGATGCAATTTGGTGAAGGCCTAATGAAGGAGTTCTAAAATGATACTAAAGTAGTGAGAAACCTTGTGAAATCCATGTAATTTGAGGGTTGCAAGCCATTGCAGTTCTATGCCGCTATTTTGGAAAGGTGTCAGCTGTTTTTAAGTCCATTAGACCTTAAATCAAAGTGGCTGTGAGCCACTGAAACTCGGAAAATATATAGCCTTTGTTTACTTCATATATAGTAACACAAATAAAGGCTGCATTTTACCCAACCCCCTACCCGCTTCACAAGACTAATTGATTACTAAATTTAATATTAAAGACTCTCTGTCGACTGCGAGTGTTTGTTATTGTTTTGATTCTGGCAATGAAGAAAATCGTTCGAAAATCAAAAAGATTTAGGGCATTCGCGGCCTAAAATAAAATATACCGGTAGAAACAGGTATAAAATGTTTACTTTCGAGGTCATCCAGCTAAGAAATACTTTATTTTGAAATTATGACCTCGCGTCGTGGGGCGCGAGCTACAATTACAATTACAAGCTCCTGTCGCCATACGCGTCATTGGTCGTCATTTGAAACAACTCCATAAAATAAATTTCCTTTTTATTTGCTTTAAGAAGCACATATACAGAGTATATATATACAGTACTTAGTGCTCTTAAAATACAAGATGTAGAACTAGAGCAATGAACATTTCGTGGCGATTTCCATACCGCGGTTTGGAATTCCTGCGGAGATTGTTTCGATAAGCGGTCACGTACAGATTCTAAATGCTTTCAGTTCGATCTTTTTTCAGTCCGAAAGAACGCACTTTTCATCGAAATAAAAATTTCAAATAATCTCAATAAAGCTTACTTGGTACTGGAAGAATCTACTGGCAATGCGAAGGGAAATAATTCTGCAGCGATTCAGTGTCACTCAGCTCAATACTGCAACAAACGTGAGCAGTTTTCACTTTGGCTGTATCCGAGGTCATCTTCTTTGTTTCTCCATTGATTCTGGGCAGATTTTCTTGAATAAATCTTTTCGGAAGAGCCTCTGGTTACAGTCTAGGCCTTACGCAGGCGATTCTTGGCACCCGCCATGCATGGCTAAAAGCAGGCCTTTGTTTAGCTTCTCACACATGTGAGTTTGCGGATCACGTATCGACGCCATGAATCATGCATCGTGCACGTGCTGAACAAATAAGTAGCGCGCTGATTGGCCACAACTATGACAAATTGTGCACGTGCTGAACAGTTTCTGCTCAACAGATTGGCTAAAAACATCAGACATTGTGTCGTCACGATCTACCTTACATTACATTACCTTACATTACATTACATTACATTACATTACTTACATTTCTACATTTTGGAGCGTTTGTGAGATTTTTTCCGCACATACAAATCTTCTCACGGCTCTATAATCTGCCGCCTCGTCAGGCCTTCTGGTCTTCCAGAAGGCCTGACTCGTTGGCAATTAACCAGACGAAACTAACCCCATATCTCTTTGTGACAATATCAGCAAAACTCTTCCCTTCGTCTTCAGCTTGATCCTTAGCTCTTTGGTAAGCTTTCTTTAACCAAGCACTACTAAATGAGCTTCGAGAACTTTCTGAGAAGAAGCAATGACAAATAATTTGAATTGACGCAGTACAGTCTGTTGACCATTTTGAAGGCAGTTATGTTATAAACAACACTTTATCCTAGAAAACATGGATGACATATCAGGCACAGATCCAGACCGGTTTCCATCATTTTTTAGAAAACAGTCCTAAGAAAATATGCACACTGATTGGTTAAAAATCGTGTTTCTATAACTCGATAGAAACACAGAACTAGCACGAGCTGTTGACGTGATGATGGTGCATGCAAAGAGAATTTACATTTTGATAGTCAAAGTTAACAAGTTGTTTTCTTTTATTGGCGTGGTGTTTTCTAAAAGAAGTAGAAAACATGTTTTTCCTGTTTCTATCGAGTTATATATAGAAACACTCGTGAAAGTTTGGCAGAACTCGAAAAAGCTGTGGAAACACTCGCCTATCGGCTCGTGTTCCCACAGCATTTCTCGTTCTCCCAAACTTCCACTCGTGTTTCTCTAACTTGATAGAAACACGGCACATGTTTTCTATTTCTTAAATGGAAATTGGTAAGATTTTTTTAATAAGTAAGTAGTTCTAGTAAGAGTTACTCCAAAATCATTAAAATATGGAAATTTATATTGACAAAATTATCCTCATCCAAGGAAATTGGGGGACTCAAGATACCTGGACATGGGACTTCAAGGAGGCAAAATCTAAAAACTGTTTTTGGAGGAACATACCCTGAGATCGCCCCCTACCCTGAACAGCTTACAACATTGGCACTTGTGTTATTGGAAAACGGTCACTATTTTTCCTGGATCTGCACCTGATAGTGTTAGAGATGTGGTGGAGCAAAGCAAATTCAAAGGGTTCTGCAAACAGTGATCACTTAAAACCTGCCCTCTCAATTCACAGTTAAAGCTTCTTTCCAATTAAGTAATGAAATAAGCTTTTGATACCTTCGGTGTGAGTGGTGTCCTGTGGCCTCCCTCTCTCTGATGGTAGCCCTGTACCTCCATCTCTCCAGTACGGGTTAAGCTCTCTAGCATGCTGCCCTGGCTGCAAACAAACAACACAACTGAATATAGAACAAACTACTGGCCACAGGGACCCGTTTCTTGAAGGTCTTGAAGGTTTTGCACCCAAAAAGCCATTGCAAAATCTCAAACCTTATGATTACAGAGCTGTTTCCATGATATTTTTAATATAAACAGAGGTGTCCCTTCATACAAAGTTTCAGGCCTGTACACTTCTCTGTTTTTAAGATGCAGATAACTAAAATGGCTTGTAGAACAGAAAAATTTCGGGGGCTTTCGAGAAATGGGCCACCAGGACCCGTTTAAAAGGAGTATTTCTACTTTATCCAATAGACAAAATCCTTCCTCATAAAATTCCAGTTATTTGGCTGCCCCAGTAGTTGCCCTGACCAAAAGTGTCATATAGCCTGTGTACAGCAGCCTGTTCTCCTCCTCTCTCCTTTCTTGAGGAGACTGGGCAGCTGTACACAGACTAGTGTCATCTGAATATCACATAATTCCTATTTGTGTACTTTACATGCATTTTTCCCCAGTGGAGCTTCTTTTGTTTACACTCCTGATCCATAATTTTCAGTCTACTACTAACAGCTTTTTTTGAAAACTATAATTTTATGATTTTTTTTTCAAGATCAGACTACAAGTGGCTACCCTGCAGCAAAGGCTTTTAACTGAAACAGAAAACTGCACAAGGAAAATTTAAGTGCTGAGGTTCGTACGTGACAGAACCATCCGAACAAATATCATCTAACAAAGCCCCTTTAAGGTAATTAACTAGTAAAAGAACCCGTCACAGATTTCCGATGAAACTTTGTACACTGAACTTACGAATCAAGGAGATAATAAAAATGTAATAAAAAGAGGGGGTCACCGTGCTGGTTTCTTTGGCACAATGCTGACAAAAACGGTTATTTAGGCCACCTTTTGCAATAGCCGCGCGTACGAATAAGCTCGATTTTTATCAGTTTAGCATCTGATATCACACAGAGTTTGACTTTCTCCTATTGTTTATTCACATTACGTTCCAGAAAAATGACTTCAAATACCTTCGTATTTATTGATCTTCCAAAAGAGATATAATTTGTACATGCGGTGTTGGACCAGTTATGTCTTTCTCAGTAGAATTTATTAAAATTGCCAAAAAATTGGTCATAGATTTTGCTAATTTTTTTCTTAAGCAAAGAAGATAATGTTCTCATTAAAATAATGAAATAAAAAATGGGGGTCACTGTGCTCGTTTAGAAGAAAATAACAATTTATTTCCCTGCCGAGCTTAACCCTAAGGAAATCCCGTAATGTTGTGCGCGTGCTAAATGACGCGAAAAATTATGCGCAGCAAGGATGCCCAATGCAATTCCATGGAATCACCTTAAACACCACTGGCCTGGAATGTTTCACTCTAGTGGCAAATGGAAAGCAAAGAATCCCGAGAAATTCTAATCTCTTACCTGATCTATACAAGACAGTGCTTTTAGCTTGTCATCTTCCTCTTCAATCTCCTCTTGTTCCTGTTCTTCTTCTACAGCCATTGGTTCCCACGAACTTGAAGCGATTGGTGGACACAGCATCCAGCTGTCACGCTGCTGCTGTGGGCAAGATTTTTTTAAATTTGTCAGAGGTGTGTGAGGTGTGGTGGCCTAATGGTTATTGTCCTGGAACCCAGATTGGGTGGCCTGGGTTCAAGCTGTGGCCAGGGTCAAGACACTCAACTCTCATGGTGCTTCTCTCCACCGAGGTGTATAAATGGGTACTGACAAATTAAATGCCTGGGGTAACCCTGCGATGGACTAGCATCCCATCCAACTTTTCTTTCACTTTATTTGCAATATCTAAACAAAGATCTGAGAATTCTATACTAACCAAGCTTTGAGATGAATGGTAGCAATTTCCACTCTTTGTACAAATATCTTAAAATCTTGTTTCTGCTTCAATTGAGACAACTATAAACTGGTTACCTTAGAATTTATGTTGAAAAATATTTACCCGAGCTTGACTTGACTTTGACAAGGACTCCTCTTCACCAGTTGTTGAGTTGTCAGTTCCTTTTTCAACCCACTCATCATCTGATTCCTATACAACATTACAAACAATAAATAAACTGTATAGTTAAACTTAACTGAGTCTAAATTACTACCGGTATTTAGAATGATGCTCAGTGCTTTGGGCATTCAAAATAGTTGCAAGCAGTTACAGTATGTCGATGACTTTGTCTGCAACTCTCATTTAGTTTTGTTCTCTTAACTTATTACTTTATTACTGTTTTGTTAGTAAAAAAACATTACTCCTGCAAAAAAAAGGGTTGACAACTCTGCACTACACTTCTTTCTTTCTATTTCACCATGATCTTTTTTAGGATATGTTTGGTTTGAAATGTACAGCATTAAAATTCCTCTCAAAAAAGAAACTCACTGATTCTGATGAGAAATGCTCCCCTGTGACATACTTCTTCTGCTTCTTGTGCTGCAATAAATGAATAATTCCATTATTTAAAAGTTAGCATGGGATGCCTGTACAAGAGATGCCTGTGCATGGGGTGTCTGTACATGGAGGACATGTACCTTTTTCTCTTTTTTGTCCTTTTTCTGTTTCTTCTCTTTCTTGTGTTTCTTCCTCTTTGATTTATCCTGTCAAAAAATATAATATTATATTCAAGTTTAAAATAGTCGTGATTGCATGTCTATGGGATGTCCCTAACCCTTACCCAAAGTGCACCCCCCCCCCCTTTATAAATGAGACTGATTCCTACCAATGCAATTTTTCGTCGTATTCCCTCTCCCCCCTTCACCCATGACGAAGGCCTGATTACCTATACAAATCATTAATTGCATCTAGAACAAAAATATACTTGATTTTGATTGGTCCTGTGCATGCCTGGTTGTCACGTAATTGATACGTCATCACGTTGGTGTCCAATTACAACTTATCGTAATTGGATACCTGTAATTGGACACCTACACCATTGGTGCGTCAATCACATGCACTTAAATGGGTTCTTTCGTGCTATCTTCCAACTGTTTGTAAAACCGATTTGAACATATTTTTGACTTTCTTCACATAAAACAGGTTCTCAAAGACTTCCTAACCTCGAATCTTGTTATTGATACGATTAATTAGTAATTGGACCTCGTGTCATATAATTCAGAGAGTAATCGGGCTTGTAATTTCAAATTGACCTTGCATCATGTGCTCAAAATGACTCGCCCAATTACTGCCAGAATTGTCCTCCACTCAGTCCAATTACAATTACAAACCATAAATGCATTCATTTTTGTATTCACAACATATGAAGGGTTGGCTTTGTATGTGTTGTGGTTTAAATTTTTCCTTGGTTTAAAATTTTTCAAACCAGTTTGATTTTTAGTTTTCATTGTCTTGTATTGATTATCATAATCTGAAACAAAGGAAACTAAAAATCAAACTGGTTTGAAAAATTTTAAACCAAGGAAAAATTTAAACCACAACATATGCAAAATAATTAGGTATGGGGCAATGCCGAATTCTTTCCAAGATGAAATTTAGGAGTTAATCACTGCTGGACCATCAAGCTACTCAACAAAACAAAATCAACCTTTTCGTTGCTTTCATCTTCCACAGCCAACCTCTCGCTCAGGGAAGGCAACATCCAAGTACTTTCGCCACTTTCAATGCGTCGTTCTTTTCTTCTCTGCTCTCGCTCATAGTCGTCCTTTGCCTGAATCAACAACAAGGCCGTCAAATAAAAAGAATTCAAGCAGATAATTACGAAATGATTAAGAGATGATCTGATAAGCTTTATATTTAATACGAGGAAAGATCTCAGTGATAGCTACGTACTGTAGAAGTCGTGGCTCTTGCAGTTGCTGCAATGCTCAGAGAGTGCGATGCGTTTACGAAAGACGTTTCAAATATGTCACGATGCAGTCGTTACACTTACCTTTTTGAGGATCTGTTCCCTTGCTTTCCGTTTTTCTTCCTTTTTAGCGTCAATTACTCTCTTGGAAACAAAGTTTATCAAATCCGCCATCTTGGATTTCTTTGGATGCACGCTGACAATTTCTTTCAAGTAGCAAGGCTCAGCCGCACGCAGGGAATCCTGGTTAATCGTCGTTCAAAAAAATGGCGGGGAGGCAGGTTTGCAAAGAAAGCGAAATTGTGCAAGTTCTAAAAGACGATTCCTCCGTCAGGGAGATGGAAAGCAGATATCGACGCATCAAAATTAAGGATATACAACAAGAGGTAGATTTTTCGGCATATGTTGTGAAAGGTAAGCCTATATAAAAGGCACTTTATTTTGCAGTGGAATTTTGAGGATCAGCTCTGAACTCCCAAGGGGTGAAAATTGAATTCCTGGAATCAATTTCGTGTTCAGTTCCAGGAAACGTTAGATGTATAACTTTAAATTATTTTTCCAATTAGGTGATCACACATAATAATTTCATCATTATTATATAAGCAGCACTTTAATTAAATCAGTACATAATGACATGTAATTAAATAATGTAATGTTGTTTAATTATTTGATGACGTTCTAGTCGTACTACTTAGTTATTTAAGTGTACAGCGACAGCAATTTGCTGTATTCCTACAAAGTAATAAGGTAAATAGGCTTTAGTTAACTTAAGAATACATCCAGGGCTGCTTATTAATATTTACACCCATAAAAAGAGTTTAGTGGCCCATCAGGTTGGTGCTTTCAGCTCCAGTTTATTAATCACAGATGACCATGTAATATTTTGCACCAGTATCTGTGCAGTTCTAGCATTTTCTTCAACTGCTTCTTATTTGCAGGAGTATTAACTACTGTTTATCCAAGTTTGCTTACATCCAGAGGCTGCAGGATAATGAAATTGTCCCTCAAAGATGCTGGTGATTGTGACAAATCAGGCTCCTGTAATGATTCTGATGCACAAGATGTCATCTCAGTCTTCTTGAAAGGAGACTTTGTTGAGAACTTCAAGATAGTGAAGGAACAAGATGTCCTTATGATAACAGGAGCGCAGCTTGAGAAGTCCTCCAGAGATGGGCATAAATTTAATATTATTGCAGATGAAAGCAATGAAGCTCTCAAAATATGGATAATACAAGACACAGGAAACAACAATAAAACAATTGCCAATGTCAGTGAAACAGTTCAGAAACCTTTACCCACAGAATTTGAAACCACAATGTGTCGCACAGGCAATGACAGCTGTAATGAATCACCAAGCAAAAGGAGGAGGCTTGAATTGCAACCTAAAGCTGCAGTATACACAAAGCTAGCAGACTTAAAAGCCAACGCTATTGTCAATGTGTATGGTGTAGTGAAGTTTTTCAAGAGTCCCTTCAAGACCAAAGGTTCTGATTTTGTTTGTACCTTGAGCTTGGTCGACCCATCTCTCGATTCCCTGGAACAAAGTTTTAAGTTGGTGCTCTTTTCTAAGTCAAAAGAAACATTGCCATCGATTAAGTCAGTGGGAGACATTGTTCGCTTTCATCATATTGCTGTTGGCAAGTTCAAGGGAGAATTGCAAGGGAAGTTCCTGCCACAATCTTCCTGGTAAGGTCAAGGTTACAAATAAGTTTTATAAGCAAGGGTGTTAACAAGGAATTCCAGTTGGTCAATCGAGTCGAACCTTTAAAATCTTATCAGTAGTTTTCTGACTATTAATTTGTCATGCCAGGTACCTAATCGATCTTGTTGAGTTTTTTTTTATGCAAAATCCCCTTATTTTACAGTTATATTAATATTAGTATATAATATACCACACAAATGAATAGTGCTTTTTGTGTGCTCTGATTAGTTAAATTGGAGGTGATCAGAAAAGTAATATCACCTCTAAGCAGCCAAAGAGAAACAAAATGGTTTACCATGTCACTTTGGTTACCGAAAATAATGTTTTGATCCGCTTGTTATTCAGCTTGCGTGGTATATACTAAAACAAAGTGGCTCAGTAAAATATCCACCATTGTTATATGGCAAGGCAGTCTTGAGGAAAATCCGAACATTGATTGCTTCTTTCTTGGTCAAGATTTTGCCATACGGACTATTTCCATGGAAATGGTCATAGCTGTGTCTTTTTATAATTGGTTTTGAAAGCCGGCAAATTCAAAGTTTGCAGCTTAAATGAGTGCCATATAATAAACTACTTACTAACCTAGCTTGTCCAAACTTAACTGGGGAATATTGGTCCTCAGTCATTTTTATATGAACCTTGCTGCACTCTGTCCGTACTGCCCTGACCTTGGACCAATATTCCCCAGTATGGCCCCCGCGCTCGGTTAGCAAGAGGCTACTATTCACCTCCACTTCAGTGAGTAATTGTTAACTATCTTTGGCATTTATATTGAGAGCTTACGGTCTGGGATCATCCAGGGTCAGTTCTTGTGTAAGCTTTGTTAAGTTCTCCAGTACCAGTCTTAGCATCATGGGTAATGGTACCCATTTATGACCCCAAGAAATTAGTGAAGCGAGGCACTGTTAGAGTTATCAGGAACATAAAGCATGGACCCTCTCCACGCTTAATTTTAGAGCCCCAAATATGCAGTCAGTTTCACTTTGACAAATGGTCACCATTCCTTCCAACTTGGAACACATGTCAAGATTTATCAAAATTTTATGGCTGCTATTTAATTGTCAGATAAAATAAAAGTTTCTTAATATGCAGGGTTTTTGCATCGTTTTTTTTTTTTTCAGGCTTGTTTTCGAGATAGATAGCTTGGACACATCTCAAGCAAGAGCCTCCTCCTCCAAATCATATAATTTGACAGACTGCGAGAAAGACATCATTGAAGAATTGAGATCATGGGCTTCGCAAAAGGAATCTCTCAACAAAAAGTTTGCCATAACTAACTTGAGAGATTTAAGTACAAGCCAAACATTCATAAACTTGCTTTGCCAAGTTGTGTCGATGAGTTACACAGCGTCAGGCAACGGCATCGTACTGACATTATGGGATGGATCAATGCCTGCCTGTCAGTCAATGCAAGTTGAGCCAATCAGTGAACAACGGCAGCTGACATCAGACGAGCTTATGGAAAAGTCAGCTAAGAGGTGTGTGGAAGTGTTTCTTTACGACAACCATGTAGAGGGAGATGTAAGAAACATTCGCCCTGGTGACTTCGTTTGTATCAGAAATGTTCATCTTAAGGAAATGAAGCGTGATAACAGTTTGACAATCACCGAACCCAAGGTAACATGTCTTTACTTTTTACTTCTCAATAGCTAACAGTTAAGTTGTTTAATCATTATTAATATTAATTTTTATTCTTATGAATAGAATCTAAAAGCTACCAGTAAATTGAGGACAGCTTTTTTCCCTTGTAATGCTATAGTTTTGGTATGATTTTCCACTGTTACTCCATCTCTCTTGCTCTCTGAGGTTTCATAAAAATGCCATCATGGCTTTACAGCAGACAGTCCCAAGAAAATTTTTAAATGAATTTTGGGTTGTTTTTTAACCCATTGACGCCTGAAGGTTTTTAGCGCGCACCCACCCCTAAATACCTGGCTCTTTTACGGCATTTAATGCAAACGTACGAGTGGAAAAAATAAACCATATGCGCAGTAAATTCAGACAAATAATTAGTTCCTGAAGTAAACTTTTATTCCAACTAGACATGTTGAAAGACTAATTTATGACTTAAAGAGTTTATCAGCCTTGATAAATTGATCCCAAACCAAACTTAAAGACAGCGATAAAATTTAATTCACCTCCGCGCGTCATTTTTGGAATTCGGAAAAACACAGAGACTTTGTACAAAGTCCTAAAAATATCGTGAAATACTCTAGTAAAAGATAGGTTTTCAATCTGTACAACTGACACTTCCATTAATTCAGAAGTACTAAGGAATTTTCTTGGTGCAGAAAAGCGGTAACTCGAGAAGATTGAAAATATTTACAAATCACGGCGGCGTGAAACAGCGTAAAATCGCTGACAAAACTACAGAACTCTTACCACTAAATGAACACTAGCAACGCTTTCTACGCTTTCCTTTACTTTTAATGTTAATAAACATACTCCTTTGTATTTTCTGAAGCACTGTAGTAATTTTCTAAGCTATAAGCACAACTCAAAACAAAGCGGCTAAATAAACAACTAAAGCAAGTCTCGGTAAAAAAATGCGTATCAGATAACAACACGTGCGTGTCAAATCTGTTTCCTTCAAAAGCCCAAAATTCCGAACTAAAGATTAATAAATGAAAGAAACTTGAAAGAAACTTTGTTTCGAATTAAATTTTATTTAGGATAAAGCCAAGAAATGTATTCAAAAGCGTCAAAATATCAAAAAATTTCAAAGCCGTCTTTTTCTGCATCAAGAATTAATTATTCACATGTTCACGCTAAAGCGAAAGTTTTAATTTTAGCCGACGGCTTTTGCAGTCAATTGTTCACATAAAGGCTTTACCGATCCTTCTAAAAATTCCATCCATATTTGAAGCACTACTGTACATTACCATTTTTGTTTTCAAAAGTCTTGAGAAGCCGCATTAAGCTTGTTTGTTGGTCCGTGATTTCTATTCAAAACACATTTCGAAGCGCCATGACACCTTGTCTTCGCGGCCGTGGAAGGAAGATGAATCCGTCCTCAACGAGGTTTAAGCACTCTATATTCCATGATTTTCCACTTTAGAGCCACTTAAAAATTGGTCGGTGTTTCTTCTTTTCATTTTTAGCCCCAAAGAGGGAATATTCTGTGTTCCGAATGGAAAACAAGGCCTTGAAAGTTTGTAAACAAGAGCGGTGATGCACCATGATTTTCTTGTACATTTTGAACGCACGAGTCAAGACGAAAAACCTTCTTTCTAGGACCCCTAGAGTTCTCTAAAAATATGCGCAGAAAACAGATTCTGATTGGTTTATTTGCCCTTATTATCAATAGAACAATAGGAGAACCAAAAAGTCTCCAGGGAGGGACGGAAAGGTCATTTGTCACCATGTGCTTTTTTCGGGCGGTTACGGGCGGCACAGGCATTTCAGGGGTGGTTTTCGCACGGGCGGTTACGGGCGGCACAGGCGCCAATGGGTTAAAGGCATTTTTACTAATATTTCAACCGCTTTAATTGCAAAAGCTTTTTTGGTGAGCCAGATCAAAAATGGCAAAAAACCTGAAGTAAATGTTATTTTAATTCTGTCTTCCCTTGCAGTAACAAACACACTCTTATTCAAATGTTTCTTTGTTTCACTGCTCAATATACTGCTGTTCATACTTCAAATTCTTTGATCATTTAGGATCATATCATTCACCTGATGCAAAATAGTTGTAGTCTCATGGAGACCTTTGATTAATAATGTTGGCTCTGTACACTCCGTGAAACTTGACTGGGAACCACTAATTATATCAAGTGAAACTCTTTCTTCCAGTCAGCGCAGGCATGTCCTCAAGTCACCCTGATAGTTCATAGAGGTACAATCTGTGGACGTGGTGTGGAGATCCTGTCAGCTGGTGATCCTGTTGTCTCCCTAAGCACAACAGCCAAGTTAATAGCAGAAGCAGAAGCTAATTTAGTGACCCAACAAGAACAACAGTCAGATGTTATGGAGAGTAATGACATGGATTCCAACAATGGACCTACCACAGGTAGCTGTTGTGTTACACAGGCAAAGACTAGTACCATAAATAACGAAGGACATCAAAACCATGCGGTCACAAATGAAGTGAACCGCGCTCTTCAGACATCGTGCACAATAACAGAGCATCCATGTATACCTTTCACTTCCTTAAAGGACATCAAGGCGTACGCAACTGTTCCTTACAAGTTCCGCTGCAGGGTAAAAGCAGCCATGTATTTACCATCTGACGTAAAAAATTTCACACGGAGATCTTGTCAGTCTTGTAAATACCTGCTTGCAGAAAGTTCCAATTCTATTTCGTCATGTGCTGCAAGTTCTTCTGCACCCGTATTGTGCCCTCAATGTAACCAAGAAACCACCCTTGTGTATTTGTTTTCGTTTGTTCTTGAGGATGAATCTGGTCTTCTTCATGCAATGGTCTTTGACAGTGATGTTACCACTTTCTTTCCTGAACTTCCATCGCCTGAAGAGTTCCTAGACCAGTCTTGTCTTCAGGAAACTGTTCATGAATGGATGATATCCATGACACAGAATCCAGACAATTCCATTGACTTTATTAACCAAGATCCTGGAAGCGACAAGAGGCCATGGCTAGAACTTTGTATCTTGTCGTATTTCCCTAACGACAACCAAGACTGTGGAAAGGTGTTGTACAGAGTCTTTGATTCAACATTTGTTACTGACAATTATTGATTACAGAAATAAATTCCATTGGCGTAAACTTTATGGTGAAAAACTTACATATTTACAGTCAAGCGCCTCGAACCGTAGCCACCTGACTAAGTTTTTGACATACTTTTGACGAGCTTTTGATTAGTTTGATGGCTTCTGGTTGCACAACAGTTCATACGAACAATCTGTGAAACGTTCAGTTTCAACCAGTTTTACAAACCCAGAAGACGTGACATTGAAAGTAAGGTCTCACAAAATTCTTTATAATGCATTTCCTGTACGAAAAGTTAAGTTTGACCAAATTTTTGTCAGTATAAAATTTATTTATCCCCAGTTGTTTGAAACCCTTTGAAACTCTGTTTGATGATGAATCATGCAACGGCTGATACCCGTCTGCCATTTTTCAAGGCACCTGATTGGTAGTTTAACGCAACCAGAAGCCATAAAACTCATCAAGGTAGTCAAAAAGATGTCAAAAACTTTATTGGGTGGCTACGGTTCGAGGCGCTTGACTGTAATCACTTCTTTTACAAGGGTGTTTCTTGCAAGATGCCTTTCTTATCATTCCATTTTAAACAGTTTTATTCAATCCTTTAGTTTGACTCAAATTAAATTGAATTAAAATTTTATTTGAACTTCTTTTTATTATTGTTCAGACCAACAAAACATAACTTAGAAACACTGATTGTTAAAAGACATGTTTGAGCAAATTATTAATAATGAACTGAACAAGAAATCAAAGAATTCCCAATAAGTATTTGTGTTGTCTCATAAGACTTGAAATTTACCATGGTTTAGTTGCAAAGAAAATGAGAATTTTATTACATTTTTTAAATTAAAAAAATCACCAAAAAATTAAAATGGATTTTGCTAATATGTTGCAACATATACACATAAACAACCTAGTATAATTTAATAGTTAAAATTACTTAATGACAGATTTGCAATTGACCATGGCAAAGATCTAAACATAATTACAATATAAATTTTTTTGATTGAAATTCTTGTTAACTACCTGTGATAATTGTCATTAGGATTTTCAATCACATTTATGTGGAGAAATATAGACATGTGTTTTTGTCAACCAATAAATATAGATACTAGAAAGATGAATTGTGCAACTGCAAGACTGAACAGCCTTCAGGTCTAACAAAAATAAAAGTGACAATATGTTAATAAAAAAAATATGTTGACAGTTTCAAAAGGTTTTTGGCAATTTGATGTAGTTTTAGTAAAACAGTAGTTGCACAATTACTGGGCAAAATAGAACTTGTAAAAGTTACTTTTCATTTTATCCTTGGAGAAATTATGAAAACTGTGAACACTTCAAGCCTTGAAATCAACATACAAAGTCTTTCTTCTTACAGTACTAGTTGTATAAAGATTATCATTTTATAGAGTGTAGATGTTTGTATATAAGGCTTAATAAAAGGTTCACTGATACCTTTGACTTATTTTGCTTCTTTCCGTGTCATATTTAACATTATTTTACCGAAGTGGAGACGAATAGCGGAGGATGTTTACCAAGCTGTGAAGCTGTGAGGTAAATATCCACCACTTTCACCGACACTGAGGTGAATAATTGTTTTAGTATATACCACACAAGCTGAATTACTAGTGGAGCAAAACGGGGAGCCATTATGTTTCTCTTCAGCTGCTCGGAGGTCAATAGTACTTTGCTAATCACCTCCAAGTTAACCAACCAGCACACAAAAAAAGCACTATTCCCTTGTGTGGTATATACCAGTACTAATCAAAATTAATTTGTGATCACTAGTAGCTTACATTTTTAATTTTTTTGTTATCTCTAGGAAAAATTATTTTGTGAATAAAATTCAGTGAGAAGTTTGCTAGTCAGGCAAACATTAATAAATCGTTTTCTTCATCACATTTTAGAAATAAAAATGTTAATCTAATTTCCTCCCTGAATTGCTAGTTATATCTCATTTGCAAGCCAGGTCCTTGGATATTTTGTTTTGTTAGCCAATCAAAATAATATTTAATAAACCATAACTGCTGGCATCATAATTATTATTAGTATTATTATTTTTTCATATTGACCAACAGTTATTCTGTTATACCGGTACTCGTAAAGACAAGCTCTACCCAGCTGAAATCCATCTTAATAAATAAACTCTGTTTTCTTGCTTACAAGAATGGTCCACGCCCATGTGAAATATGTCGTTTACAGGGCCTGTTGTACTACTTGAAAACAAACTTAGTGTAATTTTGTTTTTGGCTTAAAAATAAATAAAATTAAAGTTTTTGGACTGCAATCCTTTCCAGTGTCTACTAAAACAATGAGACTATTCACCCTCTTTTCCTATGAGCAATAGCCATCTTGGCCTCACTGAGCCTCATTGAACATGTTGAACATTTACTCAAAGAAAACTTGGGTTCATAGCATTATTTTTCATTGAACACTGAACGCAGCAATCAAACTTATAATACTGAAGGAATATTCAAATACAGTTGTATCAAAGTTTCAATGGTGAAAAAGGGGTCTGAAAATAAAACTCTTGAGCCATAATTCAAATGGACTTGATTACAGACTTCCAATGTGGCTTTGTTCCAACAAAAGCCACATGCAAAAAAGGTACATTCAGAAACTAGTTTAATGTGAATTTGTTCTTTCTTTGATCAAAGTCATTCTTCAAACTGACGGCAGTGCTATTCTCATTTAATTTAATAGTGAAATCCCAATTTTTCAAACCTTTGATTATTGACCCTCCTAGCTACTCTATCATTTCCCTTGAATAGTTACCCACTGCAATTTTATCCCCACTTCTCAACTCCCCAATTTCTTGACTTCTGTTTCGCTTAGGGATTCTACTGTACATCAACTGGATAAAGTCAATCTTGTACTGCAGGTCTACTTTTTCACAGACTATGCTATATAATTTTATCATAATTTTAATATTAATGACCCTATACTGATTAATAAGTTGCTAATCATGTCTAGCCTTTGTCTTTAAATTTCGGTTGTCTGGGTGGCACATAATAATTCTGTGTCGCTCTGTTTGGTCTTCTTGGTTTGGAATAACCACTTGAGTTTGGACTTGATCTCCCTCTGCCGCCGTCGGGACTACTACTGTAAACATCTGTAAAACAGATAATGATGATCAACACCTATCAGTAGAATGTCCGCCATGATCTATTGGAATATGCGAATCCAATTGGTTCTCCCATTGTTTTTCCACCGCCATAGAACATAATCGCACACACATTGCTCTTTATTAAAAGTGATAATAATATTATTCTTGACTTTTTGGATTAATAGTACATAAACGAAGGTTTTTTAGGTTTTGGACTGAATTTTTTTTCCTTTTGAGTAAACTTCTACTCAAACAAGTTTCCATGAGTGATAGCCGATGGCTGAGACCACTCGTGAGTAAGTCTCCACTTACAGTAGGAGTGACTGTACAATGTACATTACAAAGGATGCAAATTACGTTCACGCAGATTTTTTAAGCTTGCATCAAAACAAGCTACAAAACAATCGGCAAAGAAACAAGTTTTGAATGTCATATCATTCTCAGTTCTTTCCAATTACTTTTCTATTATCAAACGTATGCTTTGAAAATAGCAACATTAATTAAATCAAAAACACAGAAATTAAGAGTTGCAAGGGCGGTGGCACTTGTGTCGAACTATCCTACACTGTAAGAGCTTATCCTAGTTCCATTAGGTTGAAGCAACTTGGTGTATTGCTTATCCCTTACTTAGTCCATAGCAGGTTACTCCCCAGCAGGTACCCATTTATGCACCCGAGTGGAGAGAGGCACCATGAGAGTAAAGTGTCTGTAGTATGCACGCTTTGCGGACCTTTATTGTGTACCTTGGATTTCCCATGATTCATAGTGGAATTAAAAGAGTTGGTTGTTGTGTGCAAATGGCGGCGTGTTTGCTAACAGTGAAACTGTGTTTAATCCGAAGTTATCTACAACAATCCGGTCTACCTCTGGCGTAGAAACACTACTGTAACAGTGTCTTTCCCAAAAACACAGCACAATGACCGTGGCCAGGGCTCGAATCCAGGGCCCGGTTGCATAAAACGCCCGTAACACTTACGGGTATACGTAGGTGTACTCATAACTTATGTGAGTTGCATTAAATCATTTAAGTGATCCACTTACGGAGTGCTCGTAAGTGGCTGCACTTACGATTTTCGTAAGTGCCCACGTAAGTGTCGTTTATGCAACAGAAATCGCGGGTGTTGCATAAAACCCTTTTTAGGTCAAAAATAGCACGTAAGTTTACGGGACCTATATAGGTCCCGTATCTTTACTGAAGTTAACGCGAACTTTTTCTGACGGGTGAAAGGAAAGGTTTTTTTCTTGTTTAAGTACTAATAATGCCCTTTATGATCCACTGCCCACGTTTTAAACTCATCCTAATAGGAACCCAAACATTTCAAATGGATATCAAAGTAAAAACACGATTCATACTTTATTTGCGTAATTTTGAGGCACTTTTTGCTCATTCCTCCTACTTTTTTGTTACTATACGACAGACAGTTGTTCTTTTATTTACGTTTATTGTGTTCTAAGAAGCGAAGCGCTATCGTCAGTTGCTGTGCAGCTGTAAGGGCGTGGTTTTGTGTTGTACCACACTCTAGGCCAATACACAACCTATTTACAAGCTCGTAAACTAGGTGTCTTGTCTTTCGAAATCTCTTCTGAAACTTTTCAGTTGGTTGGCGAAAAGCATATAACTAGATCAATAATGAGTAACTCAATACCAAGTCAGGAATTAGTGAAAAAAAGAACACTGTTTGATTAAGTTTTTCAAAATAAAATGATGAAAAAACTTTCATTTGATATTTAGCATTATTTTAAAACTGCCTTTTGCCTAATTAAACTACCAGGCACTACTTTCGTTACACTTACCAATTGAAACAGAGTCGGAGTTATTAATAAAATTACCACAACAAATTTAAGTGTGCCCTTAAGTGAACCCGTAAGTTACCCCGTAAGGCAAATACTTAAGAGCGTGCTAAGTATGTTCCATGCAACACCCGTGAGTGTACCCTTAACGAACTCGTAATTGTCCTACTAAAGTGAGCACTTAAGTGGACGTTTTATGCAACCGGGCCCAGACCACCTGATCTGGAGTCCAGTGCACTAACCATCAGGTCACTGTGTCTCCCAGGGTTGAAAAATCCCACTTTTATACCTCAAAAGATGATACAGTTCACACAAAGAACAGTTTTAAACACTACTGAAGGAACAAGGTTCCTCACCTTGCCCTTGGGTATCTTTCACACCCCGGACATAATGCACCCCACCACCAGTGGCCACACCATAAGTTGCCTGACCAGGACCCCCTGAGGATGTCTGCGGTACAGCCCCATAGTGCATTACAGGCTGGAAGGCTGCTGGTCGTACTTCCTGGTACTGCACCTGAGCCGGCTGCCAATGGACTTGAGTGGGAACTGGGGTAGAATGAACAATAGTAGGTCTGGTTACAGCATGGAAAGGAGGCTGTCCAGTCACTGGGATGACAACCTGGGGTCTGGACACCATACTGACAGGGGCTGGCTGTGCATAATAAGGTACTGTGGCAACAGCACCTGCAGGTTGAGGCTGTGCAGTACCACCTTCTCCCTAGAAGATAAAAATCTATCAATAAAATTACAGTGAAATTTCTCATTGGCAGAATGCAAAGCAGGCCTTGAGGTGTACATTTCTTGCAGCTGGTGTTTTCAGATGGAAGGAAGGCATCAGCAAAGCTTGATGGTATACATGTAGAAATAACTTGTTCATTGCATGTTTTTGTGTGTTATCAATCCATACTTACCCAGGCAATAATTGGAAAAGGCCTCAGAGAAGTGAGAGGCACAACATCGCAGCTATTATGAAAATCCAGAAAAGAAACCACACAAGAGGCACCATCGGCAACTAGCTCCTCCATCTTGGCACTGTAAAACTGCAACAAACAACATGTGTCGTAAGTTAACCCATGCACTGGCAGTGCCTTACTCCGAACTTCAATGGCAAAATAAGTTTATTATATCAAGTGACTCTGCATGGGATTGCTATTGTCTTGATGTAACACCAAATTCTCATAACTAGCATTATAAGAAATGTATGACAAGCAGTGAGGAGAATTGACATTTTGAACTTGTCTTATAATTACCTGTCCATCTCTCCAGGGAGCCAGGCAATGGTCGCCCTTCTTCCATCCCACCTAAAAAAATTGTTGATTAGATTTTCTTTTTCTTTAATTGCTCACAAAACAGTTACATGGCACTACATTTACAAAACTTACGATACATGAGAAAACTCACAGTAAACTAGCAATGGCAACAAAGCGTACGTTATGGAGGAAAAAAACTAGGTAGGTATTAAAAATAGTACAATACATTTTTTCAGGTATTTTGAGAGAGATAACAATAAGAAGAGCAAGAAATGTTGGTGTTTTCCATTGTTAGAAACTATTATTTTGAGGTTTCCTTCAATTTCAAAGTTATCAGAAAAATGACTGAAAACATCATACCATTGCTCCTTTAACTGTAGTTAGTTAACTAGCCTTATGTTGTTGTTTTACAAATTGTCCATTGAAAGAGTCTTTTTAATTTTTGGTTAGAATTAAGAAAAGTTTTTGAATTTTTATTTACTATAAATGAATTTTGTTAAATTATGCATATTTATGCACCTGTGTTGCTGGCATCTGTGTGGCTACTGGTTGCTGAGGTATGGTTGGCTGAGGTGCCATTGGCTGTTGTGCCATTTGAGCAGGACGGAGTTGGTAGACAGGATATGCCTGGACTGGGGGTTGGGCCTGCTGTGTATATTGGTATTCTTGTGGCATGTTAATCTCTGTCTGCTCTCTCCCGCCCTGTTCAACAAACTGTTGAGGTTGACTGACAACAAATTGTGTCTGCGCACGCTGGGACTCCATTGCCATGGTAACAAACTCAAGGTGTTGCTGCTGTTGTTGTTGTACATTTGGAGGCGTGAAGCTTTGAGGTCTAAACTGGTCAGAACCTTGGCGGTAATTTTTCTGCCACTTCCCCTGCGCAGCATACTGCTGACCAGCATATGAGCTACCTTGCAGCTCCTGAAACTGTACTGGCTGGGGAACCTGACTCTGGGCTTGTTCCTCTGCATATTCATGGGTAACTGGCACGGCACTAAACCTCACAATGGCATCGTCTTCCTGGGCTACAGATGGTGGGCTGGCTGCGCTGGAATACTCGGCCTCAACCTCGTCACTGTTCACCTCTGTCTCTTGCTGCTGACTGTGATGTTGATAATGCTGATGATGGTGTTGTTGATGGTGTTGTTGTTGCTGCCGTTGCTGTTGCTGCTGCAGTTGTTTCTTCTGAAGTCTTGGTGGTAAACTTTGATTATATGGTCTTGATTCATGATCATGCCTTCTAGAACTTTTCCCCTTAGACTGCCCAGGGTTCTGCTGATGTTTATAATACTGTTCCCTCTGTTGTTTGGACTGCTGTCTTCCATCTCTGTGGTGACTCTGTGGTGGTGTCTCAGGCTTTGGCTTCTCGACCTCCCTTGGAGTGGCATAGTCTCCCTGTGCATCACCTTGCTGTAATCTTGGAGGAGGAATATTCTCAGTTTTCTCGACTTTAGATTCCTGCTTAATGTTCTGCTTTGGCTTTGGAATGTCGTTTTCTTGTTTGAAGGGTGGTGGCCTAGGCGGAGGTCTTTCTAGCTGTACTTCGTCAGTTTTCTGGTTTTCTGTCGATCTTTGTGGTCTTTGATTTTTGGTATCTGCAAGCAAGATGTTCCAACAGAACAATTATTAGGAAGCATAATAAAATAAATTATTCCTTTTCAAACTATATTCTAAAACTCGTTAATAATTCATCATGTTAAAACAAAGAAAATCATTACTGTCGAGGAGGTTTGGACATCTGGTCTTAATTAGCATAGATTTTAACAATTTTATTTCTCTGTTCACTCCTTAGTTTTTGTTTTGATTGAGAAGTTTTATCAAACACTCAAGTCAGTATTTCATTGGCTATCTAAAGGTGGTGGCAAACGAGGACACAATGTTAGGGACACATATTGTTGCTCATAATTGTTTCTATGCTGCGCAAACCGGGAAACATTTGTTGCAGACACAAAATGTTTCTGAAAGAAATCAGAAACATTTTTGTGTCTTGGACACAAATTTTGTGTCCGCAAGAAATGTTTCGCGCACGGGCAAATGGGGAAACATTTGTGTCCGCAACAATGTGTCCGCAACATTGTGCCCTCATTTGCCACCGCCTTAAACACCTCAAATTTTGTAAAAATTATACTCCACTGTGAGTTGTATTTTAAACTCTCTTCTTGGTGTTTGGATATCCCAATGAAACACTGGACATCTCTTGTGTTTGATATATTATGTTTAACTTTATGTACTTTCATCTCTTGATCTTTTGAAATATGTACCCCACACTTTGGTATCACATTAATTACATTTGTACAAACTACATGTATTTATTTGATGATTGTAGACTTTTACTAAAATTAATAAACTAGCTAATTATGTTTTAATGCAAAGTTTGGTTTGGTTAATTCTGACTTTGTACTGTACTGTACATGTATTACCTGGTTCTTAATTATGAAATGCAACTTACCTTTTACTGTTGGGAATTTTGTTGATAGGAAGTCCCATAGAGCTGGTTCTGAGGGATGTCGAACTCTGTAGTCTTCCATGTCATCAATGCCTTCACTCTCAGACCTTCCCCTTCCTATTTGCAACACAAAGACAAGATTTTCAGAAGCTAGTGTCTAGCAATTCCAATTGGCAACTTTGATAATTTCACATGCTTGCCCTTCTTTTTCTTACATAACAATAATTTTTATCAACTCTTGCTAACTTTGCGTTCTTCTCTGAGTTTTTTCTTTGTCTCATGCTCGTGAGAACATAATTGTACCTCAAAATGTACTTTGTAAGATGGTCATTGTCATTTAGAGAAAACTAGTTAAGTTTGTACCCTGCATTAAAGATTTACTGTAAGTTGTGATAAAATTAAAGGCTTATTTCATTACAGGTTATTGACTTTCAAGTTAATTAGTGAATTATTTCCTAAGGGTCTCACTTGGCTCCCAACACAAAAAATTCATTACAACCACAGGTACTTTTTTTAATCCTAGTTACCAACAAGTCATTTGTCTTACCAAGTGGTTCACGTCTTCCTCCGCGACCTCGTACCCTCCCACTTCCTCTGTTTGTATCCTACAGATAACATCAATTATCTTAAGGAAGTTGCTTCTAAAGTGCATAAACCTTCATGAGTTATTAAAAAGTTATTAATAATTTCTTATTCATAATCTCTCCATCACTTTCCAACTCTGTACTCAGTAGAGTACAAAATAATGAGACTGATTCAACAACAAGAACTCATTGGATAATAACCCCTTACATAATTTAGTCGTTTAAATGTGTACTAGTATCATACAATTAATAGTTGAAATCATCCTTTACATTATTATTTACCATATGTGCTTGCTGATTTGTTAAATTATTGTGGTTACTACACACTAAAATGCCTACTCAAGTTTTGGCACCATTGTTGCTTAATTGCACACACTCTGTAAAAAGACTCACCCCAACATTCTTAGCAAACAAGGATCTCATCTCCTGGATTACTGTGAGCTCATCAAACAGTTAAGTTAAACGCACCTACATGTATCAATGTTAAGACACAGGGGAAGAGGCCAGGTATAGGAGGGGGACTTCACAGCAATTATCCATCCATGTGGGGACTTTTGGCCATTTTAGTGGACTTTCTAATAAATACCTTTAGTTTCTTCTTTTTATTGAAGTGAGGTGAAGTGACTTGTCTCCTTTAATCATCCAAAAAAATACACCGAGGTGGGACAGTTTGAGCAGAACATTTCACCTAGTAAGTTTAAATTCCCCTGCCTATCCCCTGCAGCTTAACACAGATATGTGCAGAACCTACCTGAGTCCTCAAAGGCTGTCCTCTTGCCGTCGGTCTTTCCGTTCTCTCACTTTGTTCTGTTCTATTGTTTTGTCGATCATCGTCAGCTTGGTTTCCTTGTCTTGATCTGTCATGATTCAGTGACTCTGAATTAAAAGTTCTAGTCTCTTTTTCTCTTGGATTGTTAAAACTTGTTCGCCCATCAGTGGTATATCTATTATTTGGTTTCTCGATACTCATCCTCTTGCTCTCAGTTCTTTCATCCCTTGGATGGTTTGGAAACTTTCTTGCTGTACCGTCTTTCTGTTCTTGATTGGTAGGCCTGTTGCTTGGTCTGTTGTCAGACGCCCTGGATTTATGTGGAGGGCCGTTCCCCTCTCTGCTCTGAGAACTTTTAGGTTTCTCTGTGCTCGTTTGTACAACACCATTCACTGCAAAATACAGAAGTAAAATAGATTTTACTCTTAATAGTCAATTTACTAAATAAGTACAATGATACTTACATTCTACCATCATGGTCTTTGGTACTATATGTAGGTGCCCTAATGAATTATTATGCAAAAACAGAGCGACTACAGAAAAGAACCATCCCGCCAACAGTATATCATTGCAAATATCTTGCCCCAGATATTACAAACAAATTTCACATAATTGCATATTAACTGAAATCAACTGTCAATTTTCCAACCTTTAGGACTGTCTGCAGTTCGTGTTTTATTCTCGCTTCCAGGCTGCATTCCTTGACCAAAAGGCACAAATGGAGGAGGTCCATCACCACTAACAGTCAAACGAGAATGTTTGGCCAAGGTCTGTCAAAACAAAATCACATTAAATAGTTAGCCTTGTGTGGATGTTTATAGATTTTGTGGTTTAAATTTATCTTTGGTTTAAAATTTTTTAAACCAGATTTTGATTTCCCTTTGTTTCAGATTATGATAATGAATATATGAGACAATGAAAAATCAAAATCAAACTGGTTTGAAAAATTTTAAACCAAAGATAAATTTAAACCACAACATCAACAAAGGATTTTTCTTGCGAAAGTGAGGTTTAGGATGCATAAGTATTGTTAATATTCAAACGCAGACCCATTTAACCACAGTGTCTATTATTTTAGAATGTCAGTTTTATTGATTACCTTATTCAGCTCCCATTTTTCCTTCAGCTTCTCAACTTCTCCTCCCAAGACCCTCGTGTTTTTAGAGTCCAACATTAAGAAACTTTCTTGAACAGTAATGGTCCCTGTTAAACACACCTTAGTGCCGGGAGGTATTGACAAGCTGTTTGAGCAACACACCAAAATCATTTTATTACAAACTATCCTTTTAGTTCACGGTGTTTGTTTGAATGATGCTTATTTTAGTTTTTCGTGAAATCTACTTTATCTTTTATTACTACTATAATTAATACTTTATTTAATTAAAAGTAGTTGGAAGTAAAGAAAAACGCCTAGTATCATTTTCTTATTGGGTGTGTGAAGCAAAACAGTCATTGTCAGTCATTCATGTGGTGTGACAAATTTTACAAAATTTTTCAAACATACTTTATTCAAGATACACAAGTACAATAATAAGAAAATAAGAAAGACTTAAAAATATGAAAAGGCATCTTGCAAAGGAAGTTCGGACGTTAACCCTATATAAAACTCCCTTAAAAAAAGAGCACAAATAAAATTAAAAGGAAAAAAAAAAGAACCATAATTAAATATTCATATGTGATTTAAGCTTAGATTTAAAAAGCTGAAGGCTTCCAGCCTCTACAATGTCCCTAGGCAGTGAATTCCAGTGTTTGACTATCCTAATAAAAAATAATTTTATAACAGTTAAGCCTGGCTGGCTTGACATAGAGTTTGTACGGTGTTTAGCTCTCGTTGACTTTTGGACACTAGCATGACCAGTCTCCTTTAACACTGCATGACACTGGCATGGCCAAGCCCTTTACCATGGTATGACACTAGCTTTAATGAATTTAATCAACATACATGTAGTGTGACTCTAGCAAAGAGTAGCCTCATTTAACAAGGCATTGTCTACCCACTGGCTTAACCTATCCTATGCTCTGAAGACCTCGAACAAAAATTATGTCAGACTTTCAAAAAAAAATTTTGCAGGTCTTTTCATTTTCCCTGGCCGCAGTTCAGTACATTGTACATATGCAGTACAAAAGTAAGTGATCGTGAGCAGACTCTACAACAGGAATTTTTCACAGAATGAACACTTCACTTGTATTACAGTTTCTTTACCTGAGGTCTGGAATGGAAGAACTTTCCAGCCCATGGCATGTCAGGTGGCCGTCTGTCAGCTGAATCTTGAGCAGTCTTGGTGCGTGGTTTGACTCTTCGTTAGCTTTTGGAGCAGAGATATTACGTAACTTTTGCACCTGAAGAACCATAGGACCACTGACCTGTTGGCAGTTAAAATCAAATTAAAGCAAAACTTTCCTTTAAGGTTTTGTTCCATTGAAGGTGATTTATCTGGCCCCAGTCGTTCAAAGGGTGGATAATGCTATCCAGCGGATCAGTGTTGGTAAAACAAACTACCCTATCCACTAAATAGTGATTTTTCCAGTGGATAGTTTTATCCACCCTTTGAAGAACTGGGGCCTGGTGAATACTCTATACATGTAATAATAATAATAATAACAATAATAATAATAATAATAATATAATATTAATGGCATTTCGGGCAGTATATCCAGAAAGTGGCTCTTCGCCTGCCTGATGCTAACTAAATTTACAATTGTAAAAGGATAAAATTAAAAATATCTTACTAGTAAAAATTTATATCTATATGATTTAGAAGCAGTCGTTGCTTCATGTATTTGTTCTAGTTTAGCACAAACTGATGAGTCACTCTAAAAATGCAGTTTCAGTAAGTATACCTGCCCCAAGAAAAATTATAATGTTGAAGTTCTAAAAGGATGGTGGTACAGCCAGAGTTTTAAAAGGAAAGTGTATGTAGCTAAACTGGAATTTCTAGAAAGGTGGAGATTTTCAAATTAAAAAAACCTTCCATACATTGGATATTTTCTGGAATAACAAATTAAAAGGTGGATGTGTATTCATGTAACAACACAACTACAGCTTTGACTATGTCCAGTAGTAATGATTACAAGTGAAACCATACAATTTATTAAAAGCAATAACTTAATACATACTGTTTGCACCTTGCCTTTGTTAATGTCATCGGGAAGATGTTTCACACCGTACTGTTTTAAGTCCAGCTGGAGGAGGAAGAGATTGATTGATTGATTGATTGATTGATTGATTGATTGATTGATTGATTGATTGAAAGGAGACAGCCATTTACTGGTTTCACTGGCTTTCTTAGTAGGACAGCTGCCAGGAAGGCAACATGCCAATGGTGTAACTGCTGCCCCCGAAGGGTATCTGAAGTGGACCTAGCATCACTCTTAGTACAAGCACCAATATGGAGAGAGGTGAATAGTGGCAGATTTGCAGAATAGCATAAAACGAGCATGGATCGGGATATTTGCATTCCCCTATTAACCCCCCCCCCCCCCCCCACCCCCTCGATGTGCCCTCTCTGAGAACGAATAACTTTGTCATGAGCTATATACTGTATACCTGAATATTCTCAATTAATAACTTTAATTATTGTAAAGGACCATAATACAGTTTATTTTTGGCAGTGCTTTTTAATTGTTTTTCAATTCATTCAAGCAGGCTCTCAGTCATCTATGCAAAATCCTGAAAAGGATTCCAACACGGATACAGACCATCGTTTATGCAATTTATCACTTCTTAACCGCATTGTACGGACTCATCTCACAATGTAGGAAATTATATTACAAGTTCTATATGCCATGCACTTTTTTAGCAGGTTGCTTCCATATATTCAGTTCCGTAAATGCGCGTTTACGCGTAAAATACAGCTCTCAGGGTTGTGTGGTTACCAAAAAAGATAGGTGCGAGATGAAAATAAACTTCATCAGAAAATCAATTGAGAGAAACCAAAATATTAGTCGGATATCCCATCAGAAGCGGATTCACGAGAGCATTAAACTTTAAAATGTTCATATTTAATGAGCATTGGCCAACAGCCTGTGCGACAAGTAAATTCCGTCTAGCGACGTTTTAAGACTCGATTGTATTGTCCGGGGCTTGACAGTTTGAAAACAATCCAATAACGGAACCGAGCAGAAAATTTCATCAACAACTTCGCGGTACATATTTCATTCGCCGCGCACTCACATTTAGGGCTGCTTTCGACAATTCCTGCAAAGATGGCTTCTCTTTGTTGCAAGCCCTTTCACATTCTGCAATCCCTTCGGAGGAGAGAAACCTGAAAGAGGAAACGATCGTTTTATCGACAGAAACCACAACAGTTTTTCAAGTGAATCGCGCATGAGATCCACTCGAAAAGCGTGAAGCGCACACGGCAAACCGCAACTTCATCAATTTATCACCAAAATGAGCATAAGAAATCAAACGCGCAAAGCAAAAAGCTAAGCGCAAAGCTACGCTTTAGAGAGAGTAGACACAAATATACCAAATTTAATACTTCACAATTTCAATAGAGGACCTACCATCCATTTTCTTTCAACTTTGCCTCCATGCCACGACGAAATTCTTCCACTCGAAGGCTCTACAACGAGAGACCGCTGAATGAAAACTATTTGACTGCATGCTCAAACCCTGTAAGTTGCGAGAAGTCTGGGACTTGAACGGTTTGCGCCCGTGTTAGCAGTTACCATGGTAACATGACGTAGCATCGCTCAAGAAAACGGTCCCAAAAGAAATATGGCGGCAGCGAAAACTCACCGGAGAAATTCTACAGGAAGTGCTGGTCGAGATACTGCCGATGATCGGCTGAAAAGAGAACATTTTTTACACCCAAACTCCGACCAGATAGATTTGAATCTACTTCTCCAGGCGGTTCTGGATATAAATGAGAAATTGAACGACAAGCAAGCGGACGGAATTGTGGCAGATGATCCAACAACGACAGCTTCAAAGCATAATTGGGAAAGCAGTAAAAAAGATAAAGATTTCGACGACAACGCTTCGAGAACTTCGTCGGTGTCTACAGCTTCTAGATCAAGGCCTAGAAGTGCCGTGCATCTGAATGACTCTCGTCGTCCGCCACCTCTTGAGCGCAAAAATATGTCGTTTAGCAATACAAAAGTGGATGCCATCGATCGCGAAAACCAGAGACTTTTAAAAGAAATAACGAGAACTAGAGGAAGGCCAAAGTCTGCTCAACCGAGGAAAGTAATTTCAGAACCCTTAAGGGTACAAACATCGTCCGAAGTGAACAGATACAGGTTTCAAAGAAAAGTGGATATGGAAAATCAGGTAAGATCTACTTTGGGAGTAGAAAATTATATCAATCTTCGATCTCATTTGAGCACATGAAATATTTTTCTTAACCTCCCGAACATAAGAATTTTATTCTCAGTGTTTCCCCGTTCACCTCAATCATCTCGACTCCATTTTGAATCTACGCATTTTGACGTGGACCTTATTACAAATTTTAAAAACATGGACCTAATTACAAGTTTTAAAAACACTCCTTTTGGTAGAAGTTTTCAAAACACTTTGTTGCGTGATGAATTAATTATGCATTACTGACGCTTTCAAAACATTCTTCTGGAAGATTTAATCTAATTCAGCTTCATACTTTGTTTTTACGGTTCATCAATGGAAGAGCAAAATTGTTTTCGTTTATTTTCCAGTGATTATGTACCTAATTTAATAGATCGATTGATTGACTGCCTCCTATGTGCCACACCGGCATGATGGGGTGTAAGTAAGTCGGTGATATGGATTAAATTTAAGGTGATTCCTCAGAAATAAAAGTTGTTGATAGATAATTTTGGAACTTTCCATGAATGTTCCCCACCAAGCATTGTTTCAAAAAATAAAATAAAAAAGATGGGTCACCATGCTCGCAAAAGAGATATGATGGGCCAATATTAGGGTATAGAATGGTCCTTGAAAAAATCATGGGTCTCAGAAAATTTTAGGCGAGTCTCGAAATCTCGGCGTAGCAAACTAGAGTCTCGGAATCTTGAGCTCACAAAAAACATCGCTCGTCTCAGAATCTCAAATTTTGAAATTGAGTCTCCAAGTCTCGTAAACCAAGTGAAAGTTTTAATCAGTTTGAACCGTCACAAAACAACAACAACAACAACACCAAAGCAGAGTGCTACAGAGCATTGGACTAGCGTTGTAATATTCTCGCACTGGGATTTCCAGATAACGGTGTCTCGCGCTCGGATTTTTATATCGCTGTGTCTCAGGCTCGGATTTGAAAACAATTGTAAGTCTCGGTCTCGGAGTTTAAATGAGGGTCTCGGCGAGTCTTGGATTTTACCATTCTATACCCCTAATATTGCCCCATTTAAGCCTGTTGTGGTACTTATCATGCACATTATTTCGTCAGTCCAGATTACATTCTGTGGTAGCTGGAAGCAAAGTTTTTTAAAGTAATTATCTTTTTTTTCTCTCTTTTCCTAGAAATTTCTTGAAAGACTTCAAGCGGTAAAACCAACAAGGAGTTTATCTAGAGACTCGTTGCTCAAAGACCATGTTAAACAAAGACAGTACTCAAAAACTGCATCAAGAAGTCGGCCAAGTAGTGCAAAGAGCTCTGTATCTAGTGCTAACCAACTTTCACGTTCTTCCAGTGAATCAAGTTTAATGATTGGTGATTCCGTAAGTGTGGCAAGTTCTAGGATTTCAAGTGGTTCACGGCGATCAGCGCAAAGGAGAGCAATCTCTAAACCCGTATGGGAATCTGGATGGTGAATTGTTAAAAATATATCTGCTAATATTATACCAAACTTGAATTCATAAACATAATTTTCATAGAGGCCAAGAAACTTAGGGATAAAATTCTGTGTGTCTTATAAAATTGTTATCTAAAAATTATATAAAATGAGTGAATATATAAAAGCTTTTTTGTTACTGCAATTCATTCTGTACATAATTTTTATCATACAAAATAAAAAAATCTTTGCGAGGCAGTATTGTCACTTCAATATTATATGCATCCAGCAATATCATAAAAAATTTAAGTAGTTATTGTAATCTAAAGAATTTTCCTGTAAAGAAATCAATAAATACAGGGAATGCAACATTCGTAGCACCTTAAAAGCTATTTTATGTCAAGACAATTTCCCTATCTTCATAAGTTGAGAGCTAGAAAGATTGAGTCTAAGAATAAAAGGAAAATCTCATTAAGGTTAAACAATTATACAAGCTTAGCAATATGTGTACACTGTTTTCATTGTAAAAAAATAATGAAAGATAAATTATTTGTAAAATAATAACACATTTCTCTCGTTGTTGTTGCTTATAATCATTTTATGTACAAACCTCTTCAACTTTTGCAGCAGAGTGCTATAAGGCCAGCACACAAAAGGGGATGAGTCCCTGCAATAAGCCCTTTAAGTAAACTTCCCATTCATGTCGAAAACTGTAACAGAAACTAAACTTTGGCACCAGCAGTTGACTTCTCCCATGAATATAAAATGGTTAAAACTGTAGGGATAAGTCCTAGACACTTGCCCCTCAAAATGAAGTCGACACAAGAGGGCAGGTCCCAGTGCCTACTTTTAACTCTTCAGGGGACTTGTGGTAGCGTCTCCCCCCCGGTAGGGAATAGTCACTTGTCTAAGTCGGCCTAGTTAGTCTGTTATCAGTCGTTTTGGGTGACATCCAAATTCTTCTTTCTGGTCTCTATACATTTTAAATGGCACGAGTTAGGGGAATTTGCATATTTAGTCAGTTATATGGACAATTCTCCCGATCAGTGATGGAGAAGTAAGGTTCTTGGTAATTTCTTGTATTTCTTGATTGAAAAAGATAAATGTTTACAATGGGGCTTCATATGATTACTAAATGAAAGAACATAATTTACTGCAGGGCCAATTTTGGAAATACATGCACTAGCAGTGAAGCGCAAAGTTCTTGTAGTTTCACTCGCATGTACAAAGTGAGCCAGCTTGCAGGTCTTGCAGGCTGAACATGCTTTGGAAATCCTCATGTACAGCATATTCTGTGTGCAAGCATTTTTTTCTTTGCTTTTCTGCGGGAAGTCAAGGAAATAGAAGACGTCTGCATGCAGTATAGTACTGGCAACGTAATACTCTCTTGGAATCTGCAAGGAACTAGCCAGAGTCTAGCCAGTGGCACTTCGCATCATGGCAAGTATAAAGGAATTCTAGAGGAACACTTTTAATTGGAAACTTGCGTACCTCATGGCACCAAGCTGCACCAAAAGCACCAAACTGATCGAGTTTCAGTTGAAATTTTTGCATACAGCCATCTATCTCTTAACGGACACCTCTTTAAAACGGACAGTTAGTGTTGGTCCCGTTCCTGCCGTTTTTCAGTCATTTTACAGTAACTTAACTTCCTATAAGACGGACACCTCTCTCAGACAGACAGTTGGAGCCGGTCCCGACAGTGTCCGTCTAAGAGAGAGTTGACTGTAGACGCATAATTTAAAATTTTAATTAAAATAGGAAGAATAAAAAAACGAAATCTGCACTTTTTGCCACAGCTCCGCAGAGACATTAATCCACCTTTTCCGGTCATGTCATATAACATCCTTTTGCAAAAGGGTGGTTGACTGGCGTCTAAACAATCTCCTGATAAGCGGTGAATACATCTTTTTGAATACCACAGCACTGGGCCTGAAGCCAGATTCTCATTCAAAACATGCGCTTCAATTAAACTATATTTACCTGCTAGCACGATTTCATGATGGAAAGCTAGAAGGGACATGGCCAAATATTGTTCATTTTTTACGTCTTGTAAAATCAAGATGTACATTAGAGACAATACGGGTGACACAAAAAAAATTGGCTCCTCTTGCAGACTGTTTATAGAGTGTCATTTCCTCTCCCTCTGACTGACTTTAAGATGTGAACAATTTTTGTAAGCTACTATAAACTAGTGTACATGTAACTTTTATAACTAAGGTAATCTGTTTGGCTCCACCCTTCTTGTAATTTTTTGTATTCTATTTCCTTGTAACTTTTAGCATCGTGCATTAGTAGTTTGCTTTAGAATAAATTTAAAAAAGTATAAAACAATTATTTTATCTGCTTTGGAAGTTCAGTGCACACTCAGCGTGCATAGCTTTCGCTACGAACAGCAGTGGCAGCGTCAGTCTTTCAGGAGAGTGGATGTCTAAACATAGGATAAGTTTTAAATAATGAAAGATGGTGAATTTTAGGCTCGGTGAATAAATGATAAAGATGGAATGTTCATTTATCACGAGCGTGGGACAAAGAAAAATTCTGAGACCCCGACGGGAATCGAACTCATGACTCCCAGCCATGGGCTCGATTCCCATCGAGGACTCAGAATTTTCCTTTGTCCCACGCTCGTGATAAATGAACATTCCATCTTTATCAGGAGAAGTTTTTTTCAGGGGGAAAATTGCCTGGCTGTCTTTCTGCGATGTCAGCATTCCTTAAAGTGAATATTCTCTCTGCATTGCGCGATTCGCTTTACTTAATCGTTTATTTTTAACACATCATTCCAATCGCATTCCAGAAATTCTCTCATGTCCCAAGGCATTGATGTTTTATGAACACCAGCCAGTAAGGAGCCTCTGTCAATCTGCACTGTCATTGGTAGATGAGAAACCGCGTGAATAAAATCCGGCTGAGACCTGACTGGTGACAAGTGAGACAGCATGTCATGCTTCAGAGAAGACAGTTCGTTATTATTATATAACGAAAACTTTACAGCTAAGAAGAAATGAAGTTTAAACTATTTCCTCAAAAAAAACGAACGCCCAATTTCTAGAAGCTTTCTGTACCACGTATAAATTTATTTTTCTGCTTTAGAATGCTTTAACATGGACATGATGGAAACCGTCTCCTACAGCTGGTTGTGGCAGTCGTTCCATATGTTCATGCATGTGTTGCGTACCTATCTTTGGAATTTCTAATCACAGAGAATGATGGGTCACATTCCGTAAAGCAAAATCGAAAGTGCTGAGCTGTTCTGGCTGCGTTGGGACAACGTTTTATCTGAATTTGCTTCATTCAGATTCTTGATTTTCATTCCAAACTGGTGGTGATATTATTGCCGAGACGGAAAGTAGCCTGTCAAGCGGTGAGTACTCTGTGAAGCCGTGCAGCTGTATCGAAAACGAACAACTTTTGAAAGTGCGCCTCAAGAAGTCAGATGTGGTACTTCTTTCATCACTTTCGCGCTGTTGCGCAATTTGAGTGGATGAGAAAGTACTAGTTTAGATGAGCCAAATCAGTCTTTCTCAGACATTCTCAGGTATCGTCTGAACCCGGTTTTCACGTATGTGTGTATATGATGAAGGCTTATTCCAATTTCTACTAAAATGAGCGACAGTTGTTGCTCAGTTTTACCCACGAACGCACTTCATGTCTGTTTTCGTAAGTGGGGTACACATTTTGATTTTGGCACTGTTAACTATATATTTGAACTTATTTTCACTCCTATTGTGATGTAAAAGACTAGTTTCGTTTTCCTTTGCCAAAATAATAATTTAATATTTTCTCAGCTCTTAAGATTGTAATGAAAAGGCATATCGAAACTTTTCGCTGAGCTAAAGCAGCTTTCAGCTCTCGAACTCCCGACTTAGCTCTGGAGATCAAACCTGGAGAGACCAGCTACACCGTTGAAAAAAAGCAAAGAAGATCAAGAATAGCCGAGACGCCGTGTCCCTTGCTTAAAAACTCGAGACCAAGACTTCAATGATGTTATAAAATCCGAGCCCGAGACTTGGAAAGTAAACCAATCTCGAGACTTGCATGTAATAATTTACACAAGGCATATACCTTTATCTGGTACTGCCTCTGAAATTTCGCCGACACTATTTCCACATGGGCCCCCAGCCGTCGAAAGAGAGATCTTCGAACTCCACTCTGGTCTAATTTGAGTCCGATTTGTCCGTGGATAATCTAGCTGGAGAAACAAATTAGATGGCAAATTTGCTCAAAACATCATAAGTTCTCCCGCGGGTCTACCATCCGGAACCGATATTTGTACGGTTTTATGTACGTCCAATTTACTGATTCTTTACTACCCATACCATACCCAGTGAGAAACAAGCCAACAGAAAGATGTAACAAACTTTGGGTTCGCTTCAAGTTCTAAGTAATTTTGCAATTTTTAATGGCTCCCGGCTACATACCTGCTATCAAATATGCACACTCTAGAAACTTCCATTGAGTCGCATGATTCTAGCTCAGTTGGCGACGCTACTTATTATAGATACAATAGAAAAAATGCATAACTTGTTGATTATTAAATGTCATATGACAGCTAGTGTGTCGCGCTTTTGGTGAGATGAAGAAACAATTTTCGAAACTTGCTGCCGCTTGTCCTGAACAAAAGTAATCTACTGTAAATAACGATGGCAGCAAGTTGGAAAAATACAGTCACTTCATTTGAAAGACAAACAAGCCTCTCATGCTGTGTGAAACACTTGAAAATATTTTGAATTAAAGCAATTAAAATTGCTTTGACTAGCCGTTCAAGATAACATCAAACGTAAGCACCAAGTTTAGCTTCCTATTGGTGTGATTACTGGATTGGAAAACTCCTCGGGCGATTGTCTTTTGTCAATTAAATCAGTTGTTCCTTTAAACGGTTGCGATATATGTCAATACTTTTAAAACTGTTTACCCTTCGGATCATACGTAGTTTTAAGGTACCAAATTTTTGGGTTTGATTCAATTATTGTGCTTTTCATTCCGTGACCACCTCCACTTCTTGGTCTTTCTCGACGCCATCTTGAATTTGGCAACTGCACATTTTTGAAAAATTCCACCGAAACCTTTCGAGTTCCGATCACAAAACGGCGTATGTGCACTCATGTCGTTTCCAAATTAAGGGAGAACCAATCAGATTCGCCGAT
The DNA here is from genome assembly GCA_963693305.1 of Meandrina meandrites. NCBI lineage: Eukaryota > Metazoa > Cnidaria > Anthozoa > Scleractinia > Meandrinidae > Meandrina > Meandrina meandrites. The sequence goes on from OY855910.1 coordinate 35,167,180, forward strand.
TGACAATAGAACACGACTGAGTTTTTTCAAAAAAAAGTATGTTTTAGGACTTGACTCAAGGGTGGGAAAAATGATCCACCTGACCACCTGCATGTGTAGCTCGAAAAAGGGCCCTTTTGTTATGGAGGCGCCCCCTGTTATATGAGTCAAATAAGTCTATGAGTCATGAGTTATGAGTCAATGAGTCAAGGTGATTTTTAAACAAAGTAGGTTGTTATGTATTGAACCACAGTTTTCCTGTTTGCTTGCGGTTAGTTCCACTCTTTTTTTGCTTGCGTTTTTTTCCACTCCGGTTTGCTTGCGGTGCGTTTATTAGTTATAGTAAGAGCAGCACTATTTTCAATTTGATAACTGTCATTGGAAATTTGATTCATTGACTCGTTGACCAATGACTCATTGACTCATTTGACTCTAAAAAACTTTTCTCTTTTTGGAACACATTTCTTTAACGTTTTTTTTTTTTATTTGAACTTGACTAAATCCCTCGACCAAGAAAAATCTGAGCCTCCGATTTGTACCTTGCGGCGTCTTATATGGAAACAACAGAAAACCCCAAAACGACACTTCTTCGAGGTTGTAAAGGTGGGTTCCCCGGGAAACAAGAATCATGAGCCTATTTTTCTTCAAATCACAGTATGAAAGAAAACGAACTTTATCCAGAAGTTCATAACCTAAAAGTCTGCATCTATCTCCGATAATGAGCCTTGAGATATGTCTTTCGCGAGTAGGCTATTTTTGAACGGCTTTTCCGCGAACCAGAAGCACGTTGGAGGATGTTCGCGCCTTTTACTGGCTCACTCGCAAGTCGGACAAGAATTGCTTGCCTTCCAGTTAGACATAGCTTATTTGTCTAATAAGCTCCTTTGTCTTGACTGCCCTTTGAAGACAACAACAACTAGATACTAGCCCAAATACTAGATGTGGATGAACTGAATAGTTAATTTTCGTGAAATTTACCTTTGAAAATCCTAGTAGAAAGACACGTTGTCTCAGCGGAACGGATTTTTTCTGAAGGGGCTACGAAGAATTAAGCTAATATAAACTTTTAGATCATTTTTATGTACCACGCCTTGCACGATAAACTATCCTTTTGACCCAGAAATAAAAGAAGTGCATTACGCCATAAAATGTAAATAACTTGTAGTGAAATTGAAAAAATAATCTAGTTAGTATACAAATGCAATGTATTGAAAGTTAAAAACGTAACTGGATGCATGCTTTCTAGCACAGCCACATCCGTAAAATTTAAAGAATACAATCCTTTGCCAAGTATCTTTAGTTTACGATCGATTCATGCGTTATTCAGAACTCAATTTTTGAAAAAAAAGAAGAAATGTTTACCATCAGATTCTTATACAAACACTGCAAAAAAATTCGGATGGCGAGACGGCTTCCAAGTTCGCTGCATTCTTCCTTTGAAATAAGGCTTGCGTGGAAGCTCCATTTTTTATTGATCAGGGTTAATATAAGATTACAATATTTTCCGTTTTTCATAATAATAATGATAATAGCCTTCGCCAAACGGTAAATTAAATAAGTTCGTAAAAACCGAGGCCACATTTTCTAGCCTGTTCGTTGATTCCTAAGAAATCAGTAAGATTTTCCTTCATTTCTGGTAAACTCATGTGTTTTCGTAGTCTGAAATTCAGCCGTCCTCTCGTCGGGGGGTTGGGACGAGAGGACGGCTGACGGCTCGCCAGGATTCGACTACAGTGCCGTTCAAAGGCTCCTTGTTCGCCGTGACGAAGAACCGCAGTACAAGTTTAACAATTCCACCTTCCATGACCTTTTGAAGCTTTCGAAATGCTTGCGACCAAGCGCAGGTTATCTGTTTCATTAGCCGCAGGCTCAATTGTCGGAAAGAAAGCCTTGCCGTTCTGTTCACGCAATTCTTGTAACGCAAGCTTTGTAACGAATAGCAATGTTCCGTCAGGGTTTAACTATGCTGAAAGTGGTCTATTTGTGGGTGATATCCACAAGATATCCAGAAAAAATGTATTCATCCCAACTAACAGTAACATGAAATTTCACAGCTATCGGTTAAACCCATCCACACCCTCTCCATTTAATGATATCCACCTTTTGTCAAATCCTCTCTAACTCTTGTACTTATTATAACCATATCAAACGGAATATCTTACAAGCAACTTCATTGTTTAATTTATAGAATCCTGTATTGTCAAATACGTGTGAAGTTTAGCATGGCAACGACACCGTACAGCAAGGAACAACTCAATTACTTCAGAATTTGTAACATTGCCACTGATATACTGCCCCAGGGTCTGCGAGTGATTTTTAAACAGGAATGGGACAATCGTTACAGAGCAACGTTTGGCGAGTGGAAGGACACACCTCAAAATGGATTGCACTTCTACAATGGCGAATCTCCTGGAAATCAAAGACAACATGCACGGCTCCTAAGGACGATGAAAAAGGGTAATAGAGCCGAATGGGATGGTACGATGCTTTTTTATGCCATCCTGCACTCTGATTCTATCCACGGACTTAATGCAACAGTTCGCTCAAGTGTGGATGATCTGAGAGAGTTTCGCAATGAAGTTTTTGCTCACATGCCACGGGGCCAGCTGTCGGATCTACAGTTCAGGGTTGCTGCCCGCAAAGTTCAGATTGCATTTCAAGTACTTGGTCTCACCACGGTCCAAATCCAAAATATTTGTAAACAGAAAAGTTTCCCAACTGAGGAGCTTCAAAATGTAATGAAGCAGGTTCAAAACTTTTATCAAGAACTTCAAGAAAAAGATGCCAAATTACAAACCACAGAGGAACAACGTCAGGTCCTTGAAGTCCAGTTAAAGCAAGATGCCTCTTCATTTTGCATTCTTCCACCTAAACCCTCGCACGAAGTCGTAACTCGAGACTGCGAGGTTGCGAAAATTACGCAACAGCTCAACAAGCTAAACAGTGCAAATGAAGGTAGTCTAAGCTACGTTTATATTTCAGGTAATCCAGGAAGTGGAAAATCTCAGCTTGCTGGTCTTGTAGCTAAGAAAATCTACGACGAAGCCATCAAAGACCCCGATGTCCACTCATTTGTAATGACCTTGAATGCTGAAAGCTTAGAGACGCTTTTGGACTCATACGTTTCACTGGCGCGGCAGGTCAAATGTCCAGATTACACTGTCATTGATACTCGTTACTCGAAAGAGATGAAGGTCGAAGAAAAAATCAACAATCTAAGGGATTTGATTGCGACAAAAATTCATCTTTTTGCCTCCTGGCTTTTGGTGGTTGACAATGTAACAAGTGTATCTCTCGTACATGATTTCCTTCCTCAGTCTGGTAATGAGAGGTGGATCAAAGGCCAGTTGCTAATCACAACGCAAGACACCTTGTCTATCCCTTCAGAGAGCTCTTTCGTCTCTCACATCAACATAAGCAGAGGCATGGAGCCCACAGATGCCAGCTGTTTCTTAGCCAAGATTTCTGGTATCAAGGATCACGAAAAGGAAGAGAAAGTGGCAAAGGCTTTAGATTACCAACCGCTCGCTTTGGCCAGTGCAGCCACTTACGTTAAGAAGATCCGCGAGAGTAAAGGAAGTACAACCTTTGGTTGGAAGAAATATTTGGAAAAGCTAGAAAAAGGCATGCGAGCTCTCACTGAAAAGGAACTCACAAACACCAACCGAAGCTACCCTAAATCCATGACTGCAGCGACAACACTGTCTGTGGAAAGGGCAATAACTTCTGACAGTGTCATAAAGAACGCATTTACTTTCCTTTCTGTCTGCTCTCCACAGTTACTGCATCTCGACATCTTGATGAATTACATTTTGAACGTGGATAAGGATCTCGACAGAGAAGAAATCGGCATTCAGATTCAAGGATACTCACTACTGTTGTTTGAGGAAAGAGAAAATGGCGTCTACATTCGTCAACACCAAATTGTGCATGACGTCATTAAATCTGTAATCAAAGAACATTTTGAGAGCGCTGGAAAGGCTCGCGTTGTTGATGCCGCAGTAAGATCATTCAACCATTTCATAGACAGTCAGTTACCAGACAGTTGGCACAACCACGATTCCAACACTGAGAGCAAATATCTTATTCCACACTTGAAAGCCTTGGTTGTTGATATTAAAAAGGTGTTTGGTGCCGACGAGAAATGCCAAGTAATCAAAAGCGTTTTCAATGACTCACATTCGATATCTCACTTTAAAAGGCTTGGCAAAATTTGCCAAAATCACTACGAATTGTTTTCAGCAAAGACTTACTATGAAATAGCTTTCAAATTAATGGAAATTAGCGAGACCTGCAGTGATGAAGATCTGGCTTCCACCATATTACACATGGGTAGTGTTCAGCATGACTTGGGTGACCTGCAGCAGGCCAAGGAGCATTGTGAACGTGCACTAGACATTTGGCTGAAAAAGCTTGGACCCGAACATGTTCATGTCGCGACTACGTACAGTAATTTAGGCGTTGTACAGCATGACTTGGGTGACCTAGAGCAGGCCAAGGAGCATTATGAACGTGCACTAGACATTAGGCTGAAAAAGCTTGGACCCGAACATGTTCATGTCGCGACTACGTACATTAATTTAGGTAGCGTACAGCGTGACTTAGGTGACCTGCAGCAGGCCAAGGAGCATCATGAACGTGCACTAGACATTAAGCTGAAAAAGCTTGGACCCGAACATGTTGATGTCGCGACTACGTACACTAATTTAGGTCTTGTACAGCATGACTTAGGTGACCTGCAGCAGGCCAAGGAGCATCATGAACGTGCACTAGACATTAGGCTGAAAAAGCTTGGACCCGAACATGTTGATGTCGCGACTACGTACAGTAATTTAGGTAGCGTACAGCGTGACTTGGGTGACCTGCAGCAGGCCAAGGAGGATTTTGAACATGCCCTTGACATTAAGCTGAAAAAGCTTGGTCCAAATAATGTTCATGTCGCGATTACGTACACTAATTTAGGTGTTGTACAGTATGACTTAGGTGACCTGCAGCAGGCCAAGGAGCATCTTGAACGTGCACTAGACATTAAGCTGAAAAAGCTTGGACCCGAACATGTTGATGTCGCGACTACGTACACTAATTTAGGTCTTGTACAGCATGACTTAGGTGACCTGCAGCAGGCCAAGGAGCATCATGAACGTGCACTAGACATTAGGCTGAAAAAGCTTGGACCCGAACATGTTCATGTCGCGACTACGTACAGTAATTTAGGTAGCGTACAGCGTGACTTGGGTGACCTGCAGCAGGCCAAGGAGCATCATAAACGTGCCCTAGACATTAAGCTGAAAAAGCTTGGACCCGAACATGTTCATGTCGCGACTACGTACAGTAATTTAGGTAGCGTACAGCGTGACTTGGGTGACCTGCAGCAGGCCAAGGAGCATCATAAACGTGCCCTAGACATTAAGCTGAAAAAGCTTGGACCCGAACATGTTCATGTCGCGACTACGTACAGTAATTTAGGTAGCGTACAGCGTGACTTGGGTGACCTGCAGCAGGCCAAGGAGGATTTTGAACATGCCCTTGACATTAAGCTGAAAAAGCTTGGTCCAAATAATGTTCATGTCGCGACTACGTACACTAATTTAGGTGTTGTACAGTATGACTTAGGTGACCTGCAGCAGGCAAAGGAGCATCATGAACGTGCACTAGACATTAAGCTGAAAAAGCTTGGACCCGAACATGTTGATGTCGCGACTACGTACACTAATCTAGGTGTTGTACAGCGTGACTTGGGTGACCTAGAGCAGGCCAAGGAGCATTATGAACGTGCACTAGACATTATGCTGAAAAACCTTGGACCCGAACATGTTGATGTCGCGACTATGTACATTAATTTAGGTAGCGTACAGCGCGACTTGGGTGACCTAGAGCAGGCCAAGGAGCATCTTGAACGTGCACTTGACATTAGGCTGAAAAAGCTTGGACCCGAACATGTTGATGTCGCGACTACGTACAGTAATTTAGGTGTTGTATAGCGTGACTTGGGTGACCTGCAGCAGGCCAAGGAGCATCATGAACGTGCACTAGACATTAGGCTGAAAAAGCTTGGACCCGAACATGTTGATGTCGCGACTACGTACAGTAATTTAGGTAGTGTAGAGCATGACTTGGGTGACCTGTAGCAGGCCATGGTGCATTATGAACGTGCACAAGACATTAGGCTTGAAAAGCTTGGACCGGAACATGTTGATGTCGCGGCTACGTACAATAACTAAGCTGCTGTTTAAGGATGCCTTGGGTGACATAGCAGGCCAGGGAGCATTATGAATGAGCCCTAGACATTTGGCTGAAAAAGCATGGACCCGAAGACGTTCATGCTGCGAGTATGAACAATAACTTAGGTATTGTACATCATGACTTGGGTGACCTGCATCAGGCCAATGAGCGTTGTGAACGTGCAGAAGACAACAGGCTGAAAAACATGTTGATGTCGCAAGTATATACAATAACTTAGGTATTAGAACTAGGTATTGTACAGCGTGCCTTGTTGAAGTGTAGCAGGCCAAGGAGTGATGGGAGCATGCCTCCCTTTGCAAGACCCCCCGTGATATAGAAGGAGCATTGTGACCGAGTTATAGAAGCTTTTAGACATTAGGCCAAAAAAACGTGAACCAGAACATGTTGGTGTCGTGAGTATATACAATAACTTTTAAAGTATTGTATAGCATGACTTTGCTGACCTGCATCAGGCCGAGGAGCTCAACTGAACCAATTACAGTGTAACATTTGACAGCTCCGCCTGTGTGTTTCTGCACGTGAAGCACGGGTTTTGAAAACTTTTGCGTCGACTTTTTTATATTTCTGCGATGAATGTTGACAACAAAGAGCGGCTTTTCATTTCTGTCAAATCCTACGACAGCGATCTTCGATGGCTTATTTTTTTGTCATTTTTTCCGTTTACTTGTAAAACGCGACAGTTCGTCTAGACAACTTTGAATGCTTTATACGCGACAAAACACAGAAAAAAGTTACCTGTTCACGGTAGCTCGAGAATGGCAGTATACAACAACTTAGGTATTTTAAAGCATGACTTGGCTGCCAGGCAACAGGCCAAGGAGCATCATGAACATGCACTAGACATTCAGCTAAAAAAGCTTGGACCCGAACATGTTAAATTGATGTCACAAGTAGTTACAATAACTTAGGTGCTGTACAGCGTGACTTGGGTGACATGCAACAGTCCAAGGAGCATTATCAACGTGCAGAGGGCACAGGGCAAAAAAAAAACTTAAATCCGTGCATGTCCATGCCGCTACTATTTACAGTAACTTAGGTGTTATACAGCATGGGGCTTGGGGAACCTGCAGCAGGCCAAGGAGCATTGTGAACGTGTTGGTTCTGGAACTTAACCGTGATGTCGCGCACTGATTAACACAGAGCGGCTTGCGTTGCAAAACAGTAATTGTATTTTTTCAGTGAACAGTTATAATTTGATTTATTGCAATTGCCCTCCTGTGGGATACGAAGCCCACTGTGGGCTTCGTATCTTTTTCTTAGTGTGGCCGCGCTTATCACTTTTGGTCCCTGGTGACGCGAGGAGAATGGGGCAAGGCACGTTATTGGTCGTGGTCATGAGGTACGGACTGTAGCGGCTCACGTGTTTGCCGTTGGATTGCGTCGATATTAGAGAGGTTAAGCATGACGTTTACGGCAAACGGCAAAAATCGAACTTTTGGTGTCTGATTTTAGCCGTTTGTACAATTTAGGGAATTTGTTTACATTTACTGTGATTAAGGGATTTTTTTCCTATTTTTCGACTGGCTTTATTTACTTGCTAAAGAAAAAGTGAGCAAAGTCAGAATTATTTTTGCCGTTTGCCGTAAACGTCATGCTTAACCTCTCTATTACCTTGGTTTTAGTCAAGTTGGTTTATTTCTTCCTTATGAGAGCCATCTGTCAGTTTTTTTGATGATCTTAAATTAGCTGTTGGATAATACACTTCTCATAAGACAGCCAAGTGTGTCGTACTGGCGTGTAGTTTTACTCGTTGTTTGTTTGTACCTTTCTTTCTTTCTCAATCCAGCAGACTACGAGCAGCCCCTATTTTTTCTTAGTCCGTCGATGGTCGCGGTGAGAGTTATTTGTGTAGCCACGCAAATTTTGTTTTTCTGTCCCTAATGACAGTAGAATCCTGATTCTCGAAACCTCAGTTTCTCGAACTTACCGATATCTCGAACCAATTTTCCTTTCCCTGGATAGTACTTCTCTGTAATTTTACCCCCGATTTGTCGAGCCTCCCGATTTCTCGACCCAATTTTCGTTCCCCCTGAAAGTTCAAGAAATCGGGATTCTACTGAACTTGCAACAAAACTGCGATCAAAAGTAAAACTGCAAGTTTTAACTTATCAGTCCGTCCATTGAGATAAGTCACGTATTTTGAGTACATTTTTTTAACATAAGGTCTAAGTTTTGGCCGAGTCTGAACGTTGTCATTTTTTTTTGAAGATTTGTGCCAAAAATATACTTTTAAAATGTTCATATTTCTTAAAATTCAAAAGCTAATGTTACTGCAGTGAATTCATTCCTAACCGATATGAACATATTTATGTCACTAATAGCCTGCGTAGCTGGCGCATAAAGGGGGAGGGGGAGGGGGGGGGGGGGGGGTGGGAAATCGGGAGAAAAAAAAGAGCGGGCGGAGGAGGACTGGGGGTCCCCCTCCGCCCGCTCTTTTTTTTCTCCCGATTTCCCACCCCCCCCCCCCCTCCCCCTCCCCCTTTATGCGCCAGCTACGCAGGCTATGTCACTAATGGATTGTGGCAATGTCGGTTTCAGTTTGGATTTTTATAAGGATTGATTCATTTAGAACATATATTTGTCACTCACAACAAATAGGAAAGAATAAAACTAGTTCGTTCTTACCTAATTTCAGCCTTGGATACGTTCTTTGGGTATTCTTAAAGTTCTTTCAACAAAGGTTCTTACAAAAAGGATTACACTTTGCTGACAATTTGCTTTCATCGTTGAATCTCCCATGGTACCGAGTTTTACTAGTATAACGAAAAACAAAAAACAAAACAAGAATATTTGAGTTTTTAATGTAAATTTAATTACTTTGTTCGTAACTTAGTAAAAACGTCTCTAAGTTGTTATTTAGCGTTGTGATAAATTTGGCTACTGGAGAAATGCTTGCCATTTCATTTTCTATTTGATAATTCAAGCGAGTACAAGTAGTCATTCCTACAGCCGATAAGTACTCGTTTGTTAACTACAACAGGAGAAGAAAATACTTCACCAGGTAGTGTGTAAGAAGCTAAAAGATCACCAGAATGAAGATCCACAACATATAGAGTTCCGACAGTCGACAAAACAAACACGGCCATTTGAGCGTCACGCTTGTCACTTTGCAATGTGTGACATGTTGTGTGATAGTCTGTCAAGTGGCTGGCGTTCAATTCGGCAACGAAAGGACTTGAATATATTTTCCCATCAGTAGTAAAACTCCACTGTAGCTCGCCATTTGGTGATAAACAATAAACACGTTTGTCATGAGAGCCAAAAACGATATAACCACAGCTGCTGGAGTGATGTTCTGCACCAAAGTAAGTTGGTGAACAGAAAACTGGAGCACTGGCCTGAAAACACCAGAGCTTGTTTCCCTTAAAATCGAAACAATAAACAAACCCATCCACGCACGCGCAAATAATACCAGTGGGCGTCAATAATGGTGATGCAAACACTGGTTTAGGACACTGCTGACTCCAAAGTATCGTGTGTTCTGCCGCATCGACTGCAAGAAGTCGGCCGGTCAACGTAGCAATGAATACTAAATGCGGCTCGTTGCTAATACATGGAGAACTGAAACATGATCCACCACCGCAGTCTATTGCGCAGACGCACAGCTTGTTTGTGACGTCAAGGCCGTATAAATGGTGATCATGTGACCCGACCCAGGCCACTCCTGTCTGTGGATCGATGGATGCAGAGCTTTTGACCGCTGCGCCAGTTTGGAATGTCCAAAGTCTCTCTCCAGTAAAACGGTTGAATACGTACAGTTTACCATCATAACAACCTGTCGGGAGAAAAAGTAAGAGATGTTGTGCTTTTGTTATTGCAAAGCTAATACTTTGACAGCTGTTTAGAATCTAAGGGCGCGTTCGTTTGGGATCAATCCGAAATAAGAATAATTGGAATAATGCAAGTTAGCGTTCGTTTGGCTGCTCTTCCTATTCCGGAATACTCGGATTTCCATTCCGACTATTCTGCTCATAGGAGCAGAATAGCCGGAATATATTCCAGAATACATTCTTATTCCGGAATATTCCCAAACGAACGCGCCCTAAGTAAAACAGGTTTTCAGTCACGCAGCACACCTGAAATGATAGCTGCTGCTGTTATTGCACGGAAAGTCTCGACGACGACGAAAACAATCTAATAAGGTCATTTTTTTAATTAAACATCTACTTTTGGAATGTTCTGTATTCTCCATGTGCAGTGACAAAATGGAATAGAGACATTTCGTTTGAGTAAACGTAACCATGAAAGTGTTAGGTGGTATAGCATGCAAGCTCTTACTTGCTACAACTGTTTTGGAGACAAAAGAGAGAACTGCGTCGCAGCCAAGTTTAAGGTCTTACGAACACAGGGAAACAGCGGCTTCCACATTTCTTTGGCATCAAATGCATTTCGTAAAAGAAAAAAAGAAAAAACTACTAAAATTAAAACTACAAAATTGTTTCTTGCCCCTAAGAAGCGAGCATATTATAAAGAAATTTTTAAAAATAAAACGAGAGAAGCAAAAGAAATGATCTCGGATATTCCAGAAACGCCAGCATTTAGAAGAAGACCAGACCTGGAAGAAGACAAAGGACATCTCACCTACTATAACGTGTCTTCCACATTTCGAGAGAGCTGCAGAAGATTCTATTCTGTCCCCCACCCTACTCTCCCACAGTACTTTACCGTCACTGAGTCTGATGCACATGAACACGTGACCGTGGGAACCAATGAAAACTTCACCATCAGACCTCCCTTGTGCGCATACCACAAGTGGTGAAGCATCGATACACTTGTACAAACAAGTTTTCCACTGACAAGTGATTGAGACTTTGAATTTCTGCTGGGCATTGTAGACGTTTGTTATTTCTTCGTATGCAACACAAGTCCCAGGGGATTTGTCATCTTTCAGGGAAGCAAGGTACTGGTGAGGGATCTTTTCTTTCAGTGATGATGTCATTGCCTCACAGGATATACGGGAAGACTGGACGCTAGTTTGATCAGTCACGTCACTAGTTGTGTTGAGTGTGGAATACTTACACAGCTCACAAATAGTCCACTGGTTTCTACTGCGCACAGAACAAAAACAACTTTTCAACTCAGATAAACCGCATATCTCATCTTTGTTTGAATATTCTGTCCTGGCTGTCTTTTTATCATTCGACGATGCCTCACCAGCCGAAGATGACGATTTTCTTTTCACTGAAAGTATCGGGGCTTCCTTTGAGGAAACAATGTTTGGATTCAAATTTATACCTATCTTTTTATTTTCACTCCCTGTTTTTGTCTCCCTTGTATTTGTCTTGCTTTGCAATTCTTCCCCATGCTGAACACCCACATCAATCATTTCTTTGTTCAAGTGATTTTCACGCGTTGAAATCGTGAATGTTACTCCAATTGGGCTGCCGCGGGGACCAGCAGTTGCATCCAAACTGTCGGGGCTACTATCTTCACTTGAGCTCTCAGAAAGTGACCCCTTAGATTCCACACCATCTTGTTTGTCGGTCCTAGTTAGTTTACCATCAACATAGTTACAAAGAGCGTAAAAAGGTTTGTTTAAAATAACGTCCAACAAATCTGAAAGGTTGACTGCCGCTTTCTTCTGCTTTGATACAAATGATTCAATTAAATCTGCTAATCTTATGGCGTCAAACGACGACCCACCACTAGCAATAAACGTGTCATCCTCCTTTACATCTTTTTTGCTTGTTTCTTGAAAATTGCCTGGCTCTCCTTTGGAGATTTCGGAACTGCTTGAAGTGGATACTCTCTCTGCTTTTTTCGATTCGTTCAATTCTAACACTTCATTCCAAACGTATTTCAGAAATTTTCTCGTAGACTTCACGTTCTCAAACGTTGTTTTCTGAACACCAGCCAATAAGGAGCCTCTGTCAATCTTCCCATGCGCTGTCATTGGTAGATAGGAAACCACGTGAACACAGTCTGGCTGAGCCTCAACTGGTAACAAGTCCAGCAGGTGACGCTTCAGAGAGGACAGTTCGTTATTATCATATGATGAAGGTTTTGCAACTACGAATAAATGAAGTCTGGAATAATTGCTTTCGCCTGTTTTCCCAAAAACCAGTGAACACGCACTTCCTAGGAGCTTTTCTGTAATCTGACTTTCAATCCAGTCTAGATTTATTCTCTTGCCCATTCGCTTGATCTGACGGTCTTTGCGCCCACAGAACCAGATACAGCAGTCTTTCATGTATGCCCAGTCCCCTGTTGCACGCATCGTTCCCACTGTGAGAGATGTCTCATTACCAAGGAGACAGACACGATGTGAACCACCTGCAAAATTACATCGCACAAGTTAAAGTCATCTTAAATAACTCGCAGGGATAAAAGTTGGACTGGATCATCTCAAACTGCTGATTTGAAAAAGAATAGCAGCTATTCAAGAACGAGGATATACACAATAGTGCTCTTCCTATTCAAACCAAAAATCTGAGTTAACCCGGTCTGACTTTTGTCGCTACCCTTAAATAACTGGGCATTTCTGAGATTTGGAATCCAACACAACTGATTTTTGCACATTATCTTAAATTAACAATGTATTTTCTCCTCTAAGTGCCAGGGCCATTTTTTCAACTTTTCATCTTCCATAATTTAAGCAGCAAACCAATACCTTGTGTTGGTTGATAGGACATGGACAGCTTGGTTTAACTAATCATAGTATTAGTTTATAGCATTAATTTACCTAAAAAAATACAGTCTCCATGATTTCACAGGGATTAATTGGATCTTAATGCAATGGTTCCATTTGATAAAACAAACAATAGCCAAGGCAATCACGAAAAATCACTATCCACAATGACATGACCAACCAAACTTTCGCCCACTTTCCACACAACTTGTCAACTGAATGATAAGTTCTGAAACTGTAAACCCGATTTCACAAACCTTGACCATTCCAGTAACTCAAATCAAACATTGTTTCGCTTTAAAGTGGAACACCCCCGAGTCCTCAAACTCCTCGTGTCACAAGTCAATTTTTGTTTCGTTTGGAGGTTGCCACTTTACATGTACTTTGATAATTTCTTTTAACTGTCTGTGAATACTAACTCACCAATATAGATTTGTCCAATGCCTTCTTGAACAAGTTTTCCATTTTCATTTCGCACTTCAATTATCGTGTCCGACAATGGCACACCAAGAGGCACATCATTAACTTCATCAATCAGGCAGTTCTCCAGTTCTTTAGATTGAGATGTCACTTTTTCTTGACAAGCACCAGACTTCTTCTCCAGCAATTCAATAACAGGAATGTGATGACATGAAGCCCAACATGAAACCTCAGTTATCCCATAAAGATTGTAAATTGAAGAGTTGCTCTGAGAAGGCCTCCACTGCTTGAGGGTGGAGAGGGTGGGGCAGGATTCTCCTCCAAAGGCAAGCACTCTGAGTGATGAATCTTTAGTGAGAACTTTATTTCTGATCAGGTCCTGGCCTATGTGATACATTAGAGATGGAGTGGGCTGTTTGGAAAGAAAGGAACAAACTTGTAAATGTAGAACTTTATTTAAGCACAGAAAATCATCAGTAAAGAGCAAAAACTGATCACAACTGCTTTACAAGATTGCCGTGTGAAAGTATACCATGCTTCTCAATTTATTAGTAGATCAAACCTTAATAGAGTGGGGAAATGGTGTGTAAATATTCCTGGCCTGTATGTAACCTGGCTACAGTCAATTGAAAACTTCTCCTCGTTTACATCATAACAGACTAAGCAGGCAGATAATGAGATTAAGGGATAACACAATGGATCACTTTTGATTTTAATATTTCTAACTTTGCTCAGCATTTATTGATGAAGTTAAGAGAAGTTAAGAGCTACTCCGGGTTTCTCAAGATAAAGCAGGTTCATTTGTAGAGATTGCCAGGGGAAAACCAGAACTTTAAAATTAGAGCAACGGCCAGGAACTTATTCAAAGAAATACAATACACTCAAATTTGCCTATTGACGAGTTCTGGATTAAAAACACCAAACACTCTCCATATCAAGGGGACACTTACTTGCAAAATTGTCACTCTTTCCTCGTCAAAAAGAATATGAACAAGCTTAGAAGGCATCATTTTAACTATGTCTGGTACGATGACAAGCCTGGTTCCTGTACTGAATGCAAGGAACATCTGTACAATGAAGGGATCAAAGGTGTAGGGAGATGCAAGAAACACCACATCATCTGGCGTCACCTGGAATATATCCCTGTCACGCAAGGTAAGTACTTGGTAAGAACTACAGTGTATTGTCTTTGATTCAAAGAAAATAACTTGATGAAGATATTCTGGGCGTTGTGACTAGTTTCTGCGTGATGGGGGGGGGGGGGGGGGGGATGGGGTCTGAACCTCCGATTTCCTGCCACTTTCAGCAGTTGTTTCCACCTCTTTGTCCCATTTCTATTGCAAAATTTACAAAATGTTTCTCCTGTCTCTTTTTGAGGGGGGCATTGGGTTTTTCAGTTTTGACCATTTTTTAGATCCTTTTTCGGTTTTTGCACTGAAAAACTGCTGCAGTTTTTGGTTTGTGGGTTTTCCCTTTACTTCCATTTGGTTTTCAGTTTTCAGCAAATATACTAGCAGTTTTTCGGATTTGGTTATTGACGTGGCCTTTGGTTGTGAAGCTGGAATAGATGCTAAAAAATATTTACGAAAACTCATTAACTGTGGGATAAATTGCTCGCAATTTTAGCATTAATTCCAGCCTCACATAGCCACACCGACTGTGTATGTTGATTTTCTTTTTCTTCAAGCAACTTCCATAAAACTTGCAGTAAAATAATCCATACTTACCTCAGATCTGTTATGTTTGGCACTATGCATCTGTGTGGTACTTTCACGGCTTTGGCTTCACCTGTGGTCCCTGATGTCTGCATGACATATGCAAGACCTAGAGACTCAGCACATTCTGTGTCTCCCTTCAACTCAAAGGTCCTTCTGACAAGTAAAAAACCATTGGCATCAAGAGCTTGATTCCTAATAAGCTCAACTTGGCAGCCTCTCTGTAAATGAGTTTTCCACTGTGATAGACTCTTTTGAAATTCCTCAAGTAGTTCTTTATCCACAAGCACGAGACTAACGTTCAGCTTTAGCAGAAACTTGCAGACCATGTCTGGAGGCCAATTCAGATCTATTGGTGCAAAGCATCTTTCACACTTCAATACTCCTAGAATACAGCACATCAAGCCAATTGATTGTTTGGAATAAATCGCTATAATTTTCCCTCCTTCGCATAAATTGTCTAAAAATTCTGCCACTTGAAAGGCCTGGGCGTCAAGTTCTCCATAAGTTATGTGCTCTGTGATTACTCCAGAGTTAAATGTAACAGCAATTTTACTGGAATAGCATCGGGAAATGTTCTCAAAAATGGAGTTCAGAGGCTCCATAGTTAATTTTTGCAGGCAATGATACCCCAAAGACTAAAAAATCTTGACAATTATACCACGCAAATATTCTTGAAGTGATTATTTGATCGTTTTAAATGCTTCAATCCAGTTTTTACCCCGCCGTGATACTGAACTCTCCCAAATCGTGTAAATTTCTCGTTTTGTCCGCCATGCTGGAGCCCGCATGACCTGGCCAGCTTATTACCGTAAAAGTGTAAGCTCTTGAGCATTTCATTGAATCGTAAGCCACTGTCCAATGAAATGTTTACAACTCCGATCTTTACTAAAGTGAAGTTTCTTTCGGCAAAATGAACTCTTTTCTTTCCCGTTTAAACACAATATTTGCGTTTACCTTAACAGTACTTGCTGCCCTGACATTCCTATGTTTCCTATCGACGCTTTTTAAAGCTCATCAAGCACCTCTTCATCTACAAACAAAGAAAGTTTTGGTGTGAGTATGCCCTCTTTCTAGACAATGACTATCGTCAATTTTTGGGATTTCTTTTTTCTAACACGTGCGTTATTCAACATCTTCTCGTTAGGAAAAATGTTCAGGATTTTAGTGTCTCCAAAGACAAGAATGACTTGGGATTCATAACGTTTGATCTAGAAGGAGATATCCTTTTGTAACATAGTGTACATGTACTACCCCCATCCCTCTCCCCTTAGTCATTTGTTTCGTCTGCCGTCGTGGGAAGGTTCCAGCTTTCTGAAGTTAATATATGTCTTTGCTTGGGAAAATGAAATACCGGCCGTTGAAAAGAAATTTTGTTGTTATTGTTGTTTGCGGTGAGATTTATTTATAGATTTTCAATTTAATTTATTTTTATTTTTTCTTAGTTTGGCTATGGGGTATAAAGCTTTTTTTCTGTGGGAACTGACTGATTACAGGGATGCAAGCCTGTGCCTGGACGTCTTCTATTTCCTTTTCTGCTTGAGGAAATAGGAGATGGCTGCACACAAGCTACAGGGACACTACACCGTAATATACCTGCAAGGGAACTTCTTGCAGGAGCATGTGGGGGATGACTACCTTGCGAGATCCCACAAGTGGACTTGTTGCAGGAGTACTACTGTTTTCCCAGTGTATCCAATTGAACGTTCGATAATCAAACTCAATCCAACTCCAATTGTTCCATTTATTTGGATTGGGTTGGGTAATCGAATCGGGTTTGGTAAACAAAATCTACTCACCCAAATGTTTTGCCAATCAAACACAGTCTAATGTTAGAAAATTGAAGACTTCTTTAATCAAACAGAATCAACTCTAGACTGATATAACTTTGTGCGTAACCACTTGCGCTTTGTCATTCCAAACCGGTTTCATTTGATTTCAACAGTGCATTGCAGTCAACAGAGCTGGCTATTGTTTCAACCACTTACATCCGAGAGTAGAAGAGTAAAACACATTTTCCTCAATAATGTTGTGTTGTCTTATCCAGACAGTTTCCTTAATTAACAGCAGATATGAAAAGTATTTTCAACTGGAATGTTAAACAGCTTTTCCTGTATCTAACAGCTGAGTACTCGACCAAGAACAATGTAAGATAATTGTCCTTGTATTCTTAGTTATTTTAATTTGAAGGGAGTAGGGGTAGCACAGTGTTGAGAGCATTCGTCGACTCACTAATGTGGGCATTTTCAATAATTTCCCGAGCCTGGTGTCATATGTGCGTTGAGTTTCTTGTTGGTTCTCGTCCTTGTTCCAAGGGTCTTTCTCTAGGCTCTTTGGTTTTCCTCCCTACACAAAAACCTACACTTCTTCTAACTTCCAATTTGAGCAAGGAACAGTGAATGAAGAGCCAACCTGTGAAAATACCACTGTACACATTTCCCATTTTGTTTTTACATGATTATTTGAAATAGGTGGCTGTCCTTACCTTGCACTCATCCAAAAGCAAAAAAAGATAAAGAAGCTGAAAACACCTCCACTTTGTTGGGGACTGCATAAATTTTAGACAGTATAACTGTGGGAGTTCCAACAGATTCTGGGTCTTATTAACAGCCCTGTTTCCATGTTTGTTATTTTTTATTGTTCCGCTACTGCGTCATTTTACCATATAAGTTCATGAGGACACACAAAATATGGCATGTTATTACACTGAATAACGGCAAAAATACAGACACAAAGCAGAACCACAAAATGGCCACACAAAATTTTGCAAACATTGTCTTAATGTTAATAGTGAAACAATAAATCTCTTATTTGATGGCTTAACATATAACACAATAGTTGAGTAGAATAGAATAGAAAACTTTCTTTATCCACGGTGTCACATTCATTGATTGATGGTCTTCCAGAGATCCGTGCTATTAATTAATATAAAGATTAAATGTAAATAGATAGTGAAATTCAAAAAGTGTAGATTACATTGTGCATATATTAATATTTGACAAGTGGACATAACAAGTGGACATTTTGTACATTGCTCGTATTTTGTATCCGCACGTATTATATGTTAAACCAACAAATTAGGTGTATGTAATGAATGATTGCATGTTGCAGTTTAATTTATTATAAGGCAACAGGTCTTACTGGGGATTCCCCATCAGTCAAATGCTGGATAACTCTCATTCTACTCTCTATTTATCCATTTTTCATTTTCTCTCCTTGTCAATTCATTCTCCTGCGCAGCAATTCAACCAAGTAGTAATCTGGGACAAAATCATCCTGCGTGGAGACAACGCGCTACTCAACTATCACGGCATGAACACCAAGTACTACTTCTTTGATGACGGGATTGGACTCAAGTATGTATAAACAGTTACAATCAATTTGCCGTTTTTAATCAACATCATTTTCCATGACTTTCCATAACCCACACTAAAATTTCAAACTTTCCAGTCCTGGAAAATGAAATTCTAAAATTCCATGACTTTCCTGGTTTTCCATGACCCAAACGAGCCCTCAGTAGTTTTTAAGTTAAAACTGCTTTAAAAAGCCATCGCAGAAAAACCTTAACAGCACACAGGAATTGGTTTTAGTTTTGATCAGATTTGAATCTGATGATATTACTAAATTTAATATCTTCTGTGTTACATGTAGTGTTCCTTTGACTTGAAATCTAATTTACATTTTTTTCTTCTTTTTTTTTCAGAGGAAACAAAAATGTTAGCCTGTATTTATCATGGAATGTAATTCCCAATGCTGGCATCCTTCCATTAATAAACCAACAGAACAAGTTCTTTTTTGACTTCCCAGATGACTACACTGTCAACAGAGGTGGATTTGATCATTAAAATAATTTGAAACCGTTTACATTTTGAAGTGAATGTGCCACAAGTATGGGAATCTGTGTTACGTGCAGCCTAGCAGCACACATATGTAGAGTTGTTAAGCTGGGCATGACAGAAAGTGAAACTGTGAAGAACTTGAACTTTAAAGTTATTTATGCAGACTAGAAACTCCACAATGACCCTTTTTCTTAATGTTTTGTCTTAAAGTATCATCTTCACTTGCTTTAGATTTTATAGCACCTAAATAATAAAAAGCCAACTTGTGATTTGTACCTTTTAGCATTGTATGCCATTTCCAAGAAGTGAGAACACTGTTAGTTTTGTACCACGTACTTGTCTTGAAAAATGATATTTTCGGCCAAGACAAGAGGCAGCTAGGCTCCTTCGCAGCCATTATTTAGCTTGTAACACAAAAATAACAGATGCAAAGTAGACTAAGAGTTGGAAAACAATTCCATCTGTTGCTTGCCTCTGCCAAAAAATATTTTTGGAAGAGGCAAGCGACAGCCAGAAATAGGTCTCTGATTCTTCCTTTAGTTTTACATTCTTCTTCTTTCTTGCTGTCCAAAGTTATCTTCTTTTAACTCGTAATTAACCCAGATATCATCATTCCATTCAGCATTTTTAACAGTGAAAGAGAAAGATTATAGAAGACTTGATGTCACTTAAAAGCACTCAATGTTACCATAAAGTTTGAATAAACGAGAGAGTTGAATAAGTTTGTCTGAATGTTCATAAAAGCGTGCCATGGGGGGCAAACTTTGCAAATAAAGTTACGTAACTACGACAATAATACGTATGCAAGATGAACGTTTATTGGTTTGGCTCACGATGGAATCGCTTTGAGTTGTTGATTGCGACATTACGACTGAAATACTACTAGTCTTCATCGCGCAGAATAATAATCAGGATCTAAATGCACCAATACTAGAATAGCAGCGAACCATTGTGCTACAAATAGCGACATGTAAACAATTGACCTCACCATCAGTCTGATGAAGACTAGTGGTACTGCAGTTGAAACATTGCGATCAACAACTTAAAGCGATTCCATCATGAGAGAAATGAATAAACGTTCATCTTTCCTATCTAACACCACAATGAACAACAAACACAACAATAAAGTACAAGATAAATTATTGTTGGTGATGACTTTATTATCAGCACAGACCAAATCAAAATACCTGACAACAATAAATACCTAGGCATTTTTAAGACTAATGTAAGATTGATTAAAGGGAAAATGTACATGTTAGCATTGCAGGTCAACTGAATGCACTTTCAGTGAAAACAGCTACATTGTAATTCAACAGCCACTTTGGGGCCTGACACAGAAATCATTTACAATAACCTATCACAAGAACATGGTCTTGATCAAGCAAAAAAATCCAACTTGAATATAAAAAAACAGATTTTTCCCTAAGTCCTTTGTCTTTCTGTACCCTGTATAAATTATCAGCCCTTTTTATCATTAAAATTTTATCCCCTTGCTTCATAGAAGAGGATGTACCCAGATTCAGATGATTTCTGGATTTCTGATGTCAAACCATAAAATTCTTCTATTGCTTGAGCTTCAATTTTCTGCAATATGGAAAACAAAACAAATTGCCTTTTAGACAGTGCGAGGGATATTGCACATCCATGGGCACAGTGATTGCTTAGATGAAATAATTCTTTAAAGCTAACATTAGTTTACAAGTGTTGAACTAATTAAGTTGGTTGTATATTGTGCTTGTTATCATGATAAAAATAAGTTAAAATAACAATTATTAAACTAAAAAACAAACAAACAAACTTTAAATGAAGGATGAAATATTCATCACGTCACAAGTTTGGGCCAAAAAATAATCTGAGTCCTTGGCAGGAATTGCAACCATGACCTCTCAAACACCAGGCGGGCGCTCTATCCACTGAGCTACAAGAACTCATGGTGAGCAAGACCATTTTACTAGGTTCATATCAGATTTTTCTCCATACAGGGTAAGTATGCTTTATTTGAATTCAGCAAAATATTGCAAATTTGGGTATAACTACCAGTCAAAATGTCATCAAGCCCTACGAACAACCCTTAACCCTAACCCTAACCCAAAATGTAAACTCTGTGGACAATTTTCAATAACTTATTTCCTCATTTAGGACATGATTGTTTGAATTCTGCAATGTGGTACTTTATGGCTTGTCTCAGGTACAGTGCACTAATGAAATAAATTTACTAACCTCTACAATATCATCATCAAAGAGAAGCCAAAGACCATGACTTTTCACTATTGTAATATAATGACCCCTGTTTGGTCCACTGAAAGAATAATATTAAATATGCAAGGCAACTCCATTAGCTTAAATTTATCAGAAAATGGGTTACACTTGACAAATGGAGAGATAGACACCATGCGGGCAGAATATCATTTGATTTTAATAGATCAAAGGGAACTCTGTTTCCTGGGTAACAGACGGACACAGAGTTTCTAATACATGATATGTGGATCTGTATGCTGTGTATCAGTGTGAAACGCTCATGATGAAAACACCATGAGACTTTATTGACGTTTGAGCCATGTTGCCTACAGTTAATGCGCTAGAAATGTCAACTGATCAATGTACAAGGCTGTTTACCTGCCACAATGTATGACGACTGCAACCAGGTCATAAAGCTTTTCATGATTAATTGCATCATCAGACTAGAAACACAAAACATTAATAATTATATTTAAATGGTGTGATAAGGTGTTTAAAATCATTTGATATTTTTTTACATGCATGTACACACCACACCACATGATCCACATCACAACTTCTCTTAATAATAAATGTTAATTCCCTTGAACAGAAAAACCAGGAGTGGCTTTTGTTTCTCTCAAATTTTAAAAACATTACAGAGATTTTTAGGAAACTGGTGCAATGAGTCATGATGATGATGAAAATTCACTGATTCCCTTGAGATAATTCCTTTTAGAGTTTAAAGCTTTCATTCAGATATTCATTTACATTGTATACTTTAAAATTAATTAAAACAATCACTTTTTAAAGACTTTGAATTCATTACTTTCCGTGTTTTTTTGTACTTACTGTATTAAAGAGTCTTAGCTCAAAAGGAAACACCACACGGTAAGACAGCTTTGCATATCTCTGCAACTGCTCCATGTATTTGAACCTCTTCAAGTGAAGTGCAAGAATCTTTGGGAGTTTCTTAACTCTCATTCTGAAAGACATAATGGTATACAGCTACAGTAATGCATACAAGAACAAAACCTTTATGCAATGGGCAGCGTAAGAAGTTTATTTCGAATTTACTTGTGATTGATTGATTGTCCAATCAATAATATTGATTTATTGGTTGGTTGGTTGATTCCATCCCAAGTCAGGCTGCTACCTGACTGAATAGTTACGCAGCTCTCATAAGCTTGCAATTCTACTGGTCCTCTAGTGTAGCAGCTGCTATTGTTTTGGGGGCTAGGGGCATTGTTCTTGTTGTTTGTTCTATTGTTCTCTCAGCCACTCATGTGAGACCTTACGAGAGCTGCATGGCGACCCACCTGACCCAGTGATACGGTCTCCTGGTTAGAGAGAGAACCAGTCCTATGAGATTTAAGTGGCTTGCCAGAGAACATAACACAGTGACTGTAGTCAGGAATTACCATGAGACCATGCATGATGCATGTCCCTCAAATCATAATTGATAGAAACACTTACCAGTACCACGGCACCATATAAATACCCCCCAATTTTTTTATTCACTAAAATGAATCTACATCTAATGACAGACGTTACTTGATGGGAATGACAGCGTTCTGTCTGGCAAAAAGCGTGTTGTGCTTTCCTCAGACATAATGTTGTCATTCGTGCCTATCAATGTCTGCATTTTGCCTTGCAACGCAATCAATTTAACCGTGACAGCAAACTCGACAACTGAGACCATTAGATGCTCAACCTGAATCCGCTATAGTTTGGTGAAAAAATTTTTGGATTTGGTGAATCCTTGAATTTCTACGTGTCGTTGAAAACACGAAAATGGCCCTAAAATCAACACCATTTTGTTTCATGGCCGGGTTTAACAGAACTGGGTCCAACAGCTGTTGTGATGTCTACCCAGGGATGTAGTACAAAGAAAATGAGCGAGAAGCAATTGTGTTCAGTTCCCCGGTAGACATCATCAAATCTCTCGACCCAGACTCCCTAAAACACGGCCGTTCAACATCTCAATCACAACGTTGGCAGGCTATAAAAAATTGAGGATTCAACCAAATCCATTTTTTTTTTCACTGAAATACTTAACAAGTACAACAATTACATTTCATTTAGCAAAAAAAAAACAAATTTGGGGGATTAGGTTTCCTTTTTTAATAAAATTTAATTGGAGGGTTTGTACCTTTCTAATTTAAAGAACAAGTATGAAATACCTTTTCTGTGCTTCCTGCTTACTACAACATGTTTCACAGAAGTATTTGTGTTCACTGCAAAGTGTTTCAGTTGAGGAGAAGCCTCTGTTGACCAAATGAAAGAAAAATGAAGTTGATTGATCAGTCAAATGAATAATAATTATTCATTAAAATTCATTAAATTATTGTTAATTACTATATTTACATACTGGTACTCATTGTCCATCAGCAGACATTAATTTTTTTATTAGACAGAACAGACTCTACTGGCCAATAAGGCTACAGTAGCTACAAAATAATTATTTTTTATTTAACAATGTGCAAATAGAGTAGCTCACTTGAGACAGTGTGTTATCGACGTATTTTGTTCCACATCCACTGAAAGGTCCAGAAATGATTCATCTTTACTACTGACCTGAAAACAACGTACTTCTGTTGAGCATTATATGATATTAAGGAAAATCATTTACTTACAGCATTGTGTAGTTTGCTGGAAGGTTTGTAATAAATTTAGTCAGAATTCTCCATGTAAGAGCTAATTGAGCCCACAGAAGTACCGTGCAATATGTTGTACATACATGTCATGGTTTCAATTTGGTTCTTTGCACGAAATTTTGTACACCAGTTTTAATGAGCATTTTTGTTTCAACTTATTGTTTATAAATATAAGAAAAAAGAAACTAAATGGCAAACTATTGTAGTTTGAAATTTTTTACACTAAAACAAATTTAAAAAGAAACACCATTAAGTATATGTTGTGGTTTAATTTTATCCTTGGTTCAAATTTAATTTTCCATTGTTTCAAACTTATCATACATTATCACACCCAAAAACAAAGGAAAATAAAATTTGAACCAAGGATAAAATTGAAATATATATCCTCAATATGGAACCAAGATGGACTTCATGTACATGACAAGTATCATTTTAGGATCTGAACTAATGAGGGATGCTTCCAAGATTTACCGACACCTGTCACCCATAGCTTCCAGTCAAGCAGCACTTACTGTTTCACAGCAGAGGCATCTTGTTTCATTTGTTAAAATTCCTTCAAAGATATCATGAACCCAAGTAGGCTCTGTTTTGCAGTTGTGTTGTGATCCTCCATTCGTTGTTCCCGCAGAAGAGACGCTGCTTTTACTGCTGACACTGCTAGTACTGCTGTGTTTGTCTTTTTCTTTCTCCTTTGCTTTTTCACCTTTAATTCAAAGTTTGGCGTTTCAGTCAAAACATATAGTATTCCCTATAGTAGATGATTATTTTATTTATTCACCACAAGTTGAAATTACTTCTTAGCATTCTTGGAAATTACAGTGATAGTAGTGAAAGTGATAAATTTTCATCCCAGCGAATTTCCAATTATAAAGCAATTGGAATAAAGAAACCTGAAAAAAATCCAAGCTTCTTTATTCCAATTGCTTTAATTGGAAATTCACTGCGATGATCATTTATCACTTTCATATACATCCAAAGTTCATATATGAATTATTTCATATATATCACGTCAGCATTAGCAGTGTTGTCTCAGAGAAGAACCAAAGAGAAGAACCTCAGAGAAGAAGTACCAAGAAAGGTCATTGAAAAATCCAGATGGGAAGGGGGCTTTAAACACTAATATTTTTTAAGGAAAGTATGGAGCGAAACTGAAATTTCAAAATGTTGGGGAGGAGGAGAGGTTTCAAAGAAGAAACCTTCTGTGGGAGGGGTATGGATAATTATTTTCTGGGGCAATGTATCACTCCCACTCTTCAGCTTCAAGTCAGAGGCAGTAAGAGTCTAGGCCAATTTTGGACTAATTAAAACCGTCATCATAGCAGGCAATGAGCTGTTAAAAGTGACTTCAATGAAAGTGGACAGGAACTGAAAGTTTGAAAATAACCAAACAATAGCATCAAGGGGAGGACACAGCAGGATATGGCAGAGTAGCAATGAAGGGACAGATTTGAGATGAATATTAACGTCTACAAAAAATGTACATTATTGCAAATGCAGTTCTGAGTTCTATTTTAACTAATAGTTGAGCACATTTACCTTGTAACAGATCTGCTATCGTATTCAGAAGATAATTTAAGAATTCATGGGCATCCTGTTGCATGTAGTTATCAAAAAGTTCTGCAAAAATAAGTAGATTTCCATCTTGTGAGCAATTCGCTTGTCAATGAAGAATTAAGTGTATTTTTTTATGTACACATCATTTAACAATTATTTCACAGGCGTACGTTACATATGAGATTGTAGGGGGCCTTGTTGGCTATAATCGCATATCCAACAAGTGCGAGTGGAATAATTGTTTTATTAAAAATGCCAAAATAATTGCAGTATTTGCATAATTTGAAGAAAATCGCACATGCTTCATGTAGTGTACATGAAAAGCCATTCAACATTGAAATAAACACAAATGAGGTGAAAATAATATGTTTCAGTGCATTATATAGACATTTTATTGTTTCTTTATGCTTGAGTTGCATTTCATAACTGCCAGTATTTCCTGAAAGTCTAAAACCAAAACCCTACCCCACTTCAAAAAAGCTGTCAGTCATGTAACTACCACAGCAAAACCTTGCCTAAATTACCCAGACAAATTTTACCACAACCCCATCATAACTTTGCCAAGGTTGTAGAAATATGCTCAATGTCAGTACTTTGTGTCTCATAATATGATATTGACTCACTATACGGCAAACAAAAAATACATTTATTATTGCTTAACACTAGACGTGAGGGATAATCACATTTTTTTATGTTATGTTCATGTTTATTTTTACTCGGCAGGGATAACATCTGTCAAACTTTGAATCATATTAAAATATGCAAAACAACGGGTCAGAAAACATGGCATTTTATGTAATACTCAGTTTTAACCTCTTGAAAGTGCTTGCTTAGCATTTTTAGGGAAGCTAATATAGCATAATCACGTTCCTCATTTAAAAGAAAAACTATTATCTCGGTTAAAAACAGGAAAAGATTATAAACCATGGATTCTGCTTCACAAATTATTAAATTTAAACAACTGACACCCAATTCATTCCAGTCTATGTTTGTACCGATATTTTTCGCACATATTAAGAAACTAATTTAACGGGTAGTATATGTTTAAAATAAAAGCCAAGGAGCGATAAGCTACATAGCGGGCAATCAAAGGTTTTGGTCTGATTACTTCTTCTTCAGCTCATATCATGCACATGTGTGTAAATATTCAACTTACCGTTCTCTTTTCTTAGTCTTGCTACGAATTTCTTGGGTGCCAAAACACCAACTTTCTTCTTTTGCGAAGCGATGTTGCCAAAAAGGTCAGCCAAGCATGTCAGCAAGGATTCTTTCCTTTTAGAAAGGGGTTTATATCCAAGCACCCTCTCGCGAAATGGACGACAGAAAAACAGCGCTTGCAATACGGAATTGCAGTAACATGTATTCCCAAACTGCAAAGAAATAATTTCAAATTTCATTAAGCTTGGTATCAGGAGTACCGATTTCCATAAAGCGACTGAAGGAATTCAAGCATACTTACATTTACCAGACCAAAATAATGTTCATTTTGAGGGAATTCATGGCCGATTTCTTTCTCTAGTTGCGACGCCGTTGCACCCTGCAAGTCAAAATCAGAAGATTACAAGACCGTCAGATTATCCAACAAGACCACTCTAAACACAACAGAGGCTAGATTTCCCTACCATTATTGTTGCTCAACCCATTCTTTTAGCCCATTTCTTCCTCAACAAAGCAAAACTCTGTCAAAATTGCGATTGGTAATTACTTGAAAACCAAAATAAAGTCTAAGAATTAGACCTGCGCATGCCTAACAAGTCACCAGTCTTTTCCGAATGTGTCTTCGAATCAAGATGGCGGATTTAGCGGAAGTTTTATTCTGTGCTAATTGCGGATGTAAACAAAGATTTATGAAACGCTGTACGGCCTGCAAACAAGTGTTTTATTGGTAACGGTAATTGATATTATTGATAGTCAATGTTACTTACCAATTATTGTTTGCTTGGCATATTTAAAATGCAACAACAAACAACAGCAACAACAACAACAAATACAATCAGGGTCCCAAGGGGGGCCCGGGTGGGAGGCCGAGCATGGTGCCCCATTATCTGTCCGCTTGGTGCCCTGATACTACACAGCGTGGACCCCCTGGCCCTGAAGCTCTTGGGAACCTGAAGAATGATATCAAGAGCTTATAAGTTTAGCATGACAAATCTGCTGGTGTTTTTTATGTATTATTTTTCTGTATCCCGAGGATGGCAATCATTTTATTT
Organism: Meandrina meandrites; assembly: GCA_963693305.1. Taxonomy (NCBI): domain Eukaryota; kingdom Metazoa; phylum Cnidaria; class Anthozoa; order Scleractinia; family Meandrinidae; genus Meandrina; species Meandrina meandrites. The sequence continues at coordinate 35,194,642 of OY855910.1, forward strand.
TTATTTCAATTCATTCCAGTCTTGCCTGTGTACAGGCTTTCTAGTGACGCAAAAGGCAGATCCCTCCCAGGGGAGAGTGCACTTTACTACTTGCTCAATTTTTTTCATGTTAGGTGAAAAAATGGAGCAAGTAGTAAAGTGCATTATCCCCTGGCAGATTTTCCTCCCTAGGTCAAGCCTGGCTCACTCCACTTGCTAATCTTTTTCACTCTATGGTGACGCCCCACTAGGGATCTTCCAAATATCAATTTCACTTCATTTATTTTTTTAGTTCATTTGTTTACTTTTGTGTATTTTTATTTTGAAAAATGATATAGTTCAAAGGAGTGTCAAGTATGCCATTGGCCATATCACAAGCTAAGCTGCCAGGATCTTAGAAATAGAGGAAGTAAAAGGAACGTGTCTCCAGATTCTACAGGAAATTATAATGCATCACTCTTGAAATCACCTTTCTTGGTGGATAACAATGGCCAAGGCGAAATATACAACAAACAAGATATACCCCATGAATGTACCAACACTTCTTCAGTTAGTAACGGTTCTACATTCAAAGCAGAGTGTGAAAAAGACGGAGAAAGAACTTGTGACTCTAATAATATAAGTAGTGCGATGGAACAGGTAGACTTGTCTTCTTTGCAAGAAAGCAATGAAGCTGAAAATATCACAGAAAAGAAAACTGTTACAATTATTGTCAAACACAACAAAGTGAAGCATGAACTCACTGTGGCAACAACAGAGGATGGTGACTCAATTTTACAGATTATTTCGGATACTGTAAGCATTCCTAGATCAAAGCTAAAACTTATCCACAAAGGCAAAATTGCAACTCGTGATAATATGAAAGATATGGTATTTGACAAAGCTTTATTTTTAGCATTTGGAGAAGTTTCTGAAAGTGAAGAAGGCTTAGAAAAAACAGATATTGACTTGATTGTAAAGCAACTTGATGTCGAGAGAAATCTTGCCATCAGAATTTTAAGAAAGACAGGTAACGTACTTGACGCTATAATTGAGATTGGAAATATGTAAATGATGTGTTTACTAAACTGAGTAAAGTAATTTAAGACCAGGCTAGAGGCTGCTCAGTGGTGTGGTGTTGAAAACTTGTACAGTGGAATCATGGTACTGTACACATAAACAAGGTCACCGATGTGAAAAAGCAAGCCAGCGAAAAAAGTCAAGCCAGCGAACCAAGAACTTCTTCTAGTGTTGTTTATTTGAGTCTTGTCAACACAGTTTACAATGCAAAGTTGCATTTTTACGTTCTCGTGTTTGCGTCTTTTCTCCTGCAAATGGGTCTTACACTTGACCCAGGGGGCAGGGTGGTCTTGTCACAAAATCATGAAATTTAATTTGATTGATTCACAATCTATGGAGTATACTTAAATCATTTCACATAAAGGTGTGTCATGATAATTTCAGAGACAACAAAGATTGGCCAATCACAGAGCCTGTCATATTCAATAATGGGGTTGTTTGTTTCAAGATCAGTTTAACTCCAAAGGGTGCCAATAATAACTGAGACTGCAGCTGACTTTGAAAATGACCGTAGTGGCACCATACCATAAAGAAACTTTGAATATCGTAAATAGAACACCCAAAGTGGTACCAAGCCACAATTTTCAACACCTAAAAGGTCCCGGGGAGGGTACTCCCCTACATCAGGTATATAGGTATGTGCCGCCCCAAAGAGTGGTTTTCGAGCCGTTTTGGTCTGAAAACGGGTATAGATTTTGAACATTTTGGTCTGAAATTGGGTATGTTTATCCGGGGAACGTTCACGAAAGCTTATAAACTTATTTTTCTTCCCAGCAACTAGGGCGAGAAACTGGTGAGAGAGAAAGAGAAATAGATAAAATATATCATTCCAGCTAAATTCTACCTATTCATCTTTGTTACGTTGACTTCCGTTCAGCAATGATGCATATGCTATGCAAGGTCAGGTCTGAAAATGGGTATGGATTTTTGAGGCCAGGTCTGAAAATGGGTGTGGAAAATGGCATTTTTTGGTCTGAAATTGGGTCTGGATTTGGAGATGCACACCCCCACCAAAAATTCCAAGGAGTACCCCCTCGGGTAAAAGGTATGACAGTCCCGGTCATCATCCCTTTTAATGGTGTAAAAAATTTAATGATGGTTATGGATTTTGGTCTCAGGGAAGAATGCCAATATTTTTAGCCAGTTCACATTAACGGGTTGCACATGAAGATATAATGAAAAAACATGGTCATACTGTGTTGGCAATAGCTATTATTGTAGCCAACCGGCTGCAATTTAATTTTTTTTATTTTTTATTTTTTTCAACACAACCCCATAAGCTACAAGGCCATAAGCTACAAGTTTTTAAATACCTGTCGTGTTTAAATGAAGGTTATCTTATCTTATCTTATTTTTCTTCTAATAAGGCATGTGGTTAAAAACAAATTATGCAGAATGACTTTTTCACCTTGCCTGTATGTCAAACCGCTGATAACTGCAATAACAGCTATTGAGACTGGTCAGGCACGGAAAAGGGTCCCAAATGGGAGCCATGCATAGATTGGTGTCCTTTCACATAAGTCCAAATATATAATGCCAACGTTCTTGCAACATTTTATAACAGACTTTTGTGTCAATACAATTTTCCCCTTACCAGTTGGCATAATTTTATAAATAATTTTGCCTTTTTGACTACCGCTCAAATGGTTTATAATTGTGAAGCTTTTCACAAATAAAATCCCAAAATGTATCTTCTGAAGCGAACCGTTTTGTTTGCTAATATAACGTTTTCTTGGAGTCTGGCATTTGTGAACAGTTTGATATCAGTCGATGGGCAAAATTATTTTAATTTTTGTTCTTTTGTTGTATTAAAAAAAATTCATGTAAACGAGAAATACAAATTTTCCAAAGCCAATTTGCACAGTTAAAGGAAATAAAAACAAAAATTAAAAAAAAAGAAAAACAGAGTCGAGTTCGACTATCTCGACCGGGCTGTGAGCGGCCGCCTATTCACAGATGCTATCCCACTACTGTTTGACGCGGGGGCTTTTGCCTGCTGTGTTTCCACCCTGGGCCGGTTCGCTCCTCTTTAACCAACCTGGAGAACTCAGACTCCTCTGTGTTCACCATATTGACGCCAAACTTAGCGTGGACACCCGATCTACATAGGACAACCACCCCCAGGAATCCCGCCCTCAAGCCGTTCAGACACCCCAGCCTCCAAGCAGCTGGATTACAGGCGTGCGCCACTACGCCCGGCTGATTATACATCAATAAATTTAACAGGTCAATTGTGTTAGCCTCGAGTACATGCCGGAAGTAAAAATATTCTTTTCACACAAAGGACACGAAGAATCTTTCGTGTACGTCGGTCTAATTCCCATCGCAAATTATGAAGTAAAACAAAAACAATAAAGAGAAAAGGTATATAATATTCCTAAATGTGTAATTAGGTCGCTCGCATAAAATTTAGGACTTGTAAAAGGAAGTGATCGTCGGATCGAACGATGTTTCGATGTTTCGTTAGCGGAAGTTTGTGGAGGTTGAAATGAAAAATTGTCTGGACAGGACTTTCGGCGCATGGAACTAGGAACAATTATATTCAGCCCTTCAATATCTTTTCTTCTCGCTTTCGCTATTATTGATGCAAGTTTGACCTGTGGAAATATTTTATAGTTTGTTTTTCTCGCGGGATAAAAGTTGAAGTTTTGCGAACGCGCTCGAGCGGTCTTCGATCGAACGCGAGGTCTGGAGCCCAGGGCTGCAAATAATTTTTGGATAGTGGCCGGTCATGTTGACCGGCCAAACCAATTTTAGCTCGGTCACCTCTCCTTTTTGACCGGTCAAAATATTGAAAATATTTCTTTTGAAGAAATAGCCTATTAAGCCAAAAATATGCTCTGAAAATTCGTCACATAAAAGTTTTAATCGATAAAAGCATCACTAAATATGTTCGCTATTTGCAATTCGGTTTTTTTCCACAAGCAATGGCCTCAGACTACGTTCTACTCGCCATGATTTTTTTTCACCTCTGCATGCGCGTCATCATTTTAAAAGCTTGCAAAAACAACGAGACTTTGTAGAAAATCTGAAATATCTTAAAACCTCTGGTAGACGGTAGGTTTTCATTCTGTTCAACTGAAACTGTCAATAATTCAATAGCACTGTAGTATTTATCTTGGTGTAGAAAAACGGTAATTTGAGATTTACAAATCGTAGTGGCGTGAAGAGACGAGCCTGACTGCAGAATTCCTTCCACAAAATGAACACTGGCAACCTTTTACTTTCATTGTTAATGAAAATACTCCTTTGTATTTTCTAAAGCACCACTGGTGAAAGTAATTTTCTAAACCGATAAACACAACTCAAAACAAAGCGGTAAAGTGAGACTGTGAGCAACGAAAAAGCAAAATCTCTCCGCAAGATGCGTATCAGATAACACCACCAGCATGTCAAATCTGTTCATGCTCAAAAGCCAAAAATTTCGAACTAAAGATTGAAAAATGAAAGAAACTTGAAATAAACTTTGTTTCAAATTAAATTTCAATTAAGATGAAGCCAAGAAATGTATTCAAAAGCGTCAAAATATCGATAATTTCAAAGCAGTGAAATTCTGCACACAAGCCAATTTTTCACATCATTGTTCATGTTGAAGCGAAAGTTTTAATTTTAGCGGATGCCTTTTGCGGTAAATGGATTTACCGATCCTTCGAAAATTCCAGCTAAACTCGAAGCAAAAATGTATATAACCATTTTCAAGTGCTAGCTTTTTTTCCCGGCCCGCCCAATAACTGAAACTGTAACTGCGTGTAAATACTAGACGATGTGATTGATGCGATATTCATTGTTGTCCGTTTAAGCTTAGTTCCCACTAGCAACATAAGGATCCCAAGCATAAGCATATTCATAAACGTAAACATAAGCTTCTTATGTTCTAGTGGGAACTTCCGCACTTAAAACTCAAAAAATGGTATTTCAATACGTGTCTCTGTTAAAATAAACCGACCCGAAAGAACTGGACCTAGAATTTTATTGGCCAAAACACAATGACCCAGTTGCGTCATTATGTTTCTGATTATGTCGTTATGATTTTGGCGTTCCCACTATAAAGAAAAGCAACATAGTCGTAGTCATAGACATAATCATAATCATAAGAAAATGGTCGATCATTTTCTTATGATTATGATTATGTTGATCATAAGGGCGCTTATGACTATGTTTCTGGACGTTCCCACTAAGACATAAGCGACATAACAGCGTTATGTTTGTGCTTATGCTTATGATTATGATCGTTATGTCGCTAGTGGGAACTAGGCTTTAGCGGACGTTACCCTTACATGTAAAACTTCACAAAGCCGCAGAACGTGACCCGTCACATCTGCAATCTCCGTTTTTGTGACTGCAAGATGCTAAGATATTTTATGATTTAACTGTTTATAATTTCCAAAAATAATGCAAATAAATTAATTTTTCTAGTTATTTTTGTACGTGACCGGTCAAAATGACCGCCAAACCGAAATTTTGTCCGGACAAATAGTCACCTTGGCCGGACATTGTCCGTTGACCGGCCGTTATTTGCAGCCCTGGAGCCAATGCTAAAACGGAGAGTGAGACTGGGGAGAGACGCTAAAAAATTTTTCTCGCCTGACACGCCCGGGCGTGTGAGGCTCGGGTGACGATCATGACTGTCTAGTCAGTGTGGAAAAATAATTTTTCCTTCCCTGTTTTGCTTTTAAAATGCTGCCCTTTAAAAGCATCCAACGGAGAATTGTAAAAATTTAAGACTATAAAAAAGCAGAAACCGATACAACGACACGTAGTCTACGTTGTATCGGTTTCTGCTTTTTTATAGTCTTCATTTTTCTATTTTAAACCGATCAGATCATTATTGATCCAACGTATACCAGTAGGATCATCGTCCACGGTTGCTTGCTTGTTTAAACATTTTTATAAAAATTTAAATATGTTGTTAACTCGCTTTTCCCGTACTCACACTCTGTTAGTAGATATTTGAAATAGCTTTTTTCCTCTATACTTTTAATATTCTTACTCGATCGAATGGTTAATGTTTAACAATAAATATAGTCTCTAAATCCTCATCCTCTTCAATCTGATCCCCAAACACAGCACTCACCGTTTATTCAAGTCAATACTCCCTGCCAGACCCTTGAAAGGTACATTTTGTGTTCAACGGAGCTTTAACAAGTCTATTCTATACAGTGCTATTCTAGCGAAAGGCCATGTATGCTTGCTCAAAGACAATAATTGTAAAGATCATAGTAGAGCTTAAGTGTTAAATTTCTTTTGCGACTACAAATTGTACAAATAATTTTATAAATAATTTTGCCGTTTTGACTACCGCTCAAATGGTTTATAATTGTGAAGCTTTTCACAAATAAAATCCCAAAATGTATCTTCTAAAGCGAACCGTTTTGTTTGCTAACGTTTTCTTGGAGTCTGGCATTTGTGAACAGTTTGATATCAGTCGATGGGCAAAATTATTTTAATTTTTGTTCTTTTGTTGTATTAAAAAAAATTCATGTAAACGAGAAATACAAATTTTCCAAAGCCAATTTGCACAGTTAAAGGAAATAAAAACAAAAATTAAGGAAAAAGAAAAACAGAGTCGAGTTCGACTATCTCGACCGGGCTGTGAGCGGCCGCCTATTCACAGATGCTATCCCACTACTGTTTGACGCGGGGGCTTTTGCCTGCTGTGTTTCCACCCTGGGCCGGTTCGCTCCTCTTTAACCAACCTGGAGAACTCAGACTCCTCTGTGTTCACCATATTGACGCCAAACTTAGCGCGGACACCCGATCTACATAGGACGACCACCCCCAGGAATCCCGCCCTCAAGCCGTTCAGACACCCCAGCCTCCAAGCAGCTGGATTACAGGCGTGCGCCACTACGCCCGGCTGATTATATGCTAACAAATTTAACAGGTCAATTGTGTTAGCCTCGAGTACATGCCGGAAGTAAAAATATTCTTTTCACACAAAGGACACGAAGAACCTTTCGTGTACGTCGGTCTAATTCCCATCGCAAATTATGAAGTAAAACAAAAACAATAAAGAGAAAAGGTATATAATATTCCTAAATGTGTAATTAGGTCGCTCGCATAAAATTTAGGACTTGTAAAAGGAAGTGATCGTCGGATCGAACGATGTTTCGATGTTTCGTTAGCGGAAGTTTGTGGAGGTTGAAATGAAAAATTGTCTGGACAGGACTTTCGGCGCATGGAACTAGGAACAATTATATTCAGCCCTTCAATATCTTTTCTTCTCGCTTTCGCTATTATTGATGCAAGTTTGACCTGTGGAAATATTTTATAGTTTGTTTTTCTCGCGGGATAAAAGTTGAAGTTTTGCGAACGCGCTCGAGCGGTCTTCGATCGAACGCGAGGTCTGGAGCCAATGCTAAAACGGAGAGTGAGACTGGGGAGAGACACTAAAATTTTTTTCTCGCCTCACACGCCCGGGCGTGTGAGGCTCGGGTGACGATCATGGCTGTCTAGTCAGTGTGGAAAAATAATTTTCCTTCCCTGTTTTGCTTTTAAAATGCTGCCCTTTAAAAGCATCCAACGGAGAATTGTAAAAATTTAAATATGTTGCTAACTCGCTTTTCCCGTACTCACACTCTGTTAGTAGATGTTTGAAATAGCTTTTTTCCTCTATACTTTTAATATTCTTACTCGATCGAATGGTTAATGTTTAACAATAAATATAGTCTCTAAATCCTCATCCTCTTCAATCTGATCCCCAAACACAGCACTCACCGTTTATTCAAGTCAATACTCCCTGCCAGACCCTTGAAAGGTACATTTTGTGTTCAACGGAGCTTTAACAAGTCTATCGCCGATAATTGAGCTCAATGAGGTAAACACAAAAGCCGGTTAGTAATAAAGAGAGAATTTAAGATCGTTAACACAAATAGAATTTAAAGTTACAGTGCTGAAAAACTTCAAAACTAAATGTGAGAAAACTAAAGTTGAAATCTACCAAGACAAAAAGAGCTTAACACTTGTCTTTTTATTTCAAATTACATGCAATGCATGGAAGTTAGCACATCGGCTAATTTGTACAAAAGTAAACAATAGGCATTCGTCAATTTTAAATCGATAATTAGGTACATGTACACCAAGCGACCAACACAGTGCTATTCTAGCGAAAGGCCATGTATGCTTGCTCAAAGACAATAATTGTAAAGATCATAGTACAGCTTAAGTGTTAAATTTCTTTTGCGACTACAAATTGTACAAATAATTTTATAAATAATTTTGCCTTTTTGACTACCGCTCAAATGGTTTATAATTGTGAAGCTTTTCACAAATAAAATCCCAAAATGTATCTTCTAAAGCGAACCGTTTTGTTTGCTAATATAACGTTTTCTTGGAGTCTGGCATTTGTGAACAGTTTGATATCAGTCGATGGGCAAAATTATTTTAATTTTTGTTCTTTTGTTGTATTAAAAAAAATTCATGTAAACGAGAAATACAAATTTTCCAAAGCCAATTTGCACAGTTAAAGGAAATAAAAACAAAAATTAAAAAAAAAGAAAAACAGAGTCGAGTTCGACTATCTCGACCGGGCTGTGAGCGGCCGCCTATTCACAGATGCTATCCCACTACTGTTTGACGCGGGGGCTTTTGCCTGCTGTGTTTCCACCCTGGGCCGGTTCGCTCCTCTTTAACCAACCTGGAGAACTCAGACTCCTCTGTGTTCACCATATTGACGCCAAACTTAGCGTGGACACCCGATCTACATAGGACAACCACCCCCAGGAATCCCGCCCTCAAGCCGTTCAGACACCCCAGCCTCCAAGCAGCTGGATTACAGGCGTGCGCCACTACGCCCGGCTGATTATACGCTAACAAATTTAACAGGTCAATTGTGTTAGCCTCGAGTACATGCCGGAAGTAAAAATATTCTTTTTACACAAAGGACACGAAGAACCTTTCGTGTCATGTACACCAAGCGACCAACGCAGTGCTATTCTAGCGAAAGGCCATGTATGCTTGCTCAAAGACAATAATTGTAAAGATCATAGTACAGCTTAAGTGTTAAATTTCTTTTGCGACTACAAGACAAACTGCAAATATTAAAAGAAATCGCGATTGCTCAAAAAACACTCCAAAAGTTCAATTATATATGGTCATGCCTGCTTTAATAAGTGATTATTTCTATTTTGTAAGATTAATTGTAGGGTAAACTTAACCAACTATAATAATAAAAAAATTGTTAGCTTAAATTAAAATAGTTAAGTTTGGAGTGCTAATATCTTGTTTCATAAATAGCAAATAGTATTTTATGTAAGTAAGTTAGTAGTATTTATTAATATAAGAAGAGCTCGTGTAAAATAATATAAAATAACGTATTTTAAGTTAAGTCTAAGTTTGGTATAGCTGTGTATTGTATTGTATTTGTAAGTAATGTATCTGTAATGAAACATTCTGTTTGTAGGGTTAGTAATTCAGTACTTCAGTATTGTATGTATGGTTTGTTGTTGCAATTAAAAAAAAGTGTTAAATAAAAAGGCGAAATTAAGAGGACTTCAGGGAACCAAATCACTTGATTGCTTTTTTTTTTGCTCTAAGAGGAACGCAATCTTAGAAGCGCCCAGGTTTTTCTGTGGCCCTGATGTGTGCGAATATGCTCCACAGTGAAATACAATAAGGCGAAAATAAATCGGCAAGGTAGCGAGCCTGAAAAAAATCGGCGAGTTAGCTCTATATCCCACTAAGGGGGCCTGCTCGCAGGTTAGATGCATAAATCTTGACAATTAGTTTTGAAGCTTTAATTATCGATTTTGAAGTGGCCAATTAATTAGTGTGTTTGGTAAGTTTATTCCAATCTACAGGCTCAAATCCGTTATAAATCGAAGATATTTTTTTTCATGCAACCCAATGATCCTTAAGTTATTTATTTGCGGTAAAATCTCGCCATTTGCGCCGATTGCTGGACGGCAGATCAACAAAAGTGAACAAACATAGTTAGGTTGTTATTAAACTCAATAGTTTGGAGATCATATGAAAGAACAACAAAGCAATCGGCTTATGAATCCGTTTATTCTTTGCGGTTCACTGTTTACTTATTGAAAGGAGCAGAGTGTTATCATAGGCGATTATCTAACAAAAGAAATGGCTGCCTCGCTCGGGAATAGAGCTATTATTTTTAAACCAATCGATGTTAAGCCGGCCTGTTTGCGAAGCAACGTAAAGAATTGTTCGTTTACGTATATATGGCTAGTAATTTCGACCGCTCTTGGTATGCTCTGGTGCGAGCACAGCTCCATTCGTGTTGGCCTCTTACTCCGAGCAGTTGCCATAGTGAAATCTTTCAAAGGGATTACCAAAGCATTTTGCTGGTACTCAAACTCCAGACAGCCTGGTTGATGTAAGATAACAGTAAATCCGTTTGGTCAACATAACCTTTGACAAGTTATTAATTAATAGCAACGTTGCATGCTCTGCTTCAACGATAACCCTTTCCTCTACCATGGATAACACGGTTAAAGTTTACGTCACCCCAGCAAACAACAACTCGCAGTTTTTGGAATCTGTTCCTACGCAATCAACTGGACACAAAGATATCAGCGACGGCGCACTTGTAAATGAGGAACTTGGTGAAGTTTCAAAGACTTCAGCACAGTTGAGCCTCTCTATGGGTACCCACGGTCTTCGTTTTCTTCGCGATTTTTTTGCAAATCTTCGTTTTTTTCAGGAAGATCTTCGTTTTTCGGAGCGAAATGGTTTAAACGTTTATTCAGTGTGATTCACAGTTGATAAATATTTCACTTCAATAGCAAATTGCATCACTCACGGTTTAAATTCACCAAAAGCGATATAAACAGTTATTGAAACAATAAAGGATTGTTGGTTTCTTTGGGGACGGTCTGTTTGTTCAGTGCTCTATGCCATTTACGACATTTAAAAATTGAGTTTACTTTATGCGATCCCGCAAGCTCGTAGTTTTAACATACACAACTAACCTGTTGAGTTGAAAAAAGGGTTATTTTAGCCATGTCAATAGTACACCATGTTCTCATTTCTTCTTTTTCTAACGCCTCTTTTTCTGCGGCTTCGAATTTCTGTGAATTTCTCCGAATTTCAATGTCCTCTTTCAGCAGGGGACCCTGTTTGCAGCTCGTCATTCTGTTCTTGATATTCAGATTCTACGAACTCTGCCACTGCACAGGCGGTTGGGGTTTGAGAGTTTAAAGAGTTCAGTATTTGTGAGTAGTAATATCATTATAGTCTCGAGTGGTTATGTCGGTGTCACTCAAAGGAAACAGGATTCCTTTCTTTAAGACTTTTCCGGATCCTACGGCCACAAAGCAGCCACGCCTGATCGAAGTTAGCCTGCGTAGCAGGCGCCATAGTAGCTTTGAGTGCGCGTATGGGAAACGCGAAAGGCGCAAGGGGGCCACGCGTGGAGTGTTTAAAAAGTACACAGACGCCTGCTAGATCGAAGTCAATGTACAATCTATAGAGCCTCTATCCTAGCCTGTGTTGCCATGTCATCCAAAATGTTTTCAACCCCCGGGTGCCAATTTAGCGCACAATGAAACAGCATTCCATTGTCGCCATTACACCATTGAAATTTGACCATATTTAATTTTAGACAATTGGTCACAGTTTACAATGACCGTAATTTGATTCATTTGATTCACTTGCGGCCCAGCTTCAATGGTCTTCAATGTCTTCATTTGTCAGGCAGTCTTTATCCGAGTATCCCAATGTTTACAAGTTATAATTCACTCAATATGATCAAATATTTGAAATAAAACACAAATACGTCGATCGTTTTCATTGTTTGACATTTGTGGGCGGTCAAGACGGCGAGTTACAGACAAGACAGACCTGGTCACTGTGGTCAAGCCCTGACAACCCTTGAAGACATTCTAGACCAAATTTGACCCAAATCTTTTATTATCATTTGTTATCGTTTCTTCATTTTGTCATTTAGGTCTTGAATGGAATGATTTCTCCCTATAAAAACAACAAAGTTGACCAGGAGTGTTCGTCAATGTTATGCTTGCCTTAGCTTTTAAGCGTTTTTCAAGAGCTTGCAAGCTCCCCTGCTCGCACAAGGTCGTCCGACACCACCACGGCTTCACAGACGGTGTTTCCGTATCTTTTGAGTTGATCGTATAGAGAAAATACTTGACTTCTAAGTCGAAACCTGCCATGAATAAAATTTATTCTGCAGACCGCGAGCCGGCGCGAGGTTAAAGATGATCAAAGATCAGCGACACGACCAACATGAGTGAGATCGAATCCATTGGTTAGTGGGTTCTGATTGACGTCATTAATGTCATTAATGATTGACATGATAACATTCAATGGACTATTTTTTGTCGTTTTCAGCCTTGTAATGGTTTCGCGGCAATGACTGTAAACCATTGTTGACATTGTTGTCAAACCGCAGTGAAAAGTGGTCAAATGCCAAAATTCAGAAACTACAGATATTTTCTTTAGTGTTAACGAGTTTTTACAGTTTTACATTTGACTGTTCAATTTGATCACACGAATTTAGGTCAATTTTCAGATCTTCGCTTCAATCTTCAGATCTTCGTTTTTTCCGTGGCGATCTTCGCGTCTTCGATTTCTTCGGAAATACCCATAGAGAGGCTCACAGTTAGCTGCCTTGGAAACCGACGATGAAGAGGACGACGAGGTTTTCACCAAAACAGAAGATTTCGGAAAGGAGAATATTCCCTCAGAAATGGAAAGAGACAAAAAATCGCCGTCTGCTCGGGCACAAGTTGCTCGTACGCTGCAACTGGCGAGTTCGTGCCGCGTGTGGACTCTTTCCTTGAAAAGCTCGAAATGGCTGGTCCGTCACACGTTAGTCAAAACAAAAACGTGGTTTACTCTTTTACTTCGTCAATTTTCGTAGATCCGTCGCAAACCTTCCAGTTCTATTGGTTGATAGTTATTACAGAGGGTCCCCAATAGGGTTCTTCAATCCCGCCATCCCGACCAAAATTTTTCCTCAATCCCGTAATCCCGACGGTTTTTAGCGGCCAATCCCGATCCCGGTCACTAGCGTTTTTTAAGGTCCCTTACCTCAACGGAAAAAGGCCTTTTTAGGGTGTCCAGATTCCTTCACAGCAAATCCAAGTATGAAAATTAGCTTTTTCCACCAAAACGAGGGCATAGTTCATCTGGCAGATTTCAGTTTCAAATGAACTAGGTCACACAGTCCTTCATTGTGTTGTACGCCGTTGTTCTATGCCTTTAGTGCCACCCTTTAGTCAGGCCCGTAGGAACGAATTTGTAAGTGAGAGGGGCCAAAAGTTACCAATGGTGGTGATGTTTAAAGTGTGTTGGAGGCCAATTTCCGTAGGGGGTACGGGGACATCCTCCCCAGGGAAAATTGTGAAAATCTAGACATGCTCGAATCCGATTTGGTGCATTTTTGAGAAGCAGTTTGTTGTCATTTGCAAGCCATCTTGAAGCCATGTTTTGAATCTGTATTGTCGTATATAACACATTAAGGTAACTTGCAATCACGAGAGTAGCCGAGACATATGTGGACATCACCATATGAGGTTGTTGACTTCTTTTTCCCAAAAAAGTGTCTGTTGATGGAGGTCTGGGGAGGGGGGGGGGGGGGGGGGGGGGAGGAACGAGCCCCCGGTTCAAGCTATACCGATAGTACGGATGAAATGAGTCCAGAATACTGAGAATAGCAAGGTTCTAAAACGGTAACTACAAGCTCAGCTGGTAGGGCATCGTAGCGGTATCGCGGAGGTCACGGGTTCAAATCCCGTTGAAACCCTGAATTTTTTCAGGCTTCTTTCTTTGCAATTTTACCGCAAAGATTATTTCTTTAGTTTAAACCTAACAGTTTCCTTGAGCGGTGAAGTTGCGCCCCCAAATTTTTCCTTTCCCAAAAATGAACATCAGCTCTTCCGTTTTTCATAAAAAAGAGCTCCACAACTTATAATATCATGTACATCTGGATCATCGGTGTCGGTGTTAGCCGACATCACTAGGATCCGCTAGGACACGCTTCTCCGAACACTACTGTGTCACTCTCCGTCGACGACCTAAAGCTACAGCCACACGTGCCGATCAATATACAGTAGATATAACTTGACACTCGAGATTTTTCGGTCGATAAAAGGTCGCTTGTGAATCGAATCCAAAGGATATTATTACGACCAAGGTTCACGGAAACATACAAGATCGCCATAGGGGTCACAAATTAGCCGCGTGATCGGATCGCGGATACATTTTGCTGGCCAATTTCCGACATTCATGAAGATAACAGGTTGGTTTCGTACATTTTCGTCAACGGACTTCCCGAATCGCGGCTCTTCAAAATAACATTTCCCGAGTCCCGCTTCGTAAAATCGCCAAATCCCGTGTCCCGTTCAAAATTACAATCCCGAATCTCGCTCCCCTTTTCCTCCAAAATCCCGAATCCCGGCATTCAAATAAGCCAAATCCCGGATCCCGAAAAACCTATTGGGGACCCTCGATAAAAGTTGATGTTTCGAGCGGTAATCCAACACGCTTAAAATCTTTTTCCTGGGCGTGGGAGGCTCGCGTGACGATCAGCGCTCCGCCCGAAGCCCTTCGATACGCGATTGTTACCGATTTTAGAAGAAAAACGACTGTTTTGCAATCTAATCAGTGTTGAAAAAACATTTTTCCTTCTCTGCATTGCTTTTGAAATGCTGCTCTTTTAAAGCATCCAACGGAGAGTTGTAAAGATATACATAAGCAGGCGTAGAGACAGACATTAAGTGAAAATGAAGTGTGTGGGCTCTTCTAGTGTAAATCGGATTAGCAGCTAATTTGGACATGATAGCCTCATAAATGTCTTTTGTCGGACACGAAGATTGATCACTGTTAAAACAACACGCCTGAAACACGTATACACAGCTGAACAATGCTTCAACAAGAACAGCTATTGAATAACGAGTTCTTGTAATGTCTAATTGTGAACCCGCTTCATAAACGAACAATATCGATACACTTTTGCTCACTGTACTGTACAATACTGTAGACAAACAGGCGCCTGTCTTGTAAGCTCTTAAAGAACTCGAACAATCAATAATTGCTAGGTAATTGGGTCACTCGGCGCCAGAAATCTATCATTAGCTGGGCTGAATGGAAACAATGACTTCGTTTACACGTTTTGCGATTAGACTTCATCCGAACAAGCCTTTTGTTAAAAGAAATAACTTAATATTAGTCTAATATTGCATATTGCTTGGGAAACGAAATTGCCTTGATATACCGCTAGATTATAGGGTTTTTGTTCAATTAACGCCCACAAGACATTTTTCCTGACGGATAGTTATTTAATTAAGAAAAATGGTTTTAAGAGGTAAAAGAAAAGAAACGAAGAAGGAACAGTTCAGGAATTGTACTCCAATTTATTTATTGAAAGCCCCGGTTTTTAACCCCACAGCTATCAGACAAAGGGAATTTTATTTGCTCGCTTTTATTAAACTGATTGCATACATACACCTGATTTCTGCATAACATTTAGCAATGCTTAGTACGTTTGTACAGTTTCAAACAAGGGCACGAGCCGGTTACACTGTACAACACTATAAAAAAGATTTGTTTATATAGCGTTGCCTACAATCGAAATGGTTGCGAAAAATCTAGTCGTACTTTACAATATGTTGCACGCGAGCGGAGGCAACGTTTCAACCGCGTCAACAATATTGCTGAACAAGTTGCAGTAGAAATCGTTTCCCGGTTACCTTTTTCTAACTGTTTGTTTCCTTATTAGGTTATATGGCACACGGAATTCTCGTCAGAGATCCCCAAAAACTGCATCGGAATTACATGTTGAAAGCAACTTTCAAAATAGACTATCTGTCAATAATTCCGCTGGATCTATTCTAGTTTTTAGCGGGAGTCAATATGGTTGCACTGAGGCTTCCGCGCTTGCTCCGTCTACATCGCGTCTTGGAGCTAAGAAGCACCACAGAAACAATTTCACGTTTCCCAATTTTTTTACGCCTGTGTTTCTTGGTTGCTATGGTTTTGCTAATCTTCCACTGGAATGCGTGCTTCTATTTCCTGCTTTCAAGATGGATTGGGTTTGGTTCGGACAGCTGGGTGTACCCGAGGCTCACCAAACCGGGTTTCGATTCTCTGGCACGGCAGTACCTCTTCAGCTTGCATTGGTCCTCAAGAATGCTGACAACGGGAGAAACGGAGAAGCCTCCTGAGACTGATGTGGAGCTGTTGTTTGTTATTGTCGATCTTACGGTAGGATTTCTGGTTTTTGCCGCCATAGTAGGTCAGTTTGGAAGCATATGCTTCTGGTAAGAAGAGAGTTTCTTGGACAAGCCGAAGCTGTGAAACAATACTTAGTGTTTCACGGAATAGGTGACGATTTACAAAGACGAGTCATTGCATGGTTTAATTACATCCGCTAAGAACTGAAATTGCAGTGCAAGTGCACTTGGAAACTTTAAAACGGGTGCAAATTTTTGCGGACGTCGAACCTGGTCTATTGAAGGAGATTGTGTTGAAACTTCGCTCAGAAGTTTATTCTCCTGGAGGTTACATCTGCAAAAAGGGTGAGCCGGGGAAGGAAATGTACATAGTGAGCAGCGGTCGACTACAAGTTGTGCAGGACGATTCTGAGCCCAGGAGTTCTGAGACAGTGATTGCTACTCTACACGAAGGAAGTTATTTTGGCGAGATCAGTATTCTGAATGTATCAAATGTTGGAAATCGACGCACCGCGAACGTTCGTTCCGAAGGGTATTCAGAACTATTGTGCCTTTCTAAAGAAGATCTACTCGAGGCACTGACGGAGTATCCCGAGGCTAGAAAATTACTCGAGATACGAGGAAGAAGGCTCCTTCGAAGATCTCGATAACAAAGCACGGGAGACAAAAATTATGTAGACTTCGGATTATCAAAAATTGCGGGCGCACCTTGTAAATCTCGATCGGTTCTCGACGCGCGCAATCCTTTTGGTGAGCATCATGAACCACTGGAAAAAGATAAACTTATCTTCATTCAAGTTTAATAATTTTAGATAGTTTTAATCTTTTCGTGCCACACGCCACTTGTGGAAACTAGCTTTCTGTTATAATTACAAAGTTGACAGACAAGCGTGTCTAAATAAATTTTACCTTCGCGAGCTCTGGGACCAAGATTGACGTCAGTTTGGTCTTTCAAAAGACGTCATGTATAATTGCCAAGGCCTGTTCCAAACGTTGCGCTATTGCCGTGCCGAATTGAAGAAAATTGAAGAATTAAATTTGCATGACGTTTGAAACCATTCACTTCGGCACGCTGGATTAAGTTCGGCACGACTAGTTAGCACGGCAGGCCTTGCCGTGCCGAACGGCAGTAGCGCGACTTGGTTCCAAACGGCTGCTCTTGTTGTGCCGAACTAAATTCATAAATTATTTTAATGTATCTTAAGCTATTTTTCAGCTTTTTGTTGTTTCTGATATAATTTGAACTTAGCGCGACTATATTAAACTCGGCGTTTGAAACAATTCATCGTCATGCCACTGCCAGGCCAAATTCATTTGGGTTCTGCATGGCAGTAGCACGACGTTTGGAACAGGCCTTAGTTTTTTCTTGCCAAGCCTTGACCTTCTCGACAGTCAGGAGGACTTTCGTGTTCACTCCGTACATGATCATGATTGGTGCTATAAAGATGACTTGTTAACTGGTCAACCAATACCAACTCTTCATACCTATTTCTCCAGTCATTCAATTTTTTTTTGTATGTTTACAAGATTTCTCTCTTAAACAACTTTCTTACAGCTTTGATTCCAAATCGTATCCGCTCGATTGTCATCTCCCTGTCGCGCTGAATCCCTCGGGAAAAAGGGCGGAGCTTGATGTTTAGGCAACCAATTACATCCTCGTGCCCAGGGCCATCTCCGCTTTCGAGAAGGCGGGCGGGCGCCCGAAAGTGCCGAGTACGTGGCAAAAACCTCCTTTACAGATGCCGTTCACCGCATGAAAATAGGAATATTACTAGATTCTCTATAAATAATACACTTTTTGTACATAAACATTACTAGTTGTAGTATAATAAAGAAAGTTTTCTTTCTTTGATTTAGTAAATATGTTTTGCCATATATTTCTTTTCCTAATATGACCTAATATATTTTATTCGCTAAATTTTAATCCTTCGAAGCATCCAAAGTCTTCTTATTAGAATTATAAGTCAAGAGAAGATAACGTACTATCTTCTCTTGACTTACAATAAATCAACCCTTGAGTCTCCCTCGCATTGAATTTTCCGTCCCGCCATATTTGTTCATGTCCTCCGCGGCCATATTCGTTCATTAAAACAAAAGACAATTTATAGGGGTGGTGAATGGTCCTTCAAAAAATGCGCGTCTCGCAATATTTAAGCCAAATTCCAGGGGTCTCGTCGTCTCGTATTTTTATGGGGGGCCTTCTCGGAGTCTCGATTTCTTTTTCAATGCTAAGGAAGTCTCGGGCTCGCAGAAAATGTATCAGTCTCGACGTCTCGCAAAGTCTCTCATTTACCATTCGACACCCCTATTTATGCATAAGAATAGAGTTTAATTCCTGGTGGAACGGCTTGTTACAGCAATATGAAAGCCTTTGTTTTTTTTTGGAACACCGATATGGCTGCCGTTACGTCAAGTGAAAATGCTCTATTCAAAAAGCCAACTATTTTCTCAGCGATCGTCGAAATTAAAGTCATTTATAAGTCGTTCAATTAACTGGTTAAAAATAAAGTTTTTCAACACAAGAGCAAAATAAAAAAACCTTTATTGTGTCTTTTAGCTTCAAAATCTGATTGGTTCACGATTTGTCTATGTTTTGATTGACAAGATGTAATCGATTTTGTTATTGTGAACATGCTGTAAGGGCTTCAGGAAAGTGAACCTGAAGCAACATTTTGTATTCAAGATTTGTAAATGGCTTTAAGGTTTTACTTTATCAACTCCATTTCCTTTGCTGTGACAGAACGCGCTTTTTATACAACTGCATATATGCTGCTTGTGCTTATGCCCAGTAAAAAAAAACAGCCTTTATGGACTTCGATCCCTGTCTGTTTCAACTGTTCTACGCGCTATTTTAATTTGTTGTAATCATACTACTTACTTTAATTTCCCAGAAGAATTTAGACACCAAATGAAATCGAAACAGGTTCAATAGCAGCTCGTGTCCTCTTTGTTTCCGTCATTGAATAGCTGTTTGCCACAAAAGACCTAGTAACATTTAGCCGTCTATTTGTCTTGCAACAGCGAAACGTTAGCAACTTGACAACTTCCTGTCGAAATGTTGGACAGCGAAATGAGTAAATCACAGGATTGGCTGTCGAGCCGGCCATAGCAAGTAAGATGGAAAATAGCTCGAACTTCCAGGAATTTTCGCTTTTTACAAATTGTGTAACGATAAGTCTTCCGAATGTAGGAGTCCAAGTAACTATAAATATTACAGTGACAAAAATAAAAAGTTTTGTTAATTTGCGACGTGACTGTAAAAGAGCAAGATTTGTCGCTCTGTTGGCTTCCGTGTTGAACCACACGTGATAAATAACCCGCGAATAACAGAAAATCATCACAGCACTCGGTACAACAAGACCAAATATGAAGAGCACAAAAGAGTAACTCAAGTTAAGAGCTTTAAACCAAACAGGCGTTTTACTTGTTTCGTTAAACATGGCGTTTTTCTTGGCGTACACTTCACTTAGAGCGGCGATAGGATATCCTGGCGCGCTCAAAACACCAGCGAGGATCCATATTGCGAGAAGAACTTTACACATCAACGATTTCACCGCTCTTGTCAAGTGGACAAAGGGTTTAAGAATCGCAAAATACCTTTCTACTGCCAAAGCCACTAACATGTAAATGGAAGTCAAAGCGTGGAAGATGAATTCGGCGAAAGAATAAGCAGACTGGTTCGAGAGTAAAAAAATGTCCAAAAAAGTAAGAACGGCGAACGCCAAATCCGAGGCAGCGAGGTTGGCCAGAAGGTACGTGTTAGCATTGTGAAGTTTCTTGTTTTTCTTTATAACCATAATGACGAGAATGTTGCCAACAACATTGCAAAGGAGAATTGTAATGGAAACGCCCGTTATGATTGAAGCAAAGACATCCATTTTCAAGCAGAGAAATAAGAGCCCTTTTCGTGTAATGCTGGGAGAAAGTCTGGTTTGCAAACAAACTTTCGCACTTCTTATAGAAGAAAATATGGTACTATATGCATCATTTCGTGGAAAGCTTAACAGTTTTATTTATAAAGGTAAGAGTTTATTGTATTAGAGAGAGATAGTCCTGGCTCAGCTGAGCAAACCTTCACACTGCATCACTATAAGCACAACCTTTGATTTCAGTTTTGATTGGCTTGCTAATACCAACACGCTTTCCATGTGAATCGGTCGATGAGCCCATCAACCAAAGCACTCAGATAGAACTAACGAACGACAAGGACATTGCATTTAAAAAACAGCATCTATTTTTATTAGAGCAGGTTATTAACGCTAGTCACGTAGTTCTTTTTACAAGGAAAGCCTGGGAAGAGTGCTGCTGAGTCGAAAATATATTTATAAAAGAAATTTGAACTGATTAAATTAGTTAACTGCTACCAGATGCTCTAGAAGATGAAAAATAAAATACTGAGCTTACTTCCATAGCTTGAAGTAAATCAAACTGAACGGACAGGGTAGGCTGCAAACAAACGTCTTTCAAAGAATTTGAAGCAGAAATTCGACCGAGCAAAATTTTCTATATAACAAATTAAAAGGATTTTATTATTGGCCCCTAGACATAATTAACATAATTAACAAGTTCATTTTAAAATTGAGTACGAGTGCGCCTGTTTTTAACATGATAAATTCTACTACAAATGATTTTGTTCTGATGTTAATAATCAAAATGACCTGAAATCAGCAAAAATAAAGTGCTTCCCCAAGTCATTAATCTAAAGCTTCGCAAGCCAGCTGAGTCAATACAACCTTCCGAGAAGTGGTCGAACAGCAAGCTATATTTGCATGCATTGTAAAATAGTCTCTCCCCCAGTTCCAGTTTTGCTGATCTTTCCTGTCGACTGATAAACAAGAAAGCGGCCATTTTGAATCTTAAATACGCGATCTGCTGACAGCAGGAGTGAAATTTACGCGGTCACTGCATCTGGTGCGAGGTCTGGAACCGAAAATCTTCGGAACCACTCGGAACTCTTTGTATATCTAGGCACTTACTATATATGTGGTACAGCGGTACAGCCAACCATACCACGTTATGAATTTCACTCACCGCGACGAGGGTGAAAAAAATCTGCCGTAGGTGTGTCGGGGTCAACTTCGTTCCCAAAAAGGTTACCGTCGTATGCCGGTAATTGACTATATTTGACAACTTTAACAAGGAAAAATACAATTTTGTTACTAGAAACAGTGCGTTCAGGTCAGTCCTTTAATTATAGCAAATAACCATAGTTTCGTCTGCAAGGCAAGTGCTCTATCACAGTTTTTTTAATATATATTAGTGTTCTCGTCTCTGATTTTCGTCACTTCCTAAATGTTTTATAACAAGCTAGGTTTTCCGCGCCCTAGTTAGTTGAAAATATTTTTTCCCCTCGCGCAAACTGATAAAATAACGCTACGATATTGTGAAACTGATAAAAAATAGCGCCCAAATTGATGCCTTTCACTCTCTTGCATCGCCACAAAATTCAATGCTCCTTGCGCGGCGTGTATATATAAAATGTAACAAAAAAATGACGAGCAGAATTAGACATCGCGTCTTTTAGACAAGTTCGACGCACTTAAAATTACTTAATAAAACTGTAAAATGGCGGACGACTGAAGAGGCTCGAAGAGCGAAATATAGATCGAACTTCCGCAATTATTTGACAGTTTTATTAAGTTATTTTTCAAGTAACTGCGATTTTACAGTTTTATTAAGCTAATTTAAGTGCGTCGATCGTGTCTAAAAAACGTGATGTCTTATTCCGCCTTCTCGTTATTCTAACAAATTTTTGGCTTCGGCGTATAGAATTTCTCAGAAACAATTTAATTCCTTTACTTCTTTTTTAAAAAAAAAAAAAAGTGAAGAAAAGAAATTAAAATTGAAGTTCTCTCATTTTTTTACTTCGTGCATGCGTTTTTCTCCGTTCTTTATATTTTTACAAAGTACGCTAAAATTCATTAGCTTTAAATAATCAAGTTTGCCCCATTAATCGCGCCACAATTTGACACCTTTTGTTAACATTCACACAGCATCCATCTATTACCTGATCGTAGAGAATAACAGTGCCACACACATGCCATGCACCTTTTCAATGACAACTATACGTGCGATATCGCAGAAACGACTTCATAAAAATCGTTTACATAGGTATTCTACATTATTATCCAGGCAGAGTAGAAATAACGTGCGGTTGCTGCAAAATACTTTCTGGTTTTTCGTATTACCTTTCGAATCCTTTGTAGTTTTTTTCCGTTATTAGATAGATTTTAATCTTAAAAGCATGTCGTTTGTTTTCCCGCGAACCGTCTGCCGTTTGTACGCGGAAATGAGGTTTGTGCTTGTCAAGAATATATATTTTTTCCCCTATTTTTCTGAGGGATTTATTATAGAATTCGATAAAAAGGTAACAAAATAAAAGGCAAGCTCGCGTTTGCCGTATAAGGTCATGCTTAATCTCTCTATTATCGTAAAGTATTTGTGGTTACAGTTCTACTCAACGTGTCATCGTGTTAAGATCAAAAGTAAGGCTCAACTTCAACGTTGTAAAATACCTAACGCGGACACAGAAGTAAGTGTTTTCACTTTGTGCATGTTGCATTTTTATAAACTTTTTATATCGGATTAATAAAATCAAAAATTTGTTTCCAAAGTTTATAACAGTTTCTAGTTAGGCTAAACAAGTATGGTGGGACTAATCAATCGTCCTGTGAGTAACGTTCCGCTCTCACAGTGCGAGAACTGTAGCAATATCATAGGTCGGGTCTCTGTTAAAGATGTTATTTGTTATATTCTTTTAAAAGCCACCTAGCGATACGCACGATTCAGTATAAGGTTAGTGAGAAATTAATGATATGACGGTTGGATAAGTATAATAGAAAACGTTTGTTTTCTGTTGGATGCAAGCAATCCATCTTAATCCTGGTACCATAAAATTTCCTAAGCTCTTGCAAACATGTTCTTAATACAGCCGAACTGTTATAGTTTTTAACTTTCAGTCTAACGTAGATCTTCGATAGACCAGTGATGGCTTCAAATTATTCTTCAAGGATTTTCAAAGTGATCAAATACCACTTAGTCTGCTGCAGGTTACTTCAGTCAAACAACCAAGTTGGTATAAGTAAGCAGACCATAAACAAGCTTTTCAGGCTAATATATAGAGCATATTACTGAAGTTCCCTTGACTTGTTTCAGATCAACCAAGTCATGTTTACCAACACCCAACTTGGTGGAAGTTTGCCCAACCTCAGCATCGTCAGGTCCCAGCGTTTCCAGCTGTTTGTCCAGAGCACGTTGACGGTGCTCCTTGGCCTGCCGCAGGTCACTCAAGTCACGCTGTACAACAGACAATTTATTGCGAGAAGTCGCGACATCAACTTGCTCGGGTCTACGCTTTTTAAGCCCAATGTCTAGAGCACGTTCATGATGCTCCTTGGCCTGCTGCAGGTCACCCAAGTCATGCTGTACAACACCTAAATTACTGTTCGTAGCCGCAACATCAACATGTCCGGGTGCAAGAGTTTTCGCCTTTATGTCTAGAGCTCGTTCATGATGCTCCTTGGCCTACAGCAGGTCACCTAAGGCACTTTGTAAAACAGCCAAGATATTGCGAGAAGTCGCAACGTCAACATGGTTAGGTCCAAGCTTTTTCAGCTTAATGTCTAGAGCACGTTCATGATGCTCCTTGGCCTGCTGCAGGTCACCCATTTCATGCTGTATTGTACCTAAGAAAAAGTAAGTTCTTGCGACATCAAGATGGTCGGATTCAAGTTTTTTCAGCTTTATGTCCAGAGCACGTTCATAATGTTCCTTGGCCTGCTGCCGGTCACCCAAGCGACGCTGTACAACACCTAAATTATCGTAAACACGGGCAACATCAACATGGTCGGGTCCAAGCTTCTTCAGCCTAATGTCTAGAGCACGTTGATAATGCTTCTTGGCCTGCTGCAGGTCACCCAATTCATGCTGGACAACACCTAAATTATTGTAAACACGGGCAACATCAACATGGTCGGGTCCAAGCTTCTTCAGCCTAATGTCTAGAGCACGTTGATAATGCTCCTTGGCCTGCTGCAGGTCACCCAAGTCACGCTGGACAACACCTAAATTATCGTAAACACAGGCAAAACCAACATGGTCGGGTCCAAGCTTCTTCAGCCTAATGTCTAGAGCACGTTCATAATGCTCCTTGGCCTGGTGCAGGTCACCCAAGTCATGCTGGACAACACCTAAATTATCGTAAACACGGGCAACATCAACATGGTCGGGTCCAAGCTTCTTCAGCCTTATGTCTAATGCACGTTCATAATGCTCCTTGGCCTGCTGCAGGTCACCCAAGTCACGCTGTACAACACCTAAGTTGTTGTAAACACGCGCAACATCAACATGGTCAGGTTCAAGCTTCTTTAGGTAAATGTCTAGAGCACGTTCATAATGCTTCTTGGCCTGCTGCAGGTCACCCAAGTCACGCTGTACAACACCTAAGTTGTTGTAAACACGGGCAACATCAACATGGTCGGGTCCAAGCTTCTTCAGCCTAATGGCTAATGCACGTTGATAATGCTCTTTGGCCTGCTGCAGGTCATCCAAGTCACGCTGTACAACACCTAAGTTGTTGTAAACACGCGCAACATCAACATGGTCAGGTTCAAGCTTCTTTAGGTAAATGTCTAGAGCACGTTCATAATGCTTCTTGGCCTGCTGCAGGTCACCCAATTCCCGCTGTACAACACCTAAGTTATTGTAAACACGGGCAACATCAACATGGTCGGGTCCAAGCTTCTTCAGCCTTATGTCTAATGCACGTTGAAAATGCCCCCTTGCCTGCTGCAGGTCACCCAACTCATACTGTTTCATACCTAAGTTGAAGTGAGTATGCCCAACATCATCATGATCAGGACGAAGCTTTTTCAGGCTAATGTCTAGAGCGCGTTCATAATGCTCCTTGGCCTTCTGCTGGTCTCCCATGTCGTGTTTTACAACACCCAAGTCGGTGTAAGTACTACCAATATCAACGTGCTTGAGTCCAAGGTCAGTTTGTTCCTCCTCAGCGCAAGCTTTAAATTAACAACACCACGTATTAATTTTGTCTACCTAATTAAGTGATAAGTTTTTTTGTTAAGAGCGTCAGACTGTAGTATTTGACAATTCCGAGACAGGACCGAAAATTCGAATTTTCTTTTATTTCGTCAAAAAGATCCTTTGTGTGGACTATTTTCAAAAATATTGCTTACAAGTTCCAGCGAGTTTAATTTCTGTGAAATCCAGAAAAGTTGGAATTTCTCGAGCGGTGGAATTTCTAGTTCGTGCGCGATCGGGCGGTATTTTCAACTTTCCTAGATTTCACGAAAAAATGAATAGCACTCATATATCTGTACGAATTTTCCTTTATTTCGTCTCGCCCCAATCCCTCCTCACACGTATTAAGGTGGCTCAGAACAGTTTCCTGCATTTTTCAACACCTCAATTTTGACGGATCAATGCCAAAAGTCTTTTTCAGTTGACCCAACAATTATGGTATCAAACAGATGCCCAATGGCCGGTAAACAAGTTATGGCTATTTTTTGGACATTGCAAGTTACCATAGCAACAGTATAACCTGTTAAAAACACCCTTAATTTTAGCTTTAAGTGCTTATAACTCGAAAACAAGTCCGGTGAGCCCCCATTTTTAAGCGATGACGTCATTTTATGACGTCATCGGTTAATGCTGTAGAGCGGAAAAGCGATGGAATTTATGGAATTTTTGGTGTGATAATTACTCCCTGAATTGAACCGAAGAGTAATGGGAACTAGGTGCATTGTTTGTATTCTTTTTGAGATCCGCCATCTTGTTTTTTGGGAAAGGAAGATATTTTTTTGCAGCTTGTATCATCACCGATCGGCAAACCTTATTTCATTTGTAGCTGTTAAATTGAGATTTCGAGTCTGGAGTGAGTGTTGCACTTTATCAGTTATCGAATAAATTTGGCATAAAGTTAAGAAGTGATGTCTGTCGTGACTGCAGACGAAGTAACCGATTATTAGCAGTTTTGAAACATCTGTTGAAAAGGTGAGCCATCGTAAACCTTTTTTTAAGCGATGACGATGACGTGATCGATTAATCTCGCCGTGCGAGTGGACAGGATCTGTTGTTGTCTGTTGTCTGTTGCCTGTTGTGATTAACCGATCTGTAGAACCGAATACTGGGAAAAGAAATCAAGTCAACTCAACAAGAAATCGTCGCATAGAACTCAAAGCAAAATACTCCTGGGTTGTTAGAAAGGACTAATATAAAGCATAAACGAAAGAAACAAATTATATTTGATGCGTTCTATAAGATTTAGTAAACAGAAATCTCTCCATTCTTTAAAACAAAAGGTGTAAACAATTTTAGACAGCGTTTGACCTTGCATCGTATATCGTATATCGTATATCGTATGTCACGCCAAGATAACGCAATTTTTGTTGAACAATCATTCAGTACAGAAGTTGTCAGTTACTTTTATTTACCCTAATGTTTTGACAAATGTCCTGAAAATTATCAAAGACCCCTTGTGAAACGTCATCGCTTCTGCATGCATCGCGTGCCGTTTATTTATTATCGAAATGTAATCAACAGTATAAGATGCAACTTTCTGCAAAGTTTTAAAAAAATCTGCACATGGCGTTCAGAGCCACCTTAACTTTACGAAAATTTAAGATAGCTCTGAACCCCATGTGCAGATTTTTTTAAAACTTTGCCAAAAGTTGCATTTTGTCTTGCTGATCAAAATTTCATAATAAAAAATTGGGGTCACCGGGCTCGTTTTTGAGTTAGAAGCACTTAAAGCTGAAATTAAGGGTGTTTTTAACAGGTTGTAGTGTTGCTATGGTAACATATTGTGTAATGAAAAAGACAACAACGTGTTCACCAATCATTGGGCATTTGTTTGACACCATGATTGTAGCATCAATTGATAAAGATTGGTTATAATGACAGATCGAAATCTAAATCTTGGAAAGTGTTGGAAACGGTAGCCAGCCACCTTAAACCCGCCTTGTCCCGCCCTCCGTTACCGAATTTCGAGAGAAAAACAGACTGCATGCAGTCTAACAAATTAGTAATAACGAATAGAAGAACCTAAAGTTGTTCGAAACTGACGTTTGAGCTCATCGAGTGTTCTAGTTCACTTCCTAAACTCTCCCTTTCACTCCCTTTATAGCTTGCTCACTCAAATAACAATTTTATCACGCGTGCACTACGCCATATATTACGGTTAGCTTTTTATCGGTTTGTAATATGTGAGGTCCAAAAATGCTCATTTTGAAGCGGGCGCGATCGCCCCGTATGTAACTTTAGAAACGGCAATTTGATTGGTCTCTATAGTTCACCCAATCTGATTGGTGTGACAGACAAATATCGCTCCCTCACTGACTAACCTCACTTCATAGTCCATCGCGGAAAGAAAATCATCAATGAAAACAAACCCGAGACTGCGCAGAACACTCACACGGCTGAAAATCCCCTTATATTAAAGTCATTAAAGAATGCTAGGAGTTCTTTCTATAGGGGCATAAAACTCTTCCAGATGATTTTCTTATTTGAAAGACCATATAATACTCTGACTGATATGTAAAACTTATGTCATAGCTTTATAAGAAACTAGCGAATTATAAAAGAAGTTGTCTTCTTCAATTATAAACGACCGAATGACATTGCTAAGGGATCTGGTTCCTAGTCATAGGTATTATGCTGACATAGCAACCACATGAAATGTTTATTTTACAAAATTCTCTCCCTTGCTACCAATTTGGACAAGTGACTCTTACCTGGCGGCTCTTCGAGTTTCTCTAACTCGTGTTCTCTCGATTCCGAGTCTCCTCTTAGCTTAACCTGTCCATCATCAGCATTTGCTTCGACTGATAAAAAGAAAATGATCGGTTTAATTTGGAGCTAGTTGGCCATCTATATAACGCCATCTATATTACTCTTTGTGGTAAGCAGTCATCGGTTACCTTTTAGCGGTTTGTGATATGTGAGGACCAAAGATGCTCATTCTGAAGCGGGCACGATCGCCCCGCATGCACCTTTACTATAGTTGCCCCAATCTTATTGGTGAGACAGACATCAATTGCTCCGTGACTGTGTCACTCGTTGACTCACTACATAGTCAATCGCGACAGCTAAAAAGTATTTTTTAAGGAAAAAAGTCCTCAATGAAAACAAACCGCTAATGTCCTTCTTTTAGTCTTCTCGGGAATTTTTTTATCCATTTGCATCTAAACTTCCTTCCAAAACTTCGGAAAAACGATAAAAACGTCGCATTTTGTGGACGACCTTCGGCAACTGCACACTAATGGCTGATAGTGTTCAATAGCTCAGCCAATCACATTGCAGCATTTGCATTAGTGTACTAGTAGAATTCTTCTAATAAAGATTAGTATACACACAAGTGAATAGTGCTTTCCGCGCGCGCTGATTGGTTAACTCGGATTAAACTCGGAGGTGATCATTAAGAGTTAGAGTCCCTTGTCGCTTTGGGTACCGAAAGTGATGTTTTGGTCCACTAGTTATTCAACTTGTGTGGTATATGCTAAAACAATTATTCACCTCAGTGTCGGTGAAAGTGGTGGAATTTTACCGAGCCGCGATTCACCTCCACTTAGGTGAATAATTGTTAAATATCAGGAGTGGTTTCTATCCATAGGACGTAAAAATCTTCCAGAGGATTTTCTTTTGCTTTCGATGTACGTTGCTGTTTAAAATTTTTACAAAGATTTTAAAAGACCACACAGAAGAATCTGACTTATGTCATAGTTTTGTAAGGAACAAGCAAATTATACAAAAAACCTTGTCTTTTACGTACACAGTTATAAATGACGGGATGGCATTGCTTTAGTCTAAGAGACCAGGTCCTTAGGCAGAGATATTAATGCTAACAAAGTAGCCACTTGAAATGCTTTTTATTCTAGTTTTAAAAAATTCCGGCTCTACCTTGCTAGCAATTTGGACAAGTGACTCTTACCTGTTGGCTCTTTGAGTTCTTCTAACTCGCGTTCTCTCGATTCCAAGTCTCCTTTTAGCTCAACCTGTCCATCATCAGCACTTGCTTCAACTATAAAAAGAAAATGATTCGTTTAATTTGGAGCTTTAGGCGGCTTATAATACACAAGTAACGTGGCGAATGACAGCCTTCTTCTCAGGCGCTTGGCAATGCTGAGGACAGCGGACAACGAACGGGAAGCGCGAGGAATCAGTAACGAGCGTCATGCAAGTGTGAGGAAACATGAAAGCAGAAAGAAGATAAGAGACCTCCCTTTAATTCGCCTTCCTTCCTCTCATGCGCGCCCATTCTTCCTCGCAATATGAGAGCGCCATCTACGAACGAGACAGTGGCGAATGAACGAATGAAATGTGCCACAGATTAACTGAAACACATCTTGTTATTCCCCAAAAAGCTGTTTGTTGTTTGTAGGTCAAGTCCTAACTGTACTCATGCGTTTGTGTTAAAGGTTTCAAAGGTAGTCCAGTTTTGAGCAATTGTTAACTTAAAGATGAGAAAAATGCCATTAATATATTAATGCTGACGTAGAGATAACCCACTCATTCCTCTGAAGAAATCAATCAATCAATCAATCAATCAATCAATCAATCAATCAATCAATCAATCAATCAATCAATCAATCAATCAATCAATCAATCAATCAATCAATCAGTTAATCTCAGATTGATTTATTATCACCCATCCTCCGAGACCTAGGGCAGTTTGTCAACGCAGAACGAGTTTTCCCTTCGTACCACCCCGGCAAACTGTCCCTGAGTCTTTGAGGGTGATTATTAGTAAAAGTTACAGCATTATATACAGCACAAAAGAAATTGATGAGACCTTATGACAACACGAACACGAACATGTTATGTTTTATTTTGTTGTACAGCTTCCATTCTTGTTATGCAAGCCGGACATTTCCTTTGAACGTTTAATTCAGATTATCAAAATACCATAGCGTACTAGTATGTCGCAGTAGTAATCAGCTTGTTGCATGGTTCGAGCGCAAATAAACGCCGGAGCGTCCAACAAACGCCGGGCCTCGATTAAACGCCTCCGGTATTTATTTAAAAAACAACCGTGTTGACCCAGCAAAAGGAGGCCGGCCGTGTTTCATTGAACAAATAAGGACGTGTTAAATTAACAACGTACCTGAAATTTCCGTTAAAGACAATTTGCATGCCAAGTAGTCGTCTTCCAAGATAGTTGTTGTTAGCGTTATGGTCTCCATATTAAGCTCGTCCTTAACCTTCTCTGTAATGAGGAACTCCTCGGCTACTTCATTCAGGTGACCAGAGCGATAATCATCCCACAGCCCTTCAAGGATCTCAAGGGTACGGCATTTCACAGTTATTTTTATGCTACCGTTTCCAACACGTTCTAACAATAGCTGAAGATTTCCTACTAAGTACGCGTGGAATTTATCTAGTCCGCTGCGTGTAAACATTTCAAAATTTAATGTTCTCAGCCCCTCACAAGCAATGTCTTTCATATATCTGTCCACCTTTTCTCTTGCTTCCTGAGACTCTTGCTCTTTTGGGTTTCTGCTAATAACACTAGCAGGGCTAATCTTTAAAGGCAAATTACCTAAAACAACAGCAAAAAACATGATAATTTGCTTGTTTTCTCCTTGCAAGCTGTTCATTTTTTTATGGGGTGAGGCGGGGGAAGAGGCTGGTGAGATCTAAGGAGAAAGGCATGCCAAAAAATATGGCTTCAAAGGTCAGAAAAATATATGAACAGAAATTTTTACAACATAAAAAGAATCAGCTACATACAGAGAGAGTTTAAGAAACAGAATAATATAGTTAAACCGAAATATATTTTATATATTATTTAGACAAAAACCTCAACATAAAAATCCTCAGCTGTTGAACATACCTCGTTCAGGATTTGGTTCTGATCTTTTCCTTTTCAGACCACTTATTACTCCAGCTGAACAGTCTTGATCTTTGCTTGAAGCTGCACTCTGACATGTACCTGCAGTTGCACCAGGGACTTCTCCTGGCTCTTTTTCTTCTGGGACTGGACCAGCAGGCAGCTGAATAGCAGTAGTTTCTATGAAGACACACAATGATGACTAAACAGAAATGAATCAGAGGGACCCAATGACAATCAATACATTACACTGCAGGATATGTTGTGGGATGGATTTACACTCGTGCCAAGCAAAGTGTACCCCCCTAGAGTACATTAATGAATTGATTATTCAAAATTTGAATCTGCTAGCAATTTCAGAATGCATTCATCTTATTATCAATGGAAGTGCTGATTAATGTTCGAATCAGAATTTGGTTTCTGATCACAGCCACCCGATTTGAATTAAAGAGGTCTAGAAGGTGAGAAGTTGAATCATCTAAAAAAGACATACGTTCAATTGGGTTTCAATTTTGATTCAAACATTGATCGGCGCTTCCATTAATAATATGATGAATGCATTCTCAAAATTGCTAGCAAATTCAAATTTCAAATAATCAATTCATTAATGTACTCTAGGGAGGTACGCTTCGCTTGGGATGACAGTAAGTATGACTGACATTAAAACAGAAATATTCATTTGTAGCTCTTCATGTTCTCACATTCTGTGATAGATAGAAGAACTCACCGTACAGATGACTTAATTAAAAAGGGAAAGCAAAATAAGACTGGCTAAAAACCGTGCGTCATTAAATTTCGTTGGTAAAAATTTTAACCTTGGGTTAGTTCTGACTTTCGATTGAGGCTACTAGGTTACGGCTAACCTGGTTAAACTAAACTGCACGTCAAATTTAGTCCCACCACAAGAGTTAATCCATCTTGCAATGTGGGCTTGGGTTAGTGCCCCTCACAAGGGTTGAAGGGGAACTTGAGAAATTGTTACAGTAAAGCTTTAAGTGCAACTATGATCAAATTTTCACCTGTTGCAATTTTAGGCGTAATTCATACAGAATTCCACGAAAGATTTAAAATGCTGTTTTCCATTTTCAAATATCTGTATTAGTTCCACTCTGAGATATTTAAGCTTTAAAAATATGTAAAATATGCAAATTAGGGGACTGATGATGTCATTTACTCAACTCAATTTTAGGTCATGTGCAAAAATAGGGTTATCTTGGGCAATTTGCTACAGAGACCAATTCATGCGATCAATGAGGTTGGCAGACTAATAGTTCTACAGGTGACATACTTACAGTTTCAATAAAAGTATGTTACCATGGCAACTAACTCTTCTCCAGTCCCCATCAATCTGTTTTCATCATTTTAGTAATTATTGGCTTGGAAAAATGAAACCAAGCTAAGACATACATCAAACCCATTTATATGTTTGCCAGATCATGCTTATGAGGCATCATTGGCAAACATCAACATGAGTAGTTCAAAATTGGCCAAAAATGCTTTTAGCATCAGGAGCTCCGGAACCCAGTATGTTGCCATGGTAACAAAATTGTTAAGCTCATGTAACAACTATTAGAGTATTACTACAAAGAATCAAATATTTCTGATACATTAAATTGGCTGAGTAATCTCTTTTGTCATATTTGATCAAAATTTGATTGAGTTTATGACATCATCATTTTGCTAATTTACATATTTCAAAAACTTGAATATTTCTGGAAAGAAAAGAGATATTTGAAAAAGTAAACAGCATTTTTCTTCTCATACTAAGACTTAACTTGCTATTGTGTTAATTAATTATGGCTTAGAAAGGAAAGATGCCAGTTTGATCATAGTAAGCACTTTAAATCCAATCACAGCACAGTCTTACTAAACCATAAATAAGGAGATAAATAAAGAAAATAAATACCCAGGAAAAATAAATAAGATAAAAACCCAGGAGGGACCATCTTGTGAAAGTGATGGGTATGCTTATCAGAAAATTTGAAGGAGAGGAAGACCAATTTGGGCAGTATCAATAACGTTCAAACTTTTTTTTGGCTATCCTTATTAAACAAGATGCAACTTTTCATGCCTGTCATTAGTTTACACTGGCAACACAGTATAAATATGACAGTGTCTTTACTTCTTTTTGTGGAACCCTATACAAATATATGATGGCTAAAAATATAATGGTGTTGAAGATCTGTCCTGATCAACACCCTAAGTGAGACCAAAATCTTCACTTGACACCCCTATTCTTAATTTTATAAGTATGAACATGACGACCAGCAGGGCATTCCCATCCCTTTCATATGGAAGTCCCCTCCTCTCTCCTGGAGAAAAAAATTACCATGAATGTAACAAAACTCCTCTGCCAAGTCTTTGCGCTGTACAAGTTTATGTTTTAATGCATCGCACAAAGCCTGGTATGTTGCAGCAGAACCTTTTTTTTTGTTTCCAGTGCTTTAACATGTGATATCCTCTTTCAGACGGTTGGTCATGCACTTCATGTAGTTGTTGAAGCCTTGGATCATTGATGTCTAGCCGACGCCCAAGTTTTTTCCAGTTGCCTGCAACTTTTTCACCCAATTCTTCTAATTCATCATCAGTAGGTATGCCTTGTTTTACTATAAGGAGAAATAATATTGTAGTTAAGGTGGCCATTTAGGGCTTCCATATCCCAGTAGTCAATTCTGCTATATATGCTTTGTTGACTATTTAACAATTAGACTTTGAGCCCAAGTTTTGTATGAGCGAATAGTCAATGAGGCCCAGCCAAGTTGACTATCGCTCGTAGAAACGAGGGCGAGCAGTCTGTTTAAGTAGAAACTCTAAAGGATTGTAGTCAAAAACCTACAATTTTATGTACTTTTAAGGCAAAAATAACAGAAAATTCTCCTTTCAAAGAGAATAGAAAACAGTTGGAACCAGTCAGATTGACAGATTTTCAATAGAACAGAGCTGATATTCTACTAATTGCTCATAGAAAACTGTGGCTTGTTAAGTCCAATCAATTGTTATGCATCAGTCAATTCCAGCAGTGCCCATCCCCCCCCCCCCTCCCCTGGGCTAACCCCCGGGCATTAGCATTTCTTTAAAAAAACTTGGCAAATTCCCCAGGGCGGGGATGAAGGAACCAGGCAAATGCCCTGCTCCTGGGTTGATTGTTTTCAATCTCTCAATAGGTGATATAAGAATATAATTTATTTATTTATTTATTTATTTATTTATTTATTTAACATTTCTTTATACACGGTTAAAAATCACCAGGTAATATACTATTATTTAAAGTTATAATAAAAATTAATACTAATAAACTACTAATAAACAATCCATGCTAAATACTAATTAATAAAAATTGAAGTACATGTAGTAAATATAAAGTTGTTGCTTCTTAGCAATGAAGAAATATCTAAAATTGAGAAAATATACCTTTAAGACATCCACACACAACCACGAGCTTCTCTAGTCCTTCATGGACTAGCTAATCTGCAACATAGTCCACGTCTTGGCCTATAAATGCCTCCATCACGAATACGCGACTCACTCCACGGTTTCGAAACCACGTGTCAAATGCCTGGGGGTCAACCCAAGCTACGCAAATGCCCCACCCTTGGGACGGGCAACATTTAAGGAAATGCCCCGCGGTTGCCTGGGAGGGGGGGGAGGATGGGCACTGCTGGAATTGGCTGATGCATTAATTAGTAGGAACTCAGCTGTGTTTTATTGGAAATCCACAAATCTGATTGGTTCCCACATTGTTTTCTATTTACCAATTCGACTCCGATAGACTATAAGCCCGAGTTTTCTATGAGAGATCATAAATTAGAAATGCAAACTCAGGCTCATCTAATTGTATTGTTGAATAGAACTAATGCCAGACGAGTGGGGACTGGGCATTGGCAAAGGCATTAACTTACACCGACTGAGATTTTCTGTTTGAATGGATAGTCAAAGATTCACTAGCTATTTGATAGCAAACCCGACTATATGGTTAAATTTATTACTACGGGGAGAAAACCGCTCTCAAATCTCCCACCTATGCTCCCCCCTTACTTACATGATGAGGGCACAGTTTCCTGTGAGGAGCAGACATGAGAAGTGCTTTCCATCTACAAAGTTTAAATCTCCAATTGCAATTGCTTCATCGTCATCGGAAGCGAAAATAATAGCTCCATGGGTCTGGCGATTGCAAGTACCAATAAATTTGAAGAAATTTTTGCCTCTTTCAAAAAATACTAGAAATGCTGTCCTTCTGCAGGTCCTACTTCGTGAGTCAACTGGAAAGTCTTCAAATATTCACACGAAGTAATTCTTTGCTGGTTGTCAACGACACGACGGATAAATTCAGCGGGAGACGTACTTTCCCTCACAAATAGTAGAAAACGGCTGATGCTTCTGAATTGAGAGGTTACTGAGAGGTATGATGCCTCGTAAATTCACAGAACAGACAGAATTTACTACCAAACCGGAAGATCGATGGCATCAAACAGCAAAAAACGCCTTGACAACTGCTCTTAACGGGGCTTGTTTTAGACTTTCAGGTGATAACCATAAAGTTTGAAATACTTCCCCAGTCGCTCGAAGGCCTTTGTCTTTAATCTTCGCCAGTAACAACACAAATTTCGCTTCAGACAGTTGTTAATTCCTTCGGCGCTCGCAAAGTTCAGCTTCGTGACTGATACGATATAGACGCTATGTCATGCCTGCAATATGATCCCCAATATGATCGCCGGCCGGACAAAGGGAGGTGCCGGAAACCGTATGATTGGCGTGTCACGCATGTGATACACGCATATGTAACACACGCGCTAACTGCATTCGCTTTCCGTGACTAGTTTACATGTAAGTCCCCGAGCCAGTCAGGTAGGCTCGAAATGATTTTGCATCTCTGTTGGCTCCATGCTGCCTCCGCTGAAAAAAACAAGTGATTACTGGTCTAACTGCATTTTCTTGATTGGACCGAGTGTCACGAACGACAGCAGAAGCCGAAAGTTCTTTTCAATGGCGTGTTATCAACTTTTCGTCAAAAACGTTACATGTGTAAATCAGTACTGCTTTGTAATTAGGGCAACTCTCGACGTGAATAAATATATCAATTGCATGCTTTTCTGACATTGAATTTATGAACAAAACTAGATAACACTCACGGTGTCTGTGGAAAAAGTTGGGGATGGGTGAGGGTACTCCCCACAGTGGTCTTAATAGGAGGCTCTACGTGCATGATTCCCTGATTTTTCAGATGCGAATCTTCAATCGTGGAATCGGAAGAATCGTAAAATCGGATTAAAATTTCTGGCATAATCTTAAGTTATAATCGTCTAATTAATCGGAAACTACAGTCGTAAAATCCGTAAAAATCGGTAAAAATCTTTAGTGGTAAATCGCAGAATATTACGCCTAAACATATTATGAACTTCAGTTTAGCTTCTGGCCCAAATCGGTGCATACTATATTCCGATTTAGCCATAATCGCACTACTCACTCGTAATCGAATGGTAATTGCTCAGTCTGCTGAAAGATTGATGAGAATTTTTCTTGGTGAACGGAAAGGAATAGGCTTGAAGTTTGCTGAAAATGTACACTGTTGGGTTCAGAATTATTTTTTCATTAAAAAAAAATGGAGACAAAGATGCGTGTTTTTTGTTGTTGTCCTATGAAGTAGAAAACGGGCATTTTCGGATTTGCTGCAGAACAAACAACCATAGGCAACGGAAATCTAGAGCTGTAGTCAGTTAGTTGGCTTTTAAAACTATGAAAATTATCACTTTGCCATAACAAGGAATCATTACTATCATGTGTCCAGATATGGGAAAGCTACAGATTTTTTTAACCACTGCTGGTGTTTTCTGGACAAATATGGCCACTTAGGCATTTAAGGGTTAAAAAGTAAATGCAGCGAAAAGGATCCTTTCTTCACAGGTCTGAAGAGTAAGTCAACGCAAAAAGTCTCGTTTTGCCATATCGTGATATCTCATTAGTATTCAGCATGTGTGGAACACGCCACCTTCGCCTATACTACCTTTAGGTATTGTCTTCAAACTTAAAACTTCAATCCGACAATGTTAATTGAAATAGCTGTATGTGGTACACCAGTACAGCCAAGCATACCACGCTATGAATTTCATTCACCGT
Organism: Meandrina meandrites; assembly: GCA_963693305.1. NCBI lineage: Eukaryota > Metazoa > Cnidaria > Anthozoa > Scleractinia > Meandrinidae > Meandrina > Meandrina meandrites. The sequence continues at coordinate 35,231,791 of OY855910.1, forward strand.
GATGAGGGTAAAAAAAATCTGCCGTGGATGTCTCGGTGTCAACTTCTCTCCCAAAAAGATTACCTTCATGTTCATATGCCGATAATAACTATATTTGACAACTTAAGCAAGGAAAAATACAATGTTATTACTTGAGACAGTGCATTCAAGTGGAATGAATGAAGAAAAGAATTTTATATTGGCCACGTTCTAAACGAGCAGGGGACTGGGTACGAAAATATTTTTTTCTTGGTACGAATGTTCAATATCGATTGAATTGAAAATGGGGCACGTCATCTGAAAGAGCATCCAAAAATTAGTAAATTCACCAAATTTGATGGTTATTGGTGTAAACGCAAAGGCATGGTACACTTTTAAAATAAGAGAGCTTAGTATGGATTGGAGGACGCCTGTCCCTCCAATCCATACTAAGTGTACCATGCCTTTGGATTTAAACCAATAACCGTCAAATTTGGTGAATTTACTAATTTTTGGATGCTCTTTCAGATGAGGTGTTTCATTTTCAATTCAATCGATATTGAACATTCGTGCCAAGAAAAAATATGTTCGTACCCAGTCCCCTGCTCGTTTAGAACATGGCTAATTGAAGCTTTCTCTCATTTTTTTACCTCTTGCATGCGTTATTCTCCGCTAAAATTCATTCTGAAGCTATATAAAAAGAATTATAATCTCAGGTAATAAGTCATTGTAGTCTGATAAAGACCATAGTACAACATACAGAATAAAAAGGTAAATAAGCTAGGTTATGGCAACTTTTAATAATTAAGTTTGCCGCATTAATCGCGCCACTATTTGATGCCTTTTGTTAACATTCACACAGTATTTATCTGTTACCTGATACAGCATAACAATCCCACACACATGCCACCTTTTCAGTGACAACTAAACGTGCGATAATCGCACAAACTACTTTATAAACGCAGGCAGAGTAGAAATAACGTGCCTGTCGCTGCAAAATACTTTCTGGTTTTTCGTATTTCCTTTCTATAGTTTCTTTGCGTTACCGTAAAATTCCGGTTATAAGCTCCCCCCTCCCCCCCCCCCCCCCAATTATAAGCACCCTGGTTATAGGCCCATCTAACTGGAAACAAAAAAATACATCCGGTTATAAGCCCCCCTCGGCCGGATGACAGTACTGAACAGGGCTAAATGTTGCTTTTTTATGACTTTTTACCTTAAAAACATATTACGATCAACACTGTCGTGGCTCGTTTCGAAGCGCTTTGTTTATTCCGCTTTTAAGCCCCCCCCCCGGATATAAGCACCTCCGTTTATAAGCCCACCCAAAACCCCTTACGAAGTTGTATAAGCCCAGGGCTTATAACCGGAATTTTACGGTATTAGAGAGATTTTTTTAAAATCTTAAAAGCATGACGTTTGTTTTCCCTAGCCTGTGTTGCAGACGAACTAAATCCCGGTATGCCGGGTTTAGTTTGTCTGCAACGCAGACTAGTTTCCCGCGAACGGCAAAATATTATACTTTTACCGTCTGCCGTTTTTTTCTGCGTGGAAATGAGTAGGTTTCTGTTGGTCGTGAATATATGATTTTTCCCTATTTTCCAGAGGGATCTATTATAGAGTACGATAAAAGGGCAACAAAATGTAAGGCAAACTCGCGTTTGCCGTATGAGGTCATGCTTCCATCTCTCTTTTATCTTATGGTGTGGTTTTCGAAACAAAGAAGTCGATTACCCTTTGTATTAGTTAGCATTTTTTCGAACGTGCTCTGGAAACATTTTCAGTTCTACTCCACGTGTCATCGTGTTAAGATCAAAAGTAAGGCTCACTCATCTTCAGCGCTATAAAATCTCTAACGCGGACACAGCAGTATATAAGTCTTTTCACTTTGTGCATGTTGCATTTTTATAAACTTTTTATATCGGAATTATGAAATCAAAAGTTTGTTTCCAAAGTTTACAATAGTTTCTAGTTAGCTTAACTATAGGTTTCGTTGTATTTACTTCCTAGTTTTCGAAACCGTTTTATACATATCGCTTTCATAGTTTACATCGCTTTGCTGCACATCACTTCAATAAACTTTTTTTTACACCTTTATCGTCGTGAACATCTTTATTGTAACAATCGTTTTAAACAGGGTTCGTACTCTGTTGAGCTTTTGAAATCCATGACTTTCCATGACATTTTCCACGACTTCTCCAAGTTGTCCATGACCAAAATTTGATCATTTTCTTGGAAATCATCTTTCATTTTGGGTATGTTTTTACCGTTGCTTTTGTTCACAAAAAACCTAATTTATTTTGTTCTTTTTAATAAAAATCATTTCCATGACCTCCATGACCCACACTCAAATTCCATGACTTTCCAGGCCTGGAAAATGAAATTCTAAAATTCCATGGTTTTCCAGATTTTCCACGGACCCGTACGAACCCTGTAAAAAGCGCGTAAAGAATTTTCTGTTTTAACGTGGGGTTAATCGATCGTCCTGTGAAAAACGTTCCGCGCTCACAGTGCGAGACCTGAGTACAAATATCATAGGCAGCCTCTCTGATAAAGTTGTTATTTGTCATATTCTTTAGCCTCCTAGCCGGCGATACGCACGCTTCAATATAAGGCTAGTGAGAAGTTAATGATGTGACGATAGGGTAATAATAATAGAAAACGCTTGTTTTCTGTTGGCTGCAAGCAATCCATCCTAATCCTGGTATCATAAAATTTCTTAAGTTCTTGCAAAAAATGTCCTTAGTACCGCCTGAACTGTTATAGTTTTTAACTTTTAGTCTAACGAAGATCGTCGATTGACCAGTGATGGCTTTAAATTATTCTTCAAGGATTTTCGAAGTGATCAACACCTCTTACGAAGATCAGCCAAACGTTTCTTCAGAAGGATGCCTAGAGCACGTTCCAAATGCCACTTAGTCTGTTGCAGGTTACTTCAGTCAAACACCCAAGTTGGTGTAAGTACACAAACCATAAACAAGCTTTTCAGGCTAATATATAGAGCATTTTCCTGAAGTTCCCTTGGCTTGTTTCACATTACCCAAGTCACGTTTACCAACACCCAACTTGGTGTAATCAGCATCCGCATCATCAGCATTCCCAGGTCCAAGCGTTTCCAGCTCTTTGTCCAGAGCACGTTGACGGTGCTTCTTGGCCTGCCGATAGTCACCCACGTCACGCTGTACAACAGACAATTTCTTGTCAGAAGTCGCGACATCACCATGTTTGGGTCTACGCGTTTTCGCTCTTTTGTCTAGAGCTCGTTCATGATGCTTCTTGGCCTGCTGCACGTCACTCAAGTCACGCCGTACAATATCTAAGTTGAAGTGACAACGCGCAACATCAACATGGTCGGGTCCAAGCTTCTTCATCCTAATGTCTAGAGCACGTTGATAATGCTCCTTGGCCTGCTGCAGGTCACCCAAGTCACGCTGTACAACACCTAAGTTATTGTAAACATGCGCAACATCAACATGGTCGGGTCCAAGCTTCTTCAGTCTAATGTCTAATGCACGTTGATAATGCTCCTTGGCCTGCTGCAGGTCACCCAAGTCACGCAGTACAAAACCTAAGTTAAAGTGAGTATTCGCAACATTAACATGGTCGGGTCCAGACTTCTTCAGGTAAATGTCTAGAGCGCGTTGATAATGCTCCTTGGCCTGCTGCAGGTCACCCAAGTCACGCTGTACAACACCTAAGTTATTGTAAACATGCGCAACATCAACATGGTCGGGTCCAAGCTTCTTCAGCCTAATGTCTAGAGCACGTTGATAATGCTCCTTGGCCTGCTGCAGGTCACCCAAGTCACGCTGTACAACACCTAAGTTATAGTAAACATGTGCAACATCAACATGGTCGGGTCCAAGCTTCTTCAGCCTAATGTCTAGAGCACGTTGATAATGCTCCTTGGCCTGCTGCAGGTCACCCAAGTCACGCTGTACAACACCTAAGTTATTGTAAACATGCGCAACATCAACATGGTCGGGTCCAAGCTTCTTCAGCCTAATGTCTAGAGCACGTTGATAATGTTCCTTGGCCTGCTGCAGGTCACCCACGTCACGCTATACAGCACCTAAGTTATGATGAGTACGTGCAACATCAACATGGTCGGGTCCAAGCTTCTTCAGCCTAATGTCTAGAGCACGTTGATAATGCTCCTTGGCCTGCTGCAGGTCACCCAAGTCACGCTGTACAACACCTAAGTTATTGTAAACATGCGCAACATCAACGTGGTCGGGTCCAAGCTTCTTCAGCCTAATGTCTAGAGCACGTTGATAATGCTCCTTGGCCTGCTGCAGGTCACCCACGTCACGCTGTACAGCACCTAAGTTAAGGTGAGTACGTGCAACATCAACATGGTCGGGTCCAAGCTTCTTCAGCCTAATGTCTAGAGCACGTTGATAATGCTCCTTGGCCTGCTGCAGGTCACCCAAGTCACGCTGTACAACACCTAAGTTATTGTAAACATGCGCAACATCAACATGGTCGGGTCCAAGCTTCTTTAGCCTAATGTCTAGAGCACGTTCGTAATGCTCCTTGGCCTGCTGCAAGTCACCCAAGTCATGCTGTACAATATCTAAGTTAAGGTGAGTACGCGCAACATCAACATGGTCGGGTCCAAACTTCTTCAGGTAAATGTCTAGAGCACGTTCATAATGCTCCTTGGCCTGCTGCAGGTTACCAAACTGATCTTGTTCCATACCTAAGTTAAAGTGAGTAGTCGCAATATCAACATGTTCGGGTCCAAGATTTTTCAGCCTGATGTCTTGAGCGCGTTCATAATGCTCCTTGGCCTTCTGCTGGTCTCCCATGTCGTGTTTTACAACACCCAAGCCGGTGTAAGTACGACCAATATCAACCTGCTTGAGTCCAAGCTCAGTTTGTTCCTCCTCAGCGAAAGCTTTAAATTAACAAACACCCCGTATTAATTTTGTTTACTTAATTTAGTTATAAGTTATTTCGTTAAGAGCGTCCGACCGTAGTATTTGAGCATTCCGGGACAGGACCGAAAATTCGAATTTTCTTTGATTTCGTCAAAAAGACCTTTGTGTGAACTAGTTTAAAATATTGCTTACAAGTTCCAGCGAGTTTAATTTTTGTGAAATCCAGAAAAGTTGGAACACCGAATAATGGCGAATGGAATTTCTGCGAAATAGAGTAGTTTCAACACGCTTAGACTACTTGTAGTCGGTCTTTTCTCTAAGGGTCGGAGGAGCGCTTTTATATCGGGAACTGGACGAACCACCAGGCGGTATGGACGGGAAGGGCTTGGGACGAGACGAGAAAAAACCGACTACGGACTCTTTTGTAATTTTTGAGGATATGCCCGTCAGCCCAGCAACGGAGAAGCTGATTGGCCAATTTAAATTGTGCGCGCGGAATGGCGTCAAGGATCTCGCGATTAACTGCTTTTTTATTTGCACGCGCGCTGCCTTAGCTCGTTATAAACTTTGCTTCAAGACATTAAGAAAATTCCGCTCCATGACAAGACTAATAACAAGACGTTAAGAGGCGCTTGGTTGTATTGGATGAATTTTCAAGCTCATTTAAAGGAACTTTGTGAAACAAAACACTGCGTTGACGTGTTGACGCAAACACATAAGATCCGTAACGCCATTGCGCGCGCGCAACTTTAGATTGCGCACATTGGCCAATCAGCTTCTCCGTTGCTGGGCTGACGGATATCCTCAAAAAATGCATAAGGGTCCGCAGTCTATTTTTCCTCGCGCGCTGTTGTCTCGCCACAATCTCCCCGTCTCGCGTCTTAAACCCTAGTTTACAGCATTCCCTTTCTGAATTTCGAGAGAAAAACAGACTGCATGCAGTCTACAACACGCTAGTTCGTGCGCGATCGGGCGTTATTTGCAAGTCTCCTAGATTTCACAAAAAATAAATAACATTCATGTTCCTGAACGAATTTTCCATTTATTTCGCCTCGCCCCAATCCCCTCTCGCGCATGATAAAACACGCTATGCCCGGCACTCCCTTAACGAATTTCGAGAGAAAAACAGATTGCAAGCAGTCAAACAAAACAGTAATAACGAATAGAAGAACCTCGAAGTTATTCGAAACCGACGTTTCAGCTCATCGAGTGTTCTAGTTTAGTCCCTGAACTCTCCCTTTTGCTCTCTTTATCGCTTGCTCACTCAAATGACGATTTTATCACGCGTGCACTACGCCATCTATATTACTCTTTGTAGTAAGCAGTTAACAGTAAGCTTTTTAGCAGTTTGCGATATGTTTGTGATATATGAGAAAGATGCCTATTCTAAAGCGCTAGCGGGCGCAATTGCCCCGCATGAACTTTTAAAAACGATAATTTGATTGGTTCTTGATAGTAGTTCCAATCTGATTGGTGTGACAGATACTGACTGACTGACTCACTCGCTGACTCATTACATAGTCCATCGCGACGGCTTATAAGTAAAAACAAACCCGAGACTGCGCAGAACGCTCACAGACTGACAATTACCTTATATTAAAGAATATTTAGCAATTATTAGATGAGGCTGAGTATGATATGAAGAAATATGCAGATCGAGGAAGCAATTCTTCATATCATACGAAAGCCAAATTCAATAATTGTTTTATTATTCATTCAAACTATTTCCAAGAGCTCTAAAAACACAGAATGCATTAAAATGGCTACTCATTTTGGCGTAGAATTTTCGCTAACAGTGTAGGGGTTGACACATGCTCCTAAAATCGAGCATAATGCTTTTTGGCATTGCCCTCAAAACGAGCTATTATGCTCCAAATTACGCTCGACTGTTGCTATTATGCTCGTAATTATGCCGTAAAAATTTTTTCCCGGATCCCTGACGCGCAAAAATACAAATCAGAAAGGCCTTAGGAGCCTGGCATAGAGAGAGTAACCAGGTCTAAAGAGCAGAAACAACTTCAGGATGCACTAGGATAGACTACGAGCAGCCCTTATTTTTTCGCAGTCTGTCGCGCGTGAAGCGAAAAAAAATGCGCGCGGTCAGTTATTTTTTCGCTTCACGCGCGGCGGTTACCCCTACGACAGTGGCCAATTCCTTCGCTGTCGCTGGTTTTTGGATGTTTCTCTCCTGAAGATAAGCTTTAAAAATCAATTTCCTTCCATGTGAAGCTTTTTTTCTTTATCATCTTATATTTTGGCCGGCATTTTTTCGTCGCAATATTGAAATTTAGCGACCATTTTCGCGCCTTTGGCTGAGCTCTGTACAAAGCCGTTGTTGCGTGACGTCAATCGTCCAACAATTTTTCTACTATTGGACGACTGACGTCATTCGTCCAATAATTATTACGTCATTCGTCCAATAATGGAAGCGTCTTCCAAATTTGGTTTGTGCTAGCCGGTTAGCTGAAATCAGCAGGGGATTGAAAGCCAATCAGAAACGAAGAAATATTTTAAATGAATAATAAAGGGCCAGTAAGAAGGGCAACATTTTTGTTCAACTTGTCTGGCAACATTGTTGCATTACAAATTGAACGAGTTGTTGCCCGTATTACTACCGCGTGCTCAACTTGTCTTGCAACAAATTTCAGTGTTGCAAGTTGAAAAAAATTGTTGCAAAAATTAGAACTCGGTTCTACTTTGTGCAACATGTTGCTCAACTTGCAACACCGAAATTTGTTGCAAGACAAGTTGAGCACGCGGTAGTAATACGAGCAACAACTCGTTCAACTTGCAAGTTGAACTTACAAGTTGAACAAAATTGTTGCCTGTATTACTGGGCCTTAATAGGAGTCAATATACACCACACAAGTGAATAGTGCTTTCCGTGCGCGCTGATTGGTTAACTCGAAGGTGATTAGCAAAGTACTATTCACCTCCACATCGGTGAATAATTGTTAATTGTCTCTATAGGACCTATAGGGCGTAAAAATCTTTCAGAGGATTTACTAAGATTTTGAAAGAACGTAGAATACTCTGACTGATATGTAAAACTTATGCCATAGCTTCGTAAATAACTAGCGAATTATAAAAAGTTGTCTTCTACCATTATAAACGACCGAATGACATTGCTAAGGATCTGGGCCCGGTTGCATAAAGCAACTTAAGATCACGTGAGATTTTCTGCAACCATTCCCTGCGTTCTGAAAGTACTCCTTGCATACTATTATTTATAAATCAGCCGAAGTTGGATAAAAGAGTAAGGCAAACACAATGCCGATGTGAAAAAATCCTTTGGGACACAGAGAACAGTTGCACAAAATCAAACTTAAACTTAACTTGCTTTATGCAACCGGGCCCAGGTTCTTAGGCACAGATATTACGCTGACATAACAGCCACTTGAAATGTTTATTCTAGTTTTACAAAATTCTCTACCTTGCTACCAATTTGGACAAGTGACTCTTACCTGTCGGCTCTTCGAGTTTATCTATCTCGTGCTCTCTCGATCCCGAGTCTCCTCTTAGCTCACCCTGTCCGTCATCAACATTTGCTGAGACAAAGAAAATGATTGGTTTAATTTGGAGCTGGGTGGCCATCTGTGTTACGCCATCTATATTACTCTTTGTAGTAAGCAGTCATCGGTTAGCTTTTTAGCGGTTTGTGATATGTCAGGAACAAAGATGCTCATTCTGAAGCGGGCGCAATCGCCCCGCATGCACCTTTAAAGATGGCAATTTGATTGGTTCGGATAGTAGCGCCAATCGGATTGGTTTGACAGGCACATGTTGCTCCATCACTGACTCACTTGCTCACTCACTACATAGTCCATCACGACAGCTAAGAAGTATTTTTTGAGGAAAAAAATCCTCAATGAAAACAAGCCCAAGACTGCGCAGAATACTCAGAGACTGAAAATAACCTTATGATAAAGATTAGTGTACACCACACAAGTGAATAGTACTTTCCACGCGCGCTGATTGGTTAACTCGGAGGTGATTAGCAAAGTACTGTTCACCTCCAAGCAGCCGAAGAGTTTGAGTCCCATGTCGCTTTGGGTACGGAAAGTAATGCTTTGTCCGCTAGTTATTCTGTAGTATATACTAAAACAATTATTCATTTCAGTGTCGGTGAAAGTGGTGGATATTTACAGAGCCGCGATTCACCTCCACTTAGGTGAATAATTGTTAAATATCAGGAGTTGTTTCTATAAGGCGTAAAAATCTTACAGAGGATTTTCTTTTGCTTTCGATGTACCTTGCCGTTTAAAATTTTTACCAAGATTTTAAAAGACCACACAGATGAATCTGACTGTTATGCGATGGTTTTGTATGGAACAAGCTAATTAAAAAAACTTGTCTTTTAATGTTAAGAGACCAGGTCCTTAGGCACAGATATTATGCTGACAAAGTAGCCAATTGAAATTTTTACATTACAAAATTCTCTTCCTCGCTACTAATTTGGACAAGTGACTCTTACCTGTCGACTCGTTGAGTTCCTCTAACTCGTGTTCTCTCGATTCCGAGTCTCCTCTTAGCTCAACCTGTCCATCATTAACATTTGCTTCAACTAAAAAAGAAAATGATCGGTTTAATTTGGAGCTAAGTGGCCCTCTAGATAACGCCATCTATGTCAGGACCAAAGATGCTCATTCTGAAGAGGGCGCGTTCGCCCCGCACGTATCTTTAGAAACGGCAATTTGATTGGTCTCTATTGCTGGTTTTCACTGTCACGCCACAAAAAAGTAAATCCAAAACTATTGAGTGAAAAACCTCAAGAATATTATAGGTTGTAGAAAATTACCAGATACTCTGTTTGTCCAAGTCTTGGGTTTGTACGGTATTCCGTACTCGAGTTATCTTTCAAAATGTTTCACACAAATTTACAGAGCTCTGTATGGAAACGCCATGTTGGTGCCCATGCAGTTGGGCACCAACATGGCGGCCGGAAATCAATGAAAATATTTGGAATTCACTTCTGCTATAAAAGGCAGTTATATCACTCTCATGAACAAGTAAGCATTCACATAAACACTTCTCACAAAACCTCAACTGTTCAGATTGTTAAAAATCGTAGGATAAGGCATTATTTTGAAGCATACGTGACAGCCTTCTGGCGGCCATCTTGATGTCATGTGGCGTGAAATTCCGAAATTCAAAATGGTCTATCTTAAAGACGGCGGCTGCTATCGAGCTAAAAACCTTCAACAAGATATATATATATTAATGATGTCTAATAGCCAGTGAAGGATAAAAACTCAGGGGTCTTGCGATTCTGGATTTTAGAATTTTAATGACGTCACGTGAAAACGAAGAATAGTTCCCCCAATCTGATTGGTGAGACAGACATAAATTGCGCAATCACTGACTCACTCGCTGACTCACTACACAGGCCATCGCGACGGCTAAGAAGTATTTTTTTAGGAAAACATGCTCAACGAAAACAAACCCGAGACTGCGCAGAACACTCATTGACTGAAAATTATCTTATATTAAAGAATATTAGAAGTTGTTTCTATAGGGCGTAAAAATCTTCCGGAGGATTTTCTTTTGCTTTCGATGTACCTTGGTGTTTAAAATTTTTACTAAGATATTAAAAGATAACGGGTGATAATAATAAGAGAATGGGTGATAATGAATCAGTCTGAAAAAAAAAATCGGAAAACTGCACTTCATAAATAAACGCCGGGCCCCGATTTAACGCCGGCTTCAAATAAACGCCGGGTCCACAAGGCCAATTTTGAAATAAACGCCGAGGGCGTTTAATTGAGAAAATACGGTAGTCAAAGCGGGCGAATTTCGCGGATATTTATTTGCCGCTAACTGATTGGTCAAGAGCACGAGAACACGTCAAAAGCCTGTCTAACCAGTCCTCGTGTGATATTTGTACTCGTTTTGGGCGTTATTTGTACTCTACGAAGCAGTGTTGGATAATAATAACCGATATTCGTGATTTCACCACTTTATTGACTTTATTTTGCGTGATTTTGAGACGCGAGACCTCAAATGTGATCTCCGTATAATTATCGTAACGTCAAACACTCTTTGTAGAGTAAGAACAGGATAAAAGAGTATGTTTCTTTCTTATTTTCGTAATTTCTTAATCAATTTTGATTTCTTCAAACACTATTTGTAGCACAAGAACAGGATAAAAGAGTACTTATTTTCGTGATTCGGGGAAATGAAATTTCAATATCCGTGATTCGTTGTTTTTTTCGTCCGTGAATCGTGCCAGAGACCCCCCCCCCCCCCCCCCCTGTACGACCCTCCATAAAGATAAGAAAAATCGTCAGCAATTCCGACGTATCGAAAAACCACTCATTCCCCTGTAGAAAGCAGGATTACATTTCAGGAGAACAAAAGGACAATATATCGTAAGATAAGCTACTTTATTGCGGGCTAACGACGTCGACGCCGAGTCTGTTAAATTATCTGTAACGTACCTGAAATTTCTGTTAAAGTCAATTTGCACGCCAAGTAGTCTTCTTCCAGGATAGTTGTTGTTAACGTTATGGTCTCCATATCAAGCTCGTCCTTAATCTTCTCTGTAATGAGGCACTCCTCGGCTACTGCATTTAGGTGACCGGAGCGATAATCATCCCACAGCCGTTCAAGGATTTCAAGGGTAAGGCATTTCACAGTTATTTTTATGCTACCCTTGTCAAAGCCTACATCCATTAGGCGAAGATGTCCTACTAAGTACGCGTAAAGGTCATATAGTCCTTCCTCTGAAGACAGATCAAATTTTTCCTTTGCCGCTTCAATCTTCTTTCGCATACACCTGTTCACCTTTTCTCTTGCTTCTTGAGGATCTTGTTCTTTTGGGTTTCTGCTAATAGCACTAGTACAGCTAGTTTTAAAAGACAAATTACCTAAAACAACAGCAAAAATAACTAGCTTGTTGTCTCGTTGCAAGCTGTACATTTTTTATGGGGTGAAACAGGGGAAGGGGCTGGTGAGATCTAAGGAGGGAGGGAGGCATGCCAAAAAATATGGCTTCAAAGGTCAGAAAAAAATATGAACAGAATTTTTACAACATAAAAAGAATCAGCTACATACAGAGGGAAGGACGGTGCCTACTAATAGCGAGGTATTTTTTCCCGGCCGATGACTATGCAAGGGAAGTAGATGTTACCAAGGGCTATTAAAATCCAAAAAGAAAATTAGGGGTAGCCACGCAAATTTTCGAGATAATTAGGTTTGAAATCTTGAAAAAAGTGCTGACGTGGCAGTTTCAAAAAAAGTAAAAGGAAATGAAATTTCCTTACAAATTACCTTTGAATTTGGTTTTTCAAGAACAAAATCAACATTAAATATAACGATCTTAAAAATAACTAACAAATACTATCTTTGAAACTGCGTGAACCAAGGTTTTGTTAACAAAACGATTGCACTTGAGCCATTTTTGACTCTAATAACTCTCTCTTGCAAGGCCAGAAAAACAGCCTAAACAATTTTTGCAATGAACGAAAAATTAATCATGTGTTCTATACACTTACCACTTCCATTTTATAAAATAAAACGTATGGGTCACCACGCGTTTTTAAAAGTTATACGAGTTGTATGGAATCGCTTTTGAGGTCAGTTACACTTTTCCTATCCCCTCCCTAGCGAGTTAAATATTTGCGTCTCGCGCAATTTTTCACGCGTGCACTACGCCATATGTAGTTAGCAGTTTGCTGATTACGTTTGAGCGATTAGCGATTTGTTTCAGACTGTTAAATGTGAGCCATTTTTATCGATAAGCGTTACGTTTAGGGCTTACTGATATGATACTCTTTCGCTGTTCCTGGTTTAGGACGTCCATTAACTGGATTTCGTTGCAATCGAAATTTTCTTGCATTTTAGTCGCGCGCTTGGTCGCGAAGTTGAATTCGTCATTCTGAACGAGCAAATTCCCTTAGCGCGCGCGTCTAGTGCGATCGATACCTTGCGTGATGCGCAGAAGATGTGCGCAGTAACAAAGGTAGGCACCGTCCTTAAGAAACAGAATAATATAGTTAAACTGAAATATATATATAATTTCGACAAAAACCTTAAGGACGGTGCCTCTTAATAGCGAGGTATTTTTTCCCGGCGGATGACTATGCAAGGGAAGTAGATGTTACCAAGGGCTATTAAAATCCAAAAAGAAAATTAGGGGTAGCCACGCAAATTTTCGAGATAATTAGGTTTGAAATCTTGAAAAAAGTGCTGACGTGGCATTTTCAAAAAAAGTAAAAGGAAATAAAATTTCCTTACAATTTACCTTTGAATTTGGTTTTTCATGAACAAAATCAACACAAAATATAACGATCTTAAAAATAACTAACAAATACTATCTTTGAAACTGCGTGAACCACGTTTTTTTTGACAGAACGATTGCACTTGAGCCATTTTTGACTCTAACAACTCTCTCTTGCAAGGCCAGAAAAACACCCTAAACAATTTTTGCACTGAACGAAAAATTAATCATGTGTTCTATAGACTTACCACTTCCATTTTATAAAATAAAAAGTATGGGTCACCACACGTTTATAAAAGTTATACGAGAATCGCTTTTGAGGTCAGTTACACTTTTCCTATCCCCTCCCTAGCGAGTTAAATATTTGCTTCTCGCGCAATTTTTCACGCGTGCCATATGTAATTAGCAGTTTGCTGATTACGTTTGAGCGATTAGCGATGTGTTTCAGACTGTTAAATGTGAGCCATTTTTATCGATAAGCGTTAGGGCTTACTGATATGTTACTCTTTCATTGTTCCTGGTTTAGTACGTCCATTAACTGGATTTCGTTGCAACCGAAATTTTCTTGCATTTTAGTCGCGCGCTTGATCGCGAAGTTGAATTCGTCATTTTGAGCGAGCAAATTCCCTTAGCGCCATTCTCGTCCCCAGAGCTACTCGTTTTATTTGTGCCGTTAGCCGACCACGTGACCAAAAGAAACGGAGGGCTCTGGGGACGAGAATGCGCGCGCGTCTAGTGCGATCGATGCCTTGCGTGATGCGCAGAAGATGTGCGCAGTAACAAAAGTAGGCACCGTCCTCATCAGCTGTTTTGCATACCTCGTTTAGGATTTGGTTTTGACCTTTTCCGTTTCAGACCACTTCTTGCTCTTCTTGAATTGTCTTGATCCTTGCTTGAAGCTCCACTGTCACATGTACCTGCAGTAGCAACTGAGATTTCCCCTGTTCCTTTGTTTCCCGCTTTGTTTTCTGGAACTGGACCAACAGGCAGGTGAATAGCAACAGTTCCTATGAAGAATGATGATGACTATGATGACTAAAAAGAAATGAATCAGAGGGACCCAATGACAAATATCAGCACATTACACTGCAGGATATGTTGTGGGATGGATTCAACAACAACAACAAATTTATTGGTATTCCCATATACAGATGGTATTACCTAAAATAACAATATACGAAATTACTCTAATAACAATTAGTAGAATTCTACTAGTACACTAATGCAAATGCTGCAATGTGATTGGCTGAGCTATTGAACACTATCAGCCATTAGTGTGCAGTTGCCGAAGGTCATCCACAAAATGCCACGTTTTTATCGTTTTTCCGAAGTTTTGGAAGGAAGTTTAAATGTAAATGGTTAATAAAATTCTCGAGAAGACTAAAACGAAGGACATTAGCGGTTTCTTGACTGTAAAAGCTTGAAATTATTGAAAAACGGGTGCACGCGCGTAAACAACTGCAAATTTACCAAGGACAATTCAATGCGTGCGATTTTGTTAAAACGTTAAGTTCGATAATGCGTAGGAAAATAATTAGAAACCATTATTTGCGTTTATTTCAGTCAGAATTCTACTAAAACAATTAGATTATTCGCTGTCAATTTCTATGAGGTGATAGTTGATTCGGCCTGCGGCCTCATCAACTATCACCTCATAGAAATCTCGAGCTCATAATCTAATTGTTAATTATAATCCATCAAATATTTTTCGCGCGCGCGATTGGTCTAAACGCGTCACGTGATGCAGCCAAAACTGGGGAATATCAGATGATATTCCCCAAGTGATATTCCCCAGTTTTCGAACTTTGCGATTTACGTTCGCACGTTTAGCTTTTGACCCGAGTAAATTGTTAAAATGAATAAAACTAAACACTTTGAACAGACTAATAATATTTTGAGCGTTGACAGAATTTCTTTGAAGTTTAAATGCTTTGAGAAAAGGTCTCTCAAAATGCGGCCTTGTTAAAAAAAATATTTGAAGGATAATAAACACAATAGCATCCATTTGGCTTCAAAAATATGCACAGATATTTGTCCTTGGACATTATCTGTTCCTCGAAGCTCACAGTTTTCCTCGAGCTTCGCTCTCGGAAAACTGTTCGCTTCTCGGAACAGATAATGTCCGCGGACAAATATCCGTGCATATTTTCGCGCCAAATGGAGGCTATTGTTTATATATGTAAAATTACAATAATACTAATCACATTAGACTAGATAGAATTACAAGTTTCTCTTATATGTAATGCTTCGTATACAAAATAACCTAGTTTCTTACAAATGAAGGAATCAACATTATTAAATAGGAATATAGTTTTATCAGTATCGTTCAAAAGATCAAATGACGGATATTTAAGTACAATGTCATTTGTTATTTGTTGTCTAATAGTGTTATAACGATCACAATGGAATAAGAAATGGTTCTCGTTCTCGATCTGGTTAGAGCGGCAGTGTTGACAAATCCTAAGAGATTCCGGTAATTTAGGTACACAGTGACGTCCAGACTCGATTCTAAGACTGTGATTGCCTGACCGTAGTTTAGCTACAGCTCGTCTATGCTTTAGGTTCTTTATTTGTTCTAAATAATCAGATTTGCTTATATCTGTTTTAAATATAGAGTAGAAACATAACTTTTTATTAGAGCGGATTAACTCCAGTTGGTGTCTTTTTAAATGGTTTGAGATTTGAGATTTTATTTTTTGTAAATTATTTTTAATTGTGGGCATAACATTATTTTGGATTGTTTTGTTATGCGATTGTTTTTGAACGTCTATATAATTATGAATAATTTCATTAACCGTTAACATGAAAGAAGATTTTGTTTCATTAGCCAATTGATTGGAAATGATTAAGCATTGTTTGCCAATACTGTTTTCTGGAAGAGATTCAAGGTGTATCCAAAATTTAATTATTCTTAATAAGATATTCAACTTTAAGGGAAGACGTCCAGTTTCATTACGAGCTACCACATTAGGTGCTCTTCTATTGAGGCCAAGAAAGTGTTTGTAGAATTGTGTATGTTGTCTTTCTACTGGGTCATTTTCCCATTTTTTGAAGTTCATATTATCATAAGCTCCCCAAATTTCAGAACCGTATAAAAGAATGGGAAGGAATAAAGTGTCAAAGAGTTTATTACACGTATTGATTGGCAATTTATTAAAGTCAAGATAACGTTTAGTAGCAAATATTGATCTTCTGGCTTTCTCAACCAAACCTTTTTTGGAATTAGCAAAACTACCATTTGTGTTGAAAGTAATGCCAAGATAATTGTACTGTGAGGCCTTGTCAATTGGAATGCCGTTTAAAAAGAAAGAGAACTTATCACGTGTGATTTGCGATTTTGTTTTTGAAAAATTAATGTTTTTGTCTTTTTAAGATTAATTTTTAGTAACCATTTCTCGCTATAACTGTGGAGGATATTCAGTTGCTTTTGAAGACCAGCGGCACTTCTTGATATTAAGATTAGATCATCTGCATAAAATAAACAGTTAAGAGGGAGTCTGTTTGGTAAAGTAATTGAATCTGTGTCACGTGAAGATTCTAGCAAGCGTGGAAATTCGTCTAGATATAAATTGAACAATATAGGAGAAAGAATACACCCTTGTCGTACTCCTCTGTTGTAATCGAAGAAGGAACTTCTCTTGTTGCCGTTTTTGACAGCGCATTTAGTCTTTAAATACATATCAGAAATTAAATGATAAAATTGTCCGCCTATGTTTTTGTATAATAATTTGTGTAGCAAACCATCATGCCAAATAGAATCGAAAGCTTTTTGAAAATCTATAAAGCAGCAGAATAACTTTCCCTTGTTTGTATGAGTCACATATTTGTCAATAAGTGTTCTTAGCGAGAAGATGTGATCAGATGTTCGGGAACCTTTGAGGAAACCAATTTGAGAGGGATGTATTAAATCGTGGTCTTGGAGGTAGTTAAGTAATCGGTTATTTAAAACAGCGGAAAATAATTTGCCTAAGCAACTAGTGACACAAATGCCTCTATAATTTGAAGGATCAGATTTATTCCCTGATTTGAAGATTGGACTTATAAGCCCAGTAGACCATGAATCTGGATAAGTTCCTTTGGTAAGTATGAAATTGAATAATTTTGTTAAAGAAGTGTTCAAATAATGGGCTCCACATTTCAACATTTCGTTCCTTATTCGATCAAGACCAGCTGCTTTCTTATTTTTAAGCATTTTAATTGATTGTTTAATTTCTTCTTCAGAGAAAGGTTTATCCAGGCTATTTAGCTGCGATAGTATTGTTTTTTTGTGTTTTAACTCTTTCATTATTACTTCTTGTTTCTCGAGTAGATTTGCATTTGGTTCAGAGTGTAATTGTTGAAAATGATTATACAGTTTGCGCATAGGAACAGTCGAGTCAGGTGAACTTTTTACTTGATTCGAAAGAGATTTCAGATTGGTCCAAAAATTAAGTGGATGTCTAGTTTTAACTAGTTCATCAATTTGATTATCTCGATGTTGGAGCTTTTTAATTCGTAATAGCTGTTTATACTGACTTCTTGTCAAGAGATATTCAAGTCGGGTTTGTTCATCTAGAGGGTTTTTATGCGTTCTATGGGAAAGGTGATTTAGATTTTTTCTGGCACGACTACACTCCTGATCAAACCAGATTTTGGAGTGACGTTTTGATTTTTTGTTTTGTTTTACAAGTTTTAACGATTGCTTTGCAGCAGTTTCTAATATATTCGTGAATTTCTTAACGATGGTGTTGATATCCCCTACATGCTCGAAATTTGAAAGTTCAAAATCATGAATAAGTTGTTTTATCTCATCAGAATTTAGTGCATAAGTGAAAGACTCCTTAGAGTCTGTGGACCATTTAAACTGCCTTGGAAGGCTGATAAGTTCTTCTTGAAGACTGTCCTCATCACTTGTTAATACTGATGGGTCAATTTTTATGCATGTGATTAATTGGCAATGGTCTGAAAATGGTGATGGCTGGCGAACTACTAAAGTTTCAAAAAGGTACAAAATGTCATGACTGGCAATGATATAATCAACTGTGCTAGAGCCTTGATTTCCATGGTTCCAGGTAATTTGTCCGAGCGAGTCGCCTTTGCATCTTCCATTTAAGATTCGTAAATCTAGAGATTTACACATTTCAAGAAGCTGTTTTCCTAGGTCATTGACGTGGGTATCAAAACTTTTTCTTGGCGTTATTGTTGTTGTTGGAGGAGAAATACCCCCTGGTGCAAGATTACAATTGTTGTAATTTATAAAATCATGTTCTACACCCGTGCAGGCATTAAAATCACCTGCCAAAACTACAAAATAGTCTCTTTTAAAAAGATTAATATCATTTTCTAAATTTGGAAGAGTATCGGGTCAAAATAAGATGAATGGTTTGGTGTGATATAACATGAACATAAGTGTACGACATTAAAACAGAAATACTCATTTGTATCTCTTCATGTTATCTCATTCTGTGATAGGCAGAAGAAGATGTCACCATACAGACAACCAAAAGCGAATCGAAAGCAAAATAAGACTGGCTAAAAACATGTGAAAAAATTTTGCTTACGAGTTCTAAGTCTGGTTGTTTAAAGGAGATCAGCTAAACTAGAGCTAACTTTGGGTTAGTTCTGATCTTCGATGGAGTTTTGCTAGGTAATACGGCTAACCTGGTTAAACTAAACTGCAGGTCAAATTTAGTCCCACCGCAAGAGTTAATACAGCTCGCAATGTGGTCTCGCGTTAGTACCCCTCACATTAAGTCGGGCACTTGAGGAATTCTTAAAGCATACATCCCAGCCCTCCTATATTTCCTATTTTCCTATTTATTTTATAGGATCCTATAAAACTCCTATAATTGGCCAAAAACTCCTATATTTCCTATAAATACAATGTACTGCTTAAGTGATAAATATGAAAATAATTAAAGCAAGGAGTTCCAACAGTTCAGACTGAGTTTGTATTGAGTGTAGAGGTTTTATTATGTTGTCACTTGTCCAAACAGACACTAGCACACTGATTTGGTGTTCTCTTCTCAACTTTTGTTTGAGGTTAGTGGCAGAATTTGGCCTTCAGTTTTTGAGATAATTTAACGTATTAGAGACTCTTCAAGTTGGGAAGCTGTCTTAATACAGTTTACCACTGTTGAAGCCATCTCAATGTTGTTGTTAAAAACGTTTTTTTCTGCTAAATGTAAATCATTCCAAATAATTATGTTGAGTCTTTTGGAGGTTGTAAGTGATTATTTGACTGTTATTTTGGCTGTTAACATTCGTTTGTGAATCATTATTTTAATTACAGGCCCATAGCCAGGGGTGGTGCGACGGGTGCGTCTGCACCCCCCCCCCCCCCCCCCCCATGAGCCTTGGAAGTCCGCTCCTTGAGAAAAAAGTATAAAAATAAATAAATCAATTAATCAATAAAGGGAAGTGGCATTTCTGTACTTCATCTATTTACATTTAATGGGTCCACCATTTGAAGATTCGTGTGGCATATTTTGGACCAAATTGTGTGATGATTCTAGGTTAATTTTAACGATACATTGACTTTGACTAATGCCGTTCATAATCAGCAAACCGACTCTGGCTGATTTATGTAATTACCATTTGACAACAAAATAAAGATATCTATCTTTTTCCAGTCTTCCTTTAAAAGAACTGCGGCCGTCATTGTTAAATAAGTTAAAAGGTTCTGTTTCTAAAACTACGTTTTGAATTTAAAAATGTACCAGAATTATTGTCCTTGCTACCTTCACTTTTATATGGCTTGTTTCCTAACAAACTGTCTTCAAAACGCACGAAATGCGGCCTCAGATAACCCGTTTTTTCAAAATTTTCTGGGGGGGAATACCCCCAGACCCCCCTACGAGCTTGCGCCTGCGGCGCTCGGCATCTCACACCAAAGGCGCTCATATTCACCCCCAGCTAAAATCCTGGCTATGGGCCTGAATTAAAATTAGCACAGTAAATTGTTTTTCAACTAGCATAACATCTCTGTGAGGTCTGAAAATCCTCCTATAAAACTCCTATATTTTGTCCAAAAATCCTATAAAACTCCTATATTTTTGCTCCTGTGCTCCTATTTTTCCTATATATTTTTTGGGAAAATGGCTGGGATGTATGTTAAAGCTAAAAGTGCTACTGTTCAAATTTTCACCTGTATGTTTCCATTTTCAAATATCTGTATGAGTTCCAGAGATATTTATTATAAGCTTTTAAAATGTGTAAAATATGCAAATTAGGGGGCTGATGATGTTATTTACTTAACTCAATTTTAAGCCATGTGCAAGAATAGAGTTATCTTGGACAATTTGCTGTAGAGAGCAATGAAACATGGCGGAATAATAGTTCTATAGATGGCACACTTACAGTTACAATAAAATTATGTTACCTTGGCAACTAACTCTTCTCCAGTCCCCACCAATCTGTTTTCAATATTTTAGTAATTTTTGGCTTGGAAAAATAAAACCAAGCCAATTAAGACATACATCAAACCCATTTATATGTTTGCCAGATCAATGCTTATCGAGGTATCATTGGCAAATATCAAAATGGGAAGGCCAAAAAAGGCCAGAAAAGCTTTTAGCATAAGGAGGTCTGGAACCCAGTATATTGCCACAGTAACAAAATTGTTAAGCTCATGTAACAACTTAAGTTAAGTAGCCTGTGTACAGCCATCCCATTCGCTGTCGTTAATCGTGTTCCAGTATCCTGCTGTTCTTAATTTAAATTTCACATAAATTATCATATCGCAAAATGGAGGTGACAGTCAGGGGTGGCAGGCCTACACGACTCCTAAGTTCGTGACATCTGTACATTTGCCGTATTATATTAAATTTGGTCTTTTGCCCTTTTTTCTTCTCTTTCGTGGGCACGTTATGTTGTATTATTTGGAGGCAGTATAAGTTGAATAGAGCCACCACAGTAAGACTGTGGCCTCGTGAATGTCTAGAGGTCAAAGGTTTCCTGTTTGTGGAGTTGGACACCTCTTAAGCTCTGTATTTCATATTTGCCACATTTTTCGCTAGTGCGGTTTGTTTTGACTCATTTCTTTTTGCAAGGTATGCTTTAAGCTCTCAAAGTGTTCACTCTGGAAGGACAAGGTCTGTTATATTCTGTAAAAATGTTGATTACAAGTTTGCATTTTAAAATATTTGTGTTGCCGCTCTGTATTGATCATATATCACAGAAGACATATTTATCTTTGTCTGGCTATTCGCCAGAAAGTGTTGTAGCTTTACTTCGAGAAAGCTAAAAGGTTGGTTTGAGAGAGACATCCTGTGTTGTTAAGATTATTCTTCTAGTTTGCATTTGATCGAGCGTTTTGTCTGTTGAGCTCGATGTTTAGGTTTTACTTCCCTTGACAGTTGTTCATCGTGTTACGTACATTCTGGCACCACACGATTCAAATGTAGATTTGAAATCTCACCCGTGAAAATTAAAGCCAATCATGAAAACGTTTTGATTGAAGAGCCAATCAGATCATTTTCTAAACTTTCCAGAGAATTAAGTCACGTGTTTCGGAACACGATTATCAACGGCAAATCACAGATGCTTTCCCGATTTTTTTTAGGGGAGGGGGTGGCTGTACACAGGCTACTTAAGTAGTAGAGTATTATTTACTACAAAGAATCAAATATTCTGATGCATTGAGTAATTTGATCAAAGTTTGGTTGTGTTTATGACGTCATCATTTTGCTAATTTACATATTTCAAAAACTTGAATATTTCCAGAAAGAAAAGAGATATTTAAAAAAGTAAACAGCATTTTTCTTATCTAGACTACTTGTTCTTGTGTTAAAATGGCTTAGAAAGGAAAGATGCCAGTTTGATCATTAAGTCGCACTTTAAATCCAATCACACAGGAGCATGGCGTCCATATACGCACGTACGCCCGTGCGTACAGCTGACATCTGAATAAAAAAAAAAATTTTTGGAATTGCCTAAAAACGTTTTTCTCATTAAATTTGCTGGCTGATAATTTCATATTTGGGCATTTTTTATTATTTCCATTTATCCAAGCATTAATCATTCAGTGCTGGCCACTAATGGCAAGATGCATTTGAGTGGTAATTAAAACTAGAAAAAAAAAAAACGCCTCATGTACCCCTCCCTCAAGGTCAGCCATCCTCACCAGTTTCCACAGCCCCAGAGGTATTCTTGAAGGAGAGGTTACAATGCCATGACGTGTGGCTTCAGAGCAAAACCTATTTGCTGTCAATGGAGATTAGTGACATGAAAATCTCTGAGGATCGAGGAGTTAAAAACCGAAGTCACAAGATGGAAGCACAAATGGAGTGGCATGGATCTGAATGTGACGCAGCAGTCTTTGATTGAGACTCGACCATGCATGCAAACCCCCAATTTTATCCTGGTGTATATGTTGCTCTCCTAACATTGTTAACGTACCCTGTGCCAACATGCACTGCCGAATGTAGCTTCAGTACCCAGGGGGGATACTCGAAGTATAGTTGACGGGGGGGTCCGACGGAGCTTCATATTGCAAACCCAAAAAAATACACAAGCCAGAAATTTTAGACCCAAAAAAATACCTGGCATCAAAATTTCCACCCCCCAAAAATACAAGACTTAATATCAACTGTGTCGCTGAAAAATATTTTTCCACTTTTCCATTTTTCCACTGATCGCAACAAAAACCTGAAACAAAAAGTTCGCTCAGAGATGAGACCCAAAACAATACCCATATTTTTTTAAGACCTAAAAAATATGTGACAGATCACTTGACCCAAAAAAATACTGAGCGTGTAAATTTTCAACCCAAAAAAATGCGTCAGACACCCCCGTCATGTATACTTCGAGTACCCCCCTGAGTTTCAGTAGTATGAAAAGTCTAAAATCTCCTCTGTGAAGTACGATGACGGACGAAAGATTGAGCTCCCTAGCAATAAACACAAGAACATGGATATTGACAGTTTGGCAACGGAGTTTGCCTGTCTTAAGGGTCGACGCCTCGCCCTTTGCTTGTGACCTGTCTTCGTTTTTTTTTGCATTTTTTTTATTTTCGTAACACTGTAGCTTACAGAAAACTAGAGAAATGGTTAAAATAAACAACTTTGTACTGCATTTTTGCTGCATTAAAAATGCCCCGCAGAAAAACCAGGAGATGGCATTTCCGAGACCCTAAATTTCAAAATTTTCTGGGGGAGCATGCCCTCAGGCCCCCCTAGTTACAAGGGCCTTCGGCACTTAGAAAAAATTCGTTATCATGCGTACATCTTCAAAACCCATGCTACACCCCTGTCACATTGCACTTATTAAACCATTAATAAGTAATACCCAGGGGGGTACCTTGTGAAAGTGATGGGTATGCTTATCAGATAGATTGAAGGAGATCTGGGCAGTATATATGGTTCAAACTTTTTTTGACTATCCTAATTAAAAAAGATGCAACTTTTCATGCCTGATCGGTTAAAAAATATTGGTGTTCTGTCCTAATCAACACGTCCCAAAGTGAGACCAAAATCTTCACTTAACACCCCTATTCTTAAGCTAATATAAGTATAAGCAAGACAACCAGCAGGGCATTGCCATCCCTTTCATATGGAAGTCCCCTCCTCTCCCCTGGGAAAAAAATTACCATGAATGTAGCAAAACTCCTCTGCCAAATCTTGGCGCTGTACAAGTTTATGTTTTAACGCATCGCACAAAGCCTGGTATGTCGCAGCAGAACCTTTTTCTTGTTTCCAGTGCTTTAACATGTGATATCCTCTTTCTGACAGTTGGTCATGAGCTTCGTGTATTTCTTGAAGCTTTGGATCATTGATCTTGAGCCGACGCCCAAGTTTTTTCCAATTCCCTGCAATTTTTTCACCTAATTCTTCTAATTCAACATATGTTGGTGTGCCTTGTTTTACTATAAGGAGAAATAATATAATTGCAGTTAAAGTGGCTCACAGCACTTTAATTAAGGGCTTCAGGAGTGTCATAGCTATACCCCAGTAGTCAACTCTGCTGTGCCTCGTTGACTATTGGCTCATAGAAAATTCTGGCTGTTTAAGTCTATTTGTTGATTAGTAAATACTCATCTGTGTTTTATTGGAAATCCAGAAATCTGATTGGTTCCCCAATTGTTTGCTATTTAACAATTAGACTACGTATGAGCCTGAGCTTTCTATGAACGATGGTCTATTAGAAATTAAAACTTGGGCTCATATTGTGTTGTTAAATAAAACTAATGCACCTATCACATTAAGTGAGAAGAGTGGGGACTGGGCATTGGCAAGGCATTTGAACTTATACTACCTGAAATTTCCTATCAATTGCCCCACTCCAGGGCATGAGTGGATGGTCAAAAGAGTCACTATTTGATATCAAACCCAACAATGTGGTTTTAGTTCTTACTACAGGGGGAGGGATATAATTTTCCACCGATGCTTCACCCCCCCCCCCCCCCCATTACTTGGCATGGCTTCAACATTGCTGTCAAATCTCCCACCTACTAGCCCCCCCTCCTCTCGTTATACTCACTTGATGCCGGCACAGTTTTCTGTGAAGAGCAGACATGAGAATTTTGTTCCATTTTCAAAATTCAAAACTCCAATTGAAATTGCTCTGCTTTACCGTCAACGGAAGCCAAGATAATAGTTAGCTCCACGGGTCTTGCGATTGGAAATGCCAATGAATTTGAAGTTTATATTTCTGGTTCATGCATGAAAATACTGTCCTTCTTTGCTTCTGGTGTCAACGAATTGACGTAAAAATTCATATTGTACTTCTCCTCTTGATGACAAAAAGTGGACAACGGTTGATGCTTCTGAATTAAGAAGTATGGTACCTCGTAAATTCACAGACCTTTGATCGAATCAAGAGAAATTTACCGCCAAACCGGAAGATCGATGAACCGTAATATTAAACACTTCTAAACTTCTTAGCAACAGTTTTCAACAGAACTTGTTTATGAACTCCAGATGATAATCGTTAACTTAAATATTTCCTCGCTGATAACGCTTTCTTCACTAGTAACAACACAAATTACACTCACATACCAAGTCCTTCGACTCAGCTTCGTGGTTTACAGCTGCTGCCTATATTTAGCTACAGACGCTATTTCATGCTTCACGGGACAGCAGGTGCAGAAAACCGTATGATGATTGACGTGTCACGCAGTATGTAACGCAGAAGCCATCTGCATTCACTTCACATGCAAGTCTCCCTTGTCACTTACTGTAAGCATCCCCCGGTAATAAGTTTTCCAAGTATGCTCGCACATGATTTTTGCAGATCTGTTAGCTTTAATTCCATGTTGACTTCTCCGGAAATAGCAGAAAAGTGATCACTGCGTTTCCTAGATTAGACCGAATGTCACGAACGACGGCAGAAGCCGACATTCGACAGTTCTTTTCTATGGCGTGTAATGTCGACTTTCGTCAAAAACGTAAAAATTAGCGGCAACTCTCGACGTAAATAAATATATAAATTGCATGCTTTTTTGAACGTTGAATTTACGAGAGTAAAATAAAATAGAGAAAATATAGATACAAAGACAATTACTGCAGGAAAAACTTATCGTGACAACGACACAAGTGAACGACATGACAGAGTCCAAACTAAAAGTCATGGTGTTCCAAAAATAATTTTCTTTCTTTAAACCTCTTAAAATTTCACTCAAATTCACCTTTACCCCCACGTTAAGTGTCTATTTATAAAGAGAATGGTTTTTATTTTCGCACTTCACGGGGGTCCGGAAAAAAAATTTACGGCATAATATTTATTACGAGCATAATAGCAACAGCGGAGCATAATTTGGAGCATCATAGTCCCAGGGGGGGGGGGGGGGGGGGGGGGGGTGGTACTCGAAGTATACTTGACGGGGGGGGGGGGGTCCGACGGAGCTTCATATTGCAAACCCAAAAAAATACACAAGCCAGAAATTTTAGACCCAAAAAAATACCTGGCATCAAAATTTCCACCCCCCAAAAATACAAGACTTAATATTAACTGTGTTTCCGGAAAACACGTCGCTGAAAAAAAGTTCGAATGAATATTTTTCTGATGCACTGATCGCAACGAAAACCCGAAACGAAAAGTTCGCTCGGAGATGAGACCCAAAACAATACCCATATTTTTTTAAGACCTAAAAAAATATGTGACAGATCACTTGACCCAAAAAAATACTGAGCGTGTAAATTTTCAACCCAAAAAAATACGTCGGACACCCCCGTCATGTATACTTCGAGTACCCCCCCTGAGTTTCAGTAGTATGGGATGATAGTTCGTTTTGAGGGCAATGCCAAAAAGCATAATACTCGATTTTAGGAGCATAATGTGTCAACCCCTAGGGGAAAGTTGATTATTCCCCCCCCCTTCACATGAGTTGATTTAAATTCAGGCAGGTAAATATTCACGCTGTGTGAAGCTACGCCTGAAACTGAATTACGATAAGGAGAAGAATTTGGATTTCTTCTGAGAGGTATTTTTTAGCCGATGCGTAAAATCAACTAGACAAATACATGAAAGTTAAGATGAGGCTCCTCCGCAAGGCCCACACCCTTACCAACGTGACAGTTTTAAAAGAAAAGTTAACCCATTTATAAACCTCCGATAGAGAATGGCACACCTTTCACATACTTATAGAAGGCATGCTGAATCTTTTTTATTAATATTTCACTTGACACAATGTGATTTCGCGATGCAGTCGTTGTGCCACATCTTGACCCATAATTGACCATTGCACACCACTAGAGTTATCAGTAGTCAGTGGTTAAAGCATCCGACTAGTAAACGGGCCATGGGTTCATCTCTCATCTGTGAACTCATTTTTTTTTTTTAAATGATATGATATAATATGATATGATATGATGTGATGTGATGTGATGTGATGTGATGTGATGTGATGTGATGTGATGTGATGTGATGTGATGTGATGTGATGTGATATGATATGATATAATGCTTCATTTTCACACGGTATTTCCATCAGCCTTTGTGAAAACTGTTATTACTTAACTAACTACCGTGGCGGAGTGGTTAGAGCGCCGGACTTAAAATCCGGAGGTCCCGGGTTCAAGTCCCGTTCTGACCAGAAAACCATTTTTAACACAACGGCCGACACACACAGATAGATATCTGGATTTTTCTTCACATCATGAAATAAAACATAAAGTCAGTGCGGCCTCGACTCTCTTATTCCGTGCAGCCAACCTACCTAGCACCTGTGAAGGAAAAGCGCGCGAAACTAGTCACGTTTACGGAAGCATTGACAGCCAATGGCTACCCATCAACAGTTATTTCTAACATTTTAAAAAAGAAGCCAGTTCTGACAACTCCTCCACCAGAAGAATTAGTGTCCATGTTCTTCAAATGGGCCGATCCATCAGACACATCCCTGGGTTTCGCATGTCTTCCCTACATTCGCGGACTGTCTGAACCTCTTACCAGATTACTTCGCAAAAATGACATTCGTGTTGTAAGCAAACCAGCTAAAACCTTGCAACAAGAATTTCCTTCTCCTAAGTTTAGGCAGCCCCTGGATCTCCAATGCAATGTTGTCTACAAAATTCCGTGCGCTGACTGCAGTTGGAGTTCTGTAGGAGAAACTGACAGATGTTTTAAAACCCGAAGAAAGGAACATCAGCGAAATCTTAAAAACTATACGAGAGGCTCGAACATTGCCAACCATGCTTGGCAAAACAATCACGCAATTGACTTTGATGGCGCTACTGTGATAGACAAAGGCAATCACCGTGTTCGAAGAACTCTAGAATCTTAGTGGCATACTGCCGAAACTGTCGGCGCCGATAATAATTTTAAACCATTACCAAGACAATATTCTATTTTATTGTAATTTTTATTTTGTCCGTTTGTACATTTTTTAGCTTTTCACACTTCTATTGTATTTTGAGTTTTTAATCCTTTCACACCCTCCCCTGCATATATTTCCAACCACGCGCTTACTATTTTTCATATTCGTTAAAGGCTATAGTATAATAGCCGAAAGCTTATATTTTTCTTAAACCTTTTTAACCAGAGAACGCTTTTTACCCTTTTAATACAACGGCTTTTGTTTGTTTTCTTAGTAATGCCGTTGGTGCAAGCGATAAATTTCTAATAAGTTTAAGAACCGATTCCCCACCCTTTTGTATACTCCAAATCCCTACCCTTTTATATAATTAGAGCCTGAAAAGGTACCCCAGAAAATCGCCACAGCACTCGGTAGAGCAAGAACAAATGCGAGGAGCGCAAATATGTAAACTGTGTCGAAACTGTTCTTCAAGCCGCAAATAGGTGCCCCACCTGAGTACGGTCGCAAGCGCTGAACTGCTCATATTTGTTGTAGCATTTCCCCTAGTGCGCCTGTGAACTAGCTTGCGGATACAGCCGCCTCTCCGCGCTCCGACCCGCTTGCTGCGTTCGTCTCTCCCCTCCGAACGCAGCAAGCGGATCGGAGCGTGGAGAGGCGGCTGTATTCGCAGGCCTGTGAACAGACTCCCAAGTGGGGCAACCTCCTCTCACGCGCTCGCCTACTTTCTCTTCCCACTTTCTTTTCGCTCGACCGGAGAGTTTCTCCAGGCATATGGCAAATGTTAAGACTCTATAGTCAATCCTGCAGCGCTCACAACACCAGCTATGATCCATATCACGGGAATAACTTTCCACAGAGGAGATTTGCTGGCTCTTGCAATGCACAAAGGGCAAAATACCTCTCCACTGCCACAGCAACAGGTAAATAAATTGAAATTAAAGCGCTATGGACGAATTGGAAAGAAACAAACGGAATACTACCCAAAACAAACACTATCTAGATTAAAATGAGGGTCGCAAACACGAAATCCGACCAAGCGAGGTTGCATACATCTATGAGGCTTGTCTTCGCGTTTTGTAGTTGGTTCTTTTTGGTGACAGTCAGTGGCAGATCAAGACCTTCAGCTAACGGTGGGGGGGGGGGGGGGGGGGGGGGGGGATTAACACATCCAAAAACCAAAACAAAAATCTTGAGCAGAAATCTTGGAGAATGCTCTGAAATTAACAGCGTTCTAAACACACTCGAAAATCCTCCATTCTCGATCCTTCGCTCAAAAATAGAAATCTCAATTTCTCAGCAGTGCGTATAAAATGCGATGAACATTGTACTGATGGGATCAACATGGATTTTTAACACTAAACCGAGTTGCGTTGTCTGAGCTTTTACAACTGTTACTTTGGCTTTGCCTTGCATTTCACAGTTTTGACGACGAGCTGCCTTAATTAATAACTACAAGATTATTTGCAAAGCCCGCTTATTTTTTTTCCGATTTGATAAGATAACTGTAATCATTTACTTCTATCAAGAGAACCAAAATTTGAAATGAATATCATTTCACTATAAAATGGCAACAAGCGATTTCTTTTAATTCTTTTTTTCATTGGGAAAATGGGATTTGGGTCACTGGCACAAAGAATCACAAACAAAAAACGGGAATGGCAATGAGATTTAGGAAAAAATATAGTTTGGGAAATGAGATTTGGGCAAATTTTGGACTGGGAATGTTATTTTTCCCCTCCCTTTATTTCAAAGCCCTGGACCTAGTGAGAGCAATTGGGATGTTTTCCCTTGCCTCGCTGTTGTTTGTGTTTTGTGCACGTTTTGTACCCGCTGTTGCCTGCTTAAAATGCCCGTTGGCCCAGCCCCGAATACAAGCCAATCGCAACGTGCGTTATATCTTAACAAGCTCTCGCCCTTTTGTAAATTTTAATCTATTATCGATCAGTGAATCAGTAATGCTTGAGAATTTTAATCCGGTTTTACTCCATCTTAGATAATGGTTTTGTTTGTTAAACATACTTGCTACAGTCTCGTTCTTTTGAATTCTTGCAACCGCAGTTCACTTACAATGCAAAACTAAATAAGTTAACGAAGATAATAATTTTTACGTTTAATTCGTTTATGAAACATGAAGAACTGAGATCATTGATTGTAATAACTCACACAATTGCTTGTTTATTGCTAAACTTAACAAAATTGCTGCATTTGTTTTCTAAAATAAATATTGCCAGGCTGTATTGCGTTACCTGTGTCCTATCACGTGGTGCGCGCGCAAAATCCTGTCGTGTCATCGATGATTTTTTCGTTTGTGACGACACATTAATTGCTCATTTTTTCTCTAAAGCGATGTTGCGTTTATCGAATGGTTAACACAGCGTCCATTATGAAGAAGAAAAAAACTTTCATCGGAATACTCATTTGTGTTCTGGTATTTTACAGTATAAGCGAAGGTAAGGGAAATGCTTATTATAGTTTCGTTTTGAATTTGTAACAATTTTGAGCAAAATCAAAACAGTATGTATGTAGCGCATAGTACCGCGGTTGAATCTCACTCACGGGTCACAGTTTTTCTTTCAAATGGCAAAAGAAATTCGACTGACTTGTTTTGGCTAAATTTATAAAATTAGTAAATCACGATCGAGTAAAACTCATAGGAACCTTTCTTCTCTGTTTTATGTTACATTTTCTTTTATGATAAATGGTCGAGAAAAGATGCGCATTCGGTTTGCGTTTTAATTTTTTACCTACAAATTTAAGGTGCAAGACTACATTTTATTATTACTTTATTACACTGGGAGGGGAAGGAAAATTTGATTTCACATCTATTTTAGCTATGGCAACAGGAAAATAATTTAAAAGACTTCCGCAAAGTGCGTCGACATTTTCGCGCGCACGTGTTGACATTTAAAATTGACGTCATAACTCGTCGTAACAGTTTCGCGCATTTTTTTCAAGTTTCAGGAACAAGTTCATATAACTCTCAGGAATTGTCATCCGATAATTTTCTGGACGTGCTGCATTCTGCAGGATTTAACAACTCTTCTGCCCAGCGTACGTCTGGAGACAAAACAACGGAAGTTGAAATAACTCCGTATTTCAGTCAACATAAATCTGCCGTCCGCACAAAGCATTCCTCAAAATCATCATCGGTTAAAAACCAGGAGGAGGCAGGCGGATTTGAAGATGGCAGACAATTAGCGCCAACAATTAACGAGGATTTTAGGCCCATGAGATTAAGAACAAATGATGGGCGCAAAAAGCACAAGGTTGCAATGGAAAAGTTTATTATGAGAAGAGCCGTTAGGAAAAGTGACGGCTTGGAACCGCGCGACAGCTCTGGAATGTCTCAAGGTGACGTGGATGTTTCTTCACTGATAAGACAGGCTGTTAAACGCGGAAAGGACGTCGCTTTAGAACAAGCAAAGAAGACGGCGGCCAATTACCCACAGGAAACTAAAACCGAAGGTATGAATAAACTGTTGGAAATGGTTATGCTATGGAAACGTGAACACAGGGAGCCTAGTAATAAGATGAAAACTAGCTGGGACACAGGGACAACCTTAGATGCGTCCTCTTTGCAAGGTAAAGAACCTGTTATAAAGGATCAGTCTTCAGCAGAAGACCTGATTAATATTGATATGTCTGTGTTGCAAAGTACACAACCAACATCGTTCACAGGTGTACCGCATGTGACAAAACCCAGAACTCCACCAAAGCTGACTAACCTACCAATCTACTATATACCGACATCTGCCGAAGAATCAAATTCTGCTAAATCTGCTCGATCAGATTCTACAGAATCTAACCTGGAACTGAATCTACATACAACTGAATCGACAACTGCTGAATCTGTCAACTTAGACTCAACAGAGCCTGCAATGAACCCAAGTCTAAATACTGTCCAATCAGCTAAATCAGATTCCGAGAAATCTGTTCCGTATCTGAATCTGGAGTCTGCTGAGTCAAAAAGCGTTGAATTTGCTAAATCAGATTCTGGCGTTGGATCTGCAAAATCAGATTCTGCGGGATCCCAAACCAATTTGAATACTGTCGAGTCGTCAGCTTCCGCTAAATCACATGATATCCCAAAAGACGACCCTGCAGGGGAAACCACTAGGGAAGAGTCTACACAAAATAACAGAGAAGAGCCTTGGCGACATGAATAACCGAGGGTATCAAGACAGGAGCGATCTCCGCACCGTGGTACATCCACCAAACCGGAAGTTAACATGAATGTCTATCCTGCAATGGGCGCTCCCTATTCTTCTGGTCTTCGGTGGAATGTTGCTTTGGAGCGTAGAGGCACGGGCGACAGTGAAAAAGAAAAGCGTTCAAACAAGAAAAAGAAAGCCGAGTCTCAGTCCGAGACTAAAGATCCAGCTGATTCGAACTCTCCTATTATTTTTGGCGGACTCATCGGAGGAATTTTCATGTTGCTAACAATTATAGCTTGCTTCATGGAACTCTGGTAAGTCAAAATTAATGAAAACAACCTGTTGCTTGGTAAAAAATGATCTAATTCCAGGAAAATCGTGGAAAGAAGTGTTCTAATAATAATAATGTATAACGCACGTGCAAGTGGTAAACCTGTTCTCATCACTAATTGACTTTGCACTTCTTGCTTCGCCAACCAACTCCCTATTTTTCAACCCGTGATTACACTGTCTTTCATAATTGCTGGGATCAACTAATAAGAAAACAGTTTGTTTGGGAAATCAGCTAAGTCCACATCATTCGTATTTCTAATCCATTTCGTTAAAATTCATCATAGCAAATACTGCAAGAGGCGATCAGCACGGAGACGAGGCAATCCCGAAGAAGGGGTAGTGACGTCATCATCGGCGGGGCAGGTGGGCCTAGAGGATAGGACTGAGGAGGTTATAGTTGAGAGGAAAGCTGCAGGACAAAAGGAAACATCACAACATACACCTCAATCATCTCCAGGAAAGTCAAACGCTAAGCCTCCGGAAAACCAGTCTACGAATAATGCCACAGATGCACCAACTTCCAGCACACTTAATAAAGAAACAGTAGTAAACATTGCTTCGACACCCGTATGTACAGCCACAGGCACCCCAAGCACAGAGGTGCAGATAAACATGGAGGCTTCCGAATCCACACTTCCAGAAGCATGAAGTTTTCCTCACTAAAAATCATTTGAAAGTTTCACTGCTTTGCATCATTTTATTTTTTAGTCAACTGTGATGAACGAGAAAATGGACAGCGTACGAGACAAGAAATCGCTTCGCGTCGCCGCATAATCCGCAAGGCACTCTCGCATCCCGCTGGTTCAACACTTCGACCTCACACATCTCTCTCAGAAGAAATCGCCTTTGCAATGTCAGTGATTTTACGGAGCTTGTTCACCAAACAAACTGAGCGAAACACCAAGGAAAGACGCAAGGTTGTAAAGGAATTAGTGAACGAATTAATGAACCCTTCGTTTGACGACCTCATAAAGACTTTTGCTGCAACTTTCATCCCTGATGAGAAGACAAAAGATCTGAATGAAAGAAATCAGTATAAGAGAGGTGTAAGTACACAGAAACAAAACGTATTTTATATCAATTATTTACCATCAGTTAACATATTATTAGGAAATGAGTCAACCTGTCGCTCGTACCACGTGCCATTTTTAGAATGAATTTTAACGCCCAAAACTGCAGTCTACGATGTAAGGATAGCTACAATTCGTTAGCTTTTGATAATTCTTACTTTCTATCAATCTGCTACTCGAGTTGAATTTGCTGGATCTGATTGAACAATAACTGCAATCAGACATTTGAAAGCGACCTGCTTATATGGGCTGACCAATTTTAGTTTCTGTCCGATTTCAGGTAATTGCGATTGACGCAAAGGCTCTCAAAGCTAAATACAAGAAGAGTTCATTTCTATTAGACATACAGTTTGGCAGAAGGTTGATTTGTGGCCCATCCACCCTTGATCATGAGCAGAATCCAAGAATGGGATGCATGTGCTACTACTGTGAGAAGTATTGGAATAGTAAAGGAGGGCGACCCTGCTTCAACACGCCAAGGTGTGCTTGGTTGGTTTGCTTTAATCCTCAGTTGTCTTGGTTAAGGAAATGAAAACAAAAATCTTGAACCCGCCATGTCAATATATCTGTGTTTATTTTACTTACTTCATTGTTTTAATCATCAGAATTAATAAAACACACTGCTGTAGTAAGCACAGTCACTTGCCAACTGAAGATAGCTTTGTATTTTCACAGAAGTCTGTTTTAATAATCTGCTTGTTTAATTACTTGTCTTTTCTCTTCAGAGATTTTGACTTGGCGAAGGACGTGTTTTTGATCGATGGCAAGATTTATGTTCGGAAACCCAAGCCATCACCTGCTCCACGAGGCAGTACACGCAGCTCATCAGAATACCGCCCTGGAATAGACCTTGCCAGAATTCTACTGAATGGGTAAGGTTTTTTAATGCGGATTCTTGAAAACGTCGAAAAAGGTGCTCTCCGATCCTTTCTTGTGCGACGACGGCACTTCAGAGCACCCAGGTGCTCTATTCCCTCTCTCTCGATTTGGCGGGAAAGTTTCGTGACGTCAGCAAACATGAAATGGTCCCAGGCTCCCATGCTAATAAAATTATTCATTGGTATTTATATTACGAAGTTTTAATATTTTAATTTCACTATCTGATATTTTTTCCTTTTTCAGATAATTCAAGTTTGCATTGATGATATTTGAGTTTGCAGTCATTTCGGTTTTCTATGTATTTTGTTGCTGACAAGTTCAATCTACGAAAAAATTCCAAGATGAAAGGATCAGAACGTTTTGAAAATAAAATGAATTATATTTTACAATGCGTTGCCAGCTTTGTTGGCTTACCGTCCGAATCAGAGTAAATTCTCAATGCTTCAAGTCCTTTATGAATTGGCCTCTGTCTAGATCTGTCCTTTATCTACAGTCGCCGGAGTGGACGAGCCCGCGTAAATGACGCCCTCGCGTGTCTCCTCGTGTGAGGTAATATTCTCGCGTGTTCGCCGTTTTAACTTGCCCTGAGAAAAATGAAGGACTACTCCTACTCTAAGCTAGGAACGATTTCACACAAATATTCCTTTGTGATTATTTTTATTTCACTTCATTTTAAACAACCAAAATTGGTTAGAGTTTCCTTACTTGGTTTGCACTTTTAGTGAGCAATAACAACTAGAAAACAATATGTTCATAATTTAATTTTACTATCGCTAGGAAGCAGATTTTATCAGCATTTTTGCAATAGAGTCTGCAGAACTCATTGTGTACTGGAGAGCGCCACTACAGTGAAGTTGAGCGCTGTAGGGTCCCTTTTCATGTATTCCTTGCAGACTTCAGCTGCATCCTAAAAATAGGAAAAAGAAATATATGTTGCAAGTGAGCCCGGCGAGAGGACAATAGTGTTTGCCTTGGAAAGCCTTGCACAGCACCTTTGCCACCCCTGTGGTAAACATCAAAAGCATATTATCTTTGAACAAAATCAAAGATGGCCTTTGCCATATGGCAATTTAAGTTTGGCAAACAAGGTTTTTTTCCACCTCTACCCTAAGTCAAAGGTACTGGTATACGGGTCAAAGGTGATTTTTAGTGCAGTGATAGTGATCATGCACTTAACTTCAAGATAGCTTAATTGCAGGCATGCTGCAAGCCGAAACAGAGGCAACAAACAACTTAAATGAACATAACCTTGATGTTAAAAATTTCAACTGGCTGCAGGCAGACTAGTTGAATAAAATACAGTGTGCATGATCAAGGATTTGAACTTAGGGTAACCTAGAAAAAATCAAACTACCATCACTGGTAGGGTGGTAGGCTTGAACCAAGAAATCTCCAAATTACTGGCAACCCCTTCGCCCTAAACCACACGGTCACACCTGCCCCCCTAAAGGACAATTAAATTCAGTTGTGTACATGCCTTTAAAAATGCATCCTTTGTTGTTTTTCCATGATTTATAGGGCATGATTTCCTTCCATCTACAAGGCAACGTGAGTAAGATTTTTCTTACTAGTCACAGCGAACATGTTTCAGTTTAAAAATTTCAAGCATGTCTTACAAGATTAATAAAATGACTGTATTCTATTATTATCAAGTTGGCATGAACTTTTGAAATTGAGAATTTTTTTCCCCGTGATCAATAAATTATTTGAAGCACTAATGTTCAAAAAATATCCAGTTTAATGTTCTCTAGAATCAGGCTCATGGCTAGACTTTTCTGATAACCACCCTAGGGGGTCTGGCAAATTTCAAAGTCTAGAAGTCCCGAAAATGCCATTTTAAGTGATATCAGAAAAAGAAACACTTTTTTCATATTAACTTAACATGGAATAAAAGTAATTATTTCGAGATTTTGACAGAGACATGTGCCTCGGTTTGGCTGTTACCTGAGCTACAGCCCTGAGAATAAAAGGCTTTTAGCCCAGTGGATATTTTTTAGTATCAGTTTCAAAAGTCATTAAATTACTGTTTTGCATGGCTTCATGTCAGGATTACATGGCATCCCTGAAAAGGGTTTCAGTGCTTGTTATGAGTTACAGGTATATACACTGTGAAAAAAGTTGCGATAAATAAAAGATATAAAAAGGTTGAGATTATTTCCTGACCTAATTCATACAAACATCCATCTTTGTGCACAATAGCGACAAAATGAAGGTCAACATGGTCCTCAGCAGAAGGTGTCTACAAAGTAAACACAAACATCAAAAGACAAAACCTTCTCACTATTGTATAAACACTTGTAACTCACACTTGAATTACACTATCTTACAATTTGATTTTTGATAAAAAAAAAGTTGTATTATTTAAATCTTATTAGTTTGTTCTCTTACGACTTCAGATTCGAGTTCTGGGGTAAAATGAAGATTTCCTTCACCATCAAAGATTACAATTGCATTTGGTTATGTCTTGTGTCTCCTACTGTGCTGATCTACAATCAATAACACTTCAAATGTCAAGCAAGAAAGTGACGCAACCTGGCAGAACTCACTGCTAATGCAGCAGGCATGAATTAGTTATATTTTTATTTAGTTATTAGATTTTTATAGGTTTCCCTATTTCTTCTATTTCTAAATTTCTTAAAAATTTTCTTACCTCAGTCTGACCTTCTTGAGCACAAGCTTCATGTACACCACTGATATTCTATACAAGGAATATAAATAATGGCTTGTTGACTATTAAAATATGCTATGGATGTGTGAGTACATGTGTGTATAATGTGTGCACATTCACCTGAGTACACAAGAAAAAAATGTCTTAACTAGTACCTCATCATTTTCCAGTTTCTCTCCTTTTTCATCTGGTGACAATGATCTGGTGGAGTCTAGAAAGCTCTTGAGAAAACCTCCCTCATCTGTTTAAAACAAAACAAAAAAAAAAAAAACAACAACAACACTTAAATCAGTTTTTCAAGTTGTTAAAGATCCTAACAGCACACTGCAATCTGATGGCAAGGAATATCTTTTATTCAACAATGCAGTTTAAAATCCATTAGGATGCCATGTTAAATATATAGTCCCCCATTTCATGATGATCTTCTTGTTCCTTACTTTGGTACTTATTATTTAGCACTTACTAAGATCCATGTGGCCATAGCAAGGGGGGAGGGGAGGATGGGAGGAGGGGGGCCTCCCATATGAAAGGGACTGGGCTGCTCGTCAGTGGAAAATTTGTGGAGGAGACCAATTTGGGTGTGGCTCAAGCTTTTTTTACCCCTAAACTATATTAATACAAAAATTTAGCCTAACAGGGTCCTAAATTTAGGTTCTTATGCACAGGTTTTACTGTATTGCTTGGTCAGGCTGTCACCACCATCATATTTCTTCACATCCAGCTTCCTGGCCTTCTACAAGACCATGTCAGCTAGAAAGTTTGCTGTTCTGTCCTAAAACCCCAAGTGAGGCCGAAATCTGTAGTTTTTATTAGCAGTTTTAACACCCCTATAAATTTAAAGCAAATCGATTCACCTCTGTCCATTCAATATGAAGTAAGATCATGGACATTACCAGTTTATATTCCAAAATGAGTGCTAATGACAAAAGATGTTTGTATTCTCCGTCTAAAGCTAACTGTGATTGATTGTTGACTTACCAAATTCTAGTACGTCTGTGTTGTTGGCAATGGAGTGTATCATGGCAACTGTTCCACAGGCGTTTCCTATTGTTTGCTTCATGAAGTACACATTGGGGCTTACCTCCTAATAAAATTTTAATTAACATTTTTTAAGTCTTCTATGGTCTACAGTACCTTTTTTATTATCTTATTCCTACATAAATGCATCTCCCAAAACTCATTGATTCTGTCACTACTTTTTCAATAAATTTACCTCCTTTGGGAAACGGCAGAAAACTGACATCCCCTTGTACCAGGCTATAACACTTTAATTTGTGTTTCATTATGTATCATTTCAATCAATGCCAAGCAACATGTTTGTTTAATAGGTACTCTTAGTTTCTCACCACCCACCCACTCTAGGGGCTTCAGTCATGCATAATTCTATTATACACATACATTAAGAAATTATGACAGCACAAGTTGATGTACCTGGCCTTTTTCCTTAACCCTTTCTTCTTGTTCTTTCTTGTATTCATGGTACTATCGAAAAGAATTGACACAGAAAATTTACATATTAATTTAGTGTGAATTTATGAAAATAAATTATTGAAAATTAATCCTTTATTCACATGGAAATTAAAACATGCTTCTATTTTATATGAAAATTGTGTTGGTTCATTCAACAAATCCAATTTACATGTAAGGGTCATACAGGGCATCTGACAGGATGCGGTGGTGCGGATCCGCATAATTCGCTGACTTCCGCATCTTCCGCATCTTGAGAACATTTTCCGCATAAAACAGAGAAATTTGTTTCATATTAATGATTAAGCAGCTGTTTACCACCCTCACAAACGTAAATTTCGAAGAAATTGATTATTTTGACACAGTTTTTCTCCTAAAATAGCGACGAAAACACGGCAATTCGATCGTGAGCAATTTTTAACCTCCAAGCGTTCCACGCGTCTTTTCGTGATGGGCCTGGACACCAGTTGTCTTGTTTCGCTCGTTCGGACGGTCAAAAATTCTTCTGTGGTTTAATACCTATAGTATATGGATAAATTTGTCATCAAAGAGACCAAGAAGAAGGATCGCCACTTCGCTGTACACTTGCCACAAGTTGACCTCATGGGCTAGACGAGCGACGAATTAAGTGAAGCGAGCTTGAGGCTGCAAAGTGGCCTGTGAGCGATGTACCATCGGGCGAAACGACCGCAATTCGTTGCCTGCGAGCAGACTCTCGGCTTCTGGGGCAGCTCGATTTCGGCGGCATGAAAAGATATGAGTTTTGGCGAGCGAAGCGAGCCGAAAATTTTCCGCATAATCCAATGTGTTTTCCGCATAATCAACACTTTCTTCCGCATAATGTTCCTGAAAATGTCCGCATAATTTGTTATTTTTTTCCGCACCCTATCAGATGCCCTGGTCATAACTGACAAAATGCAGCTTGATTAAACTGGCTGTCAGCAAATAAAGTATGGCAATTATTGTCACAAGTACTCCAATGATAACTGAACCATCCAACATCCTAAAAACTAAACTTACCGATTATAAGTGAAATGTTGACTTGGATAAAGTGAAATAAATGAAGAAGTGTGCTCAAACCGAATACTCAGAAAAAAAGATTTTCCGAGTTCTCCAATGGGAGTTGAACCCATGACCTTCAAGATACCAGTTGGACATTCTAACCACTGAGCTATTGTGGACTCAGGATGAGCCACGTCAATTTAGTAGGTTCTTCTATGTGACACATGTCCTGCCGACTGCAAGGCTCAATATATTAAAACAATAAATGTGAATGTAGTGAATGACCTCGCTCTCATGAGTCTCCCATCATTCAGTGTTTAGAGCGTCAAACTGGTATTTGGAAGGTCATTGGTTCAACTCCTGTTGGCATGGGGAACTCAAAAAATCGTTATTCTGAGCATTCGACTTGAGTACGCTTCTTCACTTATTTATTAATAAGTGATTGAACCGGTAATTATATATTAGTAAGTATATATTAGTCAAAATTCAGAACCATCATTTCTGAAACCCTAGAGTGCGGCCATAATTTTTTATACCGTGAAGCAATTTTAAGTATAAATTTTAAGTAAGTCTGTCTGTTATTAACTCATCAGTAATAAATTTAAGTTAGTTAAATTGAAGTTAACCTTGTCACTTGTTGGGAAAAGTAGTAGAAGAGCACATGCTGGCTGCGGCACCATGGCTAGAAGTTCAGGATCAAGTCCAAACACATCTACAAAACTCCAACTAGGCTTCAAACCAAGACTTGTTACAAACTGTAAGGGAGTATAAACAATATCCAGTTAACACTGGTCTGCACATCTAATAACAGTTTAATTTATTAGTTATTTGTAAGTTTTAAAAATGAAATGAATTATTCTGTTTGTTTTTTAAATTCCCATCTCAAAAAATTGAAAATAATTATGTTTGAAGCAATTTTTCATGTCAAGGTATCTATGGTGTGGAAGGGGACTTGAGAGCCCACGAGAATAGCAACAGAAAAGGTATGGGAGGCAAAAGAAGAGAGGGTGGTAAGCAGGAGGCAGAAACTGGGTAAAATCAAGACAAATCTCACAATATTGCACAATAGAATAGTCTTTGTGTTAACAGAAATAACATTTATGCATACTATACTAATGCCATCATTAAGATGTACCATCATGATTTTGTGTGACCAGACCTGAAGGTGGTAAAGGATATTTTCGTAACCCGTGATAATTTGGCCCTTTTGTTTCCCGTAAAATGTGAAATGGCTATTTTTTCCTAGTGAATCATGATTCTCATAGTCACTGTGATCTGTTTATCCAAAACATTTTCTTTTATTTTCAGTGAAGGGTGAAATGCCAATGCTATATTTTTCGTGAATTTTGGAAGGGCTGTTTACATTTTCCATGAAATATGATCTACCTCCCCCCCCCCCCCCACCTTTACCACCCTCAGACTGATTGGCCGACCTCTCTTACTGGTAATGAAACTGTTGTCAAGCTGTTACTTTTCCATTTTCATGTATGCATGATGAGAAAATGAATGGAAGAAAGAGAGAGCCTCCCAAAATTTTATTGCTAGCTCTTAGCTAGGCCACTCCCCAGAGACATGTATCACAGTACTGCCTGACATGGAGATAACTTTGGGGAAGTCTTTGAACTTTGAAACCCAATTAAAATGGATTCAGACCCGATTACGCAAATGCTGACAACAAGTCTATTAAATAATTCTAAGGTGTGACCAATCGACTTAGGAAACTGAAATAAAACTAAAAAAAATTCATTCTTTTTTATACCATGAGACAAAATCCAGATTTCTCATGCTAAAAAATGTACATTATCAAAAAGGGTTTCCTCAATAGTTGAGCTTAACATGAAGCAAAGTATAAAAGGCGTAAATATACGCTTACCTTGTTCATAACCTTTCCAGCAATTCAAATGACAGGAATCAAACAGCACATTATGTACAAGACAAAATCAAGGAAGAAAAGCTTTATACATTGAGCAGCTTAAAAAAATGAACTCTACAAAATTCAACTTTGATAGTAGGCAAGTTTAACATGTAACTTACATCTGGATTTGATTCTAAAGGCAGCCATCGGACCATGTTTCTTTAACTTCTATCGAAAACCGAACGATCAATCGCACAAATCGTCGAGACCTTCCGTCAAATCAGCTGGAAATAAGTAGAGCCCGCGAGTGTGCATGGGCAGCAGTTTTGCATTCAAGAAAGTAGTGCATTCTGGGTAATTTCCGATTTAAAGATGGCGGCCGGTGCGGTGAAAAGTTTACGCAACTTTTTCAGTGGAAATGCCACAACGAAAAGAACACTTGTGGTCCTCCGCACAGGGATCAAATCAAGTATTCCATGTATGGCAATCTTGAATCGTCCATTTTGTGATAGCGCGACTCCAAGTGGATCGGATGTTGCAAGCGAAAGTTCTCCAACCGTTTCAAGAAGTCCGCTGTTCAGTGGCCAGAAGGTCGCGCCGAAAAGATTCCAAATGTCTTTCGAGGAGTTTCAAAAGCTAAGAAAAAAATTACGTACGAGACAAAGGCTGGCAGGTCTACCAATTGGCGTGACAGCTCTGCTTACATCGTCGGTTGTCAGTGCTTACATGTTTCCAAACATGTTTGATGCCACGCCGGAACAGATCGAGCCGATACTGTAAGTTTCCTAGAAGTCATGGCGCCCTATATGTAAAAAGAACCTCTAATTTTAAAATTATTACTCTGTCACTGGACAACTAAAGTAAGCTGACTTTTCAGACTGGGGGACAGGTGTAGTGCAGGGTTGGATCTAGGGGGAGGGTGCAGGGGGTGTGCACCCCTCCCCCTCAGATGATCTGCAGCTTTTTAATACAACTGGTATTCTGCCAAAAAAATATGTGCACCCCTCCTTAGAAAAGTTTGTGACTTAATCTTGGCTCATTTCTGGGGACAATTTGTTTTGCATGTCATAAGTCATTGGAACTTGATGTTTCTATGGCAACCAGATCTTTTTAGTTACAATGGGGGTGTGGGTGGGTTGGAGGGTTGAATCCTTACCAAACTCAGACCTCAGACCCAGACGTTAAGACCTCTAATATATATTCTGGGGTTGGGATCCAATCCAAACGTTCGAAGCTTCTTCAGAAATGTTTGGATTCTCCCCTAAAATCTTTGGTTGACTTCCTGTTAAAATTCACGTGTTTGACTTTAAAAAAGGTGACAGGTTTGCTATAATCACTGTAGCCATAAGACTAACATTCCTTGCATGTGAATTGACTTTGCATGTCAGCTCTTCAACTGAATAGCAACAATTTGCGAGAACCTTTTCATTTTTGCTGTTGTTGTTTTTAGAGGAATGGACCCCATCATTTTCTGTGGCTTGTGTGGTGTCGCAAGTGCAGGAGTAGGGTTTGTGGCTGGAACTGCTGCCTTTAAATCTGTCTGGAAGATATGGAACAAGGACTTAGCATCAAAAATGCAAGAGGTATGAACTACAGCATCAATGTCAAAACCCTTCTTGCTTGACTCCAGTATTTGAGATACTATCAAAATAACTAGAGTAGTAAAATGCATTTACAAAATTTCGTCTGACACTGCATCAATCTAGCTCATGTGACTTAAAAACTTTCATCACATGGACACAACTCGTTCATCAGGAAAGCCAACACCAAGTTTGTACATTTCGAATACTTTCTGCTGCAAAACTGCATTGAAAACCCTGTTTTTCTTTTAGGCTGAAGACATCTCGTGTTTTCTGGTTCTTTTGGTTCAATAGTGCTGTTATTGTTCCTACAAATTCTGGAAAAACAATGTTTACATGGCAAAGGAGCGACCATTGAAAATGATATCATCATTGACAATACACTCGCAGACGTGAACCATGTGACAACTGCTTGGATCCAAATTTCTCTACTTGTTTTGATAGTATCAAGTCTCCTTATTGATTGCCAAGCAATATTTTAAGCTGGGATCTAGTAGGTCAATTTTTCAATTTTACCTAGGTTGTGAAAGGCAGGGTGAATTAATGGTTAGTGTGCTGGACTCTAGATTGGGCAGTCTGGGTTTTGAGCCCTGGCCAGGCACTGTGTTGTGGTGTTGGGCAAGACACTTTACTCTCATATTGCCTGCCTCCACCCAGGTGTACATGTATAAATGGGTATCAGCGAATTTACTGCTTGGAGTAACCCTGCGATGGACAAGCATATCATCCAGGGGGGAGTAGAAATACTCCTAGTTACTTCATGCTATGGAAACCAGGATAAGCTCTGGCCTGATTGGTCACTTGACTCAAATGTGGACTTTACCTTGCCTTACCCTTGGTACAATATTAGTATTACCGCACACCAAAACGAAGGGAAATACCAATTTGTATCAAGGGTAAAATTGAACCACAACATATGTATTCATCTGTGCCTTTGATTTTAGTTAGGTTTATCAAAAATTATGACTTAAGCTCCCCTGAAGAAAATGGCAAGTATTTAAACATTTTCAAACATAATTTTTTGTTTTTTAGCGTGAAGCAGATTTCCTGGAAAGGGTGGCAGCCAGGAGGGCTTCATCGTACAGCAAGTTTGAAGATGACTATTATGGAGAGAGCATCAAGAATGTCAGTGACTACAGGCAGTGGCTGCGAGAACAACAAAAAAAGCAAACCATGATGGAAAAATATGACAGTAAAGAACAGTCTAAAGAAATGAACACAGAAGCTGCTTGAGTAATGCAGAGTACACATGAAATCAACATAATTATTTTGGCAAATGATGAACACCTCATTTCCCTG
The DNA here is from genome assembly GCA_963693305.1 of Meandrina meandrites. Lineage (NCBI taxonomy): Eukaryota > Metazoa > Cnidaria > Anthozoa > Scleractinia > Meandrinidae > Meandrina > Meandrina meandrites. The sequence goes on from OY855910.1 coordinate 35,275,887, forward strand.
TGGCCTGATAGTTTCCAGTTTTGTCTTTGACAAGGAAGAATCTATCAGTTGATCAGTGGGGACATATCCCTGTTGTCTAGTGAAGCTATAGAGCAATTGCAAAAGACATGAAATGAGTCGTCTTGTCCTGTGTTTCATTGTTCCGTGTCCTGACTTATAATATGTTTGACACACAGCCTGCATTGTAATTCAAGTTTGATATTGTCACTGGATCTTTGCCCAAATTTTGATTGTGTAAACAGGGAAAATTAATTTTTATTGGGCCAAACTGCTTATTTGGCAGGGCCAGCCTTTTTACCTGTAGTGCTTTATTTGTTAAGCATTCCCTGTTCAGTTTCTGTATTGTACACCACAACAAAAGAATTGACAAAATAAAGAAATAAGTTTCATAGGCTAAAGCAATCGAGTTGAAGAACTTACTGTGCTGTAAAGCATAGAGCTACAATATTGGACAATTCAAATGAAACATTAAGACCACCCCTCCCCCCCATTTCATTGATGGGAAAATTCGGCGCGTTTTGGTTTTTGCGGGGATATTTCATTGATTCGGGTGGAGGAGGGTCCAATTTCTCTTTTTATTCTGTCCATGATTCAATCTTTGACAGTTCAAATAAAAATTGAAGACCACCCCCCCCCCCCCCCCCCTCCCATTTCAATGATGGGAAAATGGGTGCGTTTTGGTTTTTGCTGGGATTCATCATTGATTCGGGGGGAGGGGGGGGGGTCCAATTTCTCTTTTTATTCAGTCCAAGATTGTAGCCTTTTATTATAGTGTAGTATGAACCAAGACAACAAGGTTAAAGATTGATATTATCTTTCTTACTCCAGAGAATGAAACTAAATTATGTACTCCAAAATGACGGGGCCTATACAAAACATGGACCCAGGTCCATAGACTTCACCTGTGGACCCAGTCCATGGACCACCTGATGCATCCCCCCTAATTAGGGGTGATGCATCAGCTGGGAAGGACTAGGCTATTATTTTTTTATGGGATGCAGAATAATAATGTCCACGGGATCTACCAAGCTCAAATACCAACTTGCGCAAGGACCACGTGGCACAAGCTAGCTGGTCAACAGAAAAAAAGGCATACACTAACCTGATCAAAATAGAAACAACTAGATTGCAAAACAGTCGTTTTTTTCTTGCTCGCGTATCGAAGGCGCGAAGCGCCGATCATAACCCAAGCCTCGCACGTCCGCAGGGTGCGTGAGGCGAGAAAAACCTCCTCAGTCCCACTCTCCGTTTTGACATTAGAGAGGTTAAGCATGACGTTTACGGCAAACGGCAAACGGCAAAAATAATTCTGATTTTGCTCACTTTTTCTTTAGCACTTAAAGCCAGTCAAAAAATAGGAAAAAAATCCCTTAATCACAGTAAATGCAAACAATTTCCCTATATTGTACAAACGGCTAAAATCAGACACCAAAAGTTCGATTTTTGCCGTTTGCCGTTTGCCGTAAACGTCATGCTTAACCTCTCTATTGGCTCCAGAACTCGCGTTCGAAGATCGCTCGAGCGAGTTCGCAAACTGACACGGCCGTTGTGCTGTCTAAGAAACAACAAAAAACCTTCTCCAACGCAGGTGTTGCGAATATACTTACAATTCTGTAAGGGGTAATCCAGTCGATGTTTCCCGTTTCAGGCCCAGTTCAGACGCCGTGCTGCTGCCGTGAACTTAAAGGGGCACTGTCACCGGGGTAGCAGGAGGTTTCGCTTCCAATCGTGTTCGCATCCACCGAGTTCGCACCCAATTTTCAGAGTACACTTACGGTCACTTACCGCGTTCGCTCCCAAGTACGCCTACTATCTAGAATATTTCTCGTTCATTAAGCGTGAGAGAAAACTATCTAGAATATTTCTCGTTAAACTATCTAGAATGTTTCTCGTTCTTTAAGCGTGAGAAAAGCGTGACTACGTTTGTGATCGGTGGGGGCGAACTCGAAAAACGTAGGGAGCGAACTCGGTGGGTGCGAACTAGGTTGGGAGCGAAACCTGCATCATTCATCACCGGGACTTAGCGTTTTGGGGTGAAATGAAATGTTTTATCACGTACATAGAATACTCCCAGAAAGTAAAGAGAAGGAAATCTATTGATTTTACAAACCATAGTCAAGTCAACCATAGTCTTTTCAAAGGTATCCTAAAAATTGGTGGCAGTGTCCCTTTAATTGCAATTAGGTTCTACTGTAGCACGGCACACACGTCTCTGATTCAGACGTCGTACCAGAGTCGTGCCTAATTCAGGATTTACTGAAGTCACCTAACAATTAGTCACCTGTGATCAAACAAAATATATTAATATAAATATATTAATATAATTTGTGAATTGTGAGTTGGCATGGAAGCAAGACGTTTGAATCGCTGCGTTCCAGAGTCGTGTAGCACGGCAGAGCTTGTAGAGCTCTGTGGAACTTAATGTTTAGTTTGATTCAGACGCCGTATTTCTACCGTGCTTTTGTCGAACTTACTTCCTGAATTTAGTTCGGCACGGCAGAAGCACGACGTCTGACGGCCTCAGTCATTTTTTCGGAAGATTTACGGTCAAGCGCGTCGCCACCTGACTAAGTTTTTGACATCTTTTTGACAAGTTTTTGATTAGTTTGATGGCTGCCGGTGTCACAGCGAACGATCTGTGAAACGTTTAGTTTGACTTTCAACCGGTCTTACAAACCCAGAAGACTTGAAATTGAAAGTAAGGTTTCACAAAAATCTTTAAAGTGCATTTCCTGTACGAAAAGTTAAGATTGACCAAATTTTTGTCGGCATAAAATTTTTTATCGCCAGTTGCTCGCCGGCTAGACGTTTGAAGATGAATCATACAACGGTTGTTACCCCGCCTTCCATTTTTCAAGACATCTGATTGGTAGTTTAAAGAAGCTGGAAGCCATAAAACTCATCAAAGTAATAAAAACTTGTCAAAAAGATGTCAAAAACTTTGTCGGGTTGCTACGGTACGACTCGCCATTCCCCACAATTCCCCATACACCCCAGCAGAAAAGTATACTTTATGACCAAGTGACCCATGTGCATTTTAAAAAAGAAAATTAAGAATGGAAAAGGGTTTTACAGTTTTATGATATCAATACATTTTCAAAATCATCATTTGAGAAGATTAAAAGCTACGGAAGGAGCGTTTATTTCACCCATTTCGCGCGTAATTTCTCGGTAGTACAGTAAATCCGGTCACTTTGGCGTGGAAGACTGGTAATCAGAGCGCTGCGGGTGTTGCATTATGGGCTACTTACCTCGCTTCGTCCTCTTTTTTCGCTTTCCACCATCTTTGTTCACGTGGTTGGAAGGTAAGTAAAAAAATGTCTAAATTTTGGGTGTTTTTAGCATTCCATTCCCTTTAATTTTGAATAGAGACAATTTTATATTGCAGAGGACCATCAAAATGGTTAATACAACAGGAGTCAGGCGCGGAACGCGCTATATGTTCTCTGGGGATTTTAGGAAACGTGGTAAGTTTATAAAAATGTTGTGTTCTGTAAAATAATAAGCCTAATCCTATCATATATCAGTCTTCATGTCGAAGTTTACTTTACTTTAGTTTAATTTAATTCATTATATGAAAAAGAATACAAGCCTGCACGATTTTTTGATAACGTTGTTTAACAGTGCTTATGAGCTTGACTATAAGCTTACATGTATATGTTGTGGTTTAAATTTTTCTTTGGTTTAAAAATTTTCAAACCAGTTTGATTTTTAGTTTTGATTGTCTTGTATTGATTATCATAATCTGAAACAAAGGAAAATAAAAATCAAACTGGATTGAAAAATTTTAAACCAAGGAAAAATTTAAACCACAACATATATATAAAGCTTAGTGACACTCAAAGTCTTTGGTATTTCCTGACCAGTCACAAAATTGTTAAAAATGCTATTAAATCTTAGTCGATCAGAATTGATAAAATAATATCGATTGATATTATGTTTGATTGAGTTAGGTTTACTGATATGCACGAATCAAAACGTATTTTCTGAGCATTGTTTCCAAGGATGTCCAGCCTCTTTGAAATTCACAACAATCAAGAATTAGACTGCACAAGTTGTACAGAATATTGCATTGCAATGTTCTCTCTGGAGAGAATGTTACACTAATTAGAATCAAGTTTTACTCTCTGTAACAATTATTAATGGCAACACTACAACAAGTATTTGCATCTATCGGTTGCCTAGGGATTTTACTCAATGCAGTGTTTTGTGCAATTTCTTCTGTAACTGTATAAAATGTATTCAAAGATTGTTTGGCAAAATATTATCTGAAGTTTTGGATTGTTGCTAGGTGAAAATGTTTTTACAAACATGTTGAAATCTTATCCAAACCTTTTAATTGCCACAAGGGTACAGCTGTTGGCAACAAATACTGTACTTGAAGTACTAAATTTAATTTTTTTTTCATAATTTAGGTGTAATCCATCTTTCAACATATCTGAAAAACTACAAAGTTGGGGATATTGTGGATATCAAGGTATTTATATAAAGAGAAAATATAGCAATTCACATCAAAATACATACTCCCACTACGCCAGTCACTGGAGAGATTTATAGGTACATCATAAGCTGGCTTTCTGTAGCAATTTGCCACTTAGACAGTTGACATCCACTATCATTTTCCATTTTTAAGAAGAGTTGTCCTTTAAAGTGGCTTATGTGCATTGTGGGTCTTGGTTTGTGCAAGTTTTGACAATTTCTACAAAGAGCATGGTTTATTTTTCATGAAAGAATGGTGCAGTTGGTTCATCATTGATCATAAAATCATACCTTGCACTTGGAAAGCTTTTGCTATGTAGTCCTTTAAATATATTTTGTCATGATTGTTTATTTTTTTGTCAAGGTTAATGGTGCCGTCCACAAAGGAATGCCTCACAAAGTTTATCATGGCAAAACTGGTCGTATTTTTAATGTCACCAAGCGAGCTGTTGGAGTTGTAGTGAACAAACAAGTGAAGTAAGTCAACATGTTGTTGAACCAATCAAATATAATTGTACAAACATGTGCATTGTACTTGTCAAGTTTGGATGTAACTATTCAAACATGCTTTTGTGCTTTTGAGTATCATGTTTGACACCAATCATATATACAGACGGATGGCAGGTGGATTTTGGGAGCATACATTGTGTCTGGAGTGAAATTCAAAAGCTACACTCATACTCAATCTCGTACTCATATTGTTATCTAAAACCTGCTAATGCTAGAAGCTGAATCCAGCCTTGCTGTCGAGGTCAAGAAATTGTTAGATCTCCAATTGGTGATAAGTTTTGTTAGAATGTGATAGGTTGTAAAGATGATGCCGGTTATTTAGTATACACCTTGTTGTGGAAAACCGCTGTAAATAATAGTAAAACACCTGTGTGGTGTAAGGTTTCTTGCCTGACAGCGATGCTTTGTTTTCCTCTCATCAGGGGTAAAATCTTGCCAAAAAGAATAAATGTTCGCGTTGAGCACATCAAACACTCCAAATGCAGAGATGACTTTTTGAGGTAAGGAAAAAGATGTGAACTTTAGAAATACACCTTATTTCAAAATGGCAGAAAATATTTGTTAATCCTTTTGTCTATATGTTAATTGACCTTCATTGCTTTGATCACGTCAGCAGAATTCAAAATGAGGCACCGAGGGCCAATTAACATACAGTATAGGCAAAAGAATAATATATTTTCCACCATATAGTAAAAAAGTGTATTCTAAAGACAAAAGATAATGATCATAGAATCACTTTGCTTTGCTCTGCAGGTTTCTTATAATACTGCTAATTAACATCAATTCTCTTCATAAACTGGCACAGAAAGATTTACTTGTGTATAATTAAGTCATAAAGTTTTTTTTCTCTCAACGACATTGAATGTTTTGTTCTTTAGGCGTGTGAAGGAAAATGAATTGAAGAAGAAGGAGGCCAAAGAAAAGGGAGTGAAAGTTGACTGCAAAAGAAAGGTAATTTGACTGGTCTCTTGCAGGCTGCACAAGACCACAAAACCTACCTGCCACTAAAATTATGGATATAATCTAAACAATAACAACAGGAAGGGCATTATTTCAATACTTATAAAAATTTCAACAGTTTTGGCCAAGTAGTAAACGTATGAAATGATTCTGAAAGGTGCCTTACAACAGTTTTGAGGGGGTAAACGAGCCCAGTTTTTAACTCTTTTGTAAAATGTTCAGCAATGTTTTATATTTCTCTTATTACTGTTTGTGACAGCCTTCAACTATCATATGCGACAATTAAATAATACAGATGCTGATAAACAGCCAAAATGAACACTTTTCTCAAAATTTGCCTACCACCTCAAAATTTCAGAAATTGGAAATTGGCTATTTAATATTCATGCAAAATAAATTAAAAATCTGTACAGATTTTGAGCTTTTTTTCAAATGGGCAAAATATAACATTTTTCTATATTGTAAAAAACAAAAACTGTCCCGAAGGTGTGTCTTGTCCCCTCAACACTGTAGTAACTAAGCCACCTTAAATGCCGTGATTCAAAAATACCTCAAGCTGACAAAGTGATGTTATGTTATGAATGCTTCTCTAAAATAACTAATAATTTTTAAATCATTTCTTGCAGCCAACTACACCACTGCTTTCACACTTTGTGCGCACCAAGAGAAACACTCCTGAAACCTTGGAGCCAATCCCATACGAGTTTGTTGTGTAAATCTGAAATAAACTTGTGAAATTGAACATGTGTTGCTTTTTTCTTGTGGGATGTCAGTCAAGAATAATTCTTCACAGTTAATGATTTAAGCCCAGTACTATCCGTTCAGGTTAGGACTGAAGTTGGCCAACCAGAGTGAGTCATTTTCAGGGTCAAGTGAGGCTAGAACAGGTCCTAGCTACGTTGCTAGACAATCACATTCATTGAAAATCAAAAATCCAGTTACCAACGTTATTATATGGCAACGCAGTCTTGAGGTGAATCTGAACATTGTGATTGGTTCTTTCTTGGTAGGGATTTTGCCAGATGGTTCATTTTCATGAAAACAGTCATAAGCTGTGCATTTTCTTTTGTTTTAAAAGGCAACAAATTCCACATTTGCAGCTAAAATGAGTGTCATATAATAACAGAAACTCATAAGGAGTTGAAACGTGTAACGTGCGTTCACAGCGTTCGAATATTCAGCTTTGCCAAGTACCATATTTGGAAACACTGACAGTTCGTACGCGAATGATTTACACACGTGACAAAATTTTCGGTTTAGCGATAAGTCACTTGAATTTCTACCAAAACGCCGTAAATCACTCACAGAAACTAAAGAAATTCATTACAGTATCAAGTGAAGTTCTCCAGACTTCTGAATGTCGACGAAACAGAAGAATTTAACCAAATTTAACTTAATTCAACCCAAATTGTTCAAAAACAAGATAACGCCATTTAGCGCGAGCTAGCGCGTGCTGTGAATTTAATCCAGATATTGCAATTATGATTGGTTGAATTTTTTCTCGTGATTTTCCAAATATGGTACTTGATGAAAATGAATGTTCAAACGCTTTGTACAATGCGATTCATAGGGAGTTACACGTTTCAACCCTTATGGGTTTCTGATAATAATTAAAACTGCTTACTTACCTAGCTTGCCCAAGCCCTACTGGGGGATATTGGCCTGAGGTTGTGGCAGAATGGACCGAGCACAGCAAGGTCCATACAAAGACCACTGAGGACCAATGTCACAGAATTTTAGAATTACATTTTCAAGGCATGGAAAGTCATGGAAAAGAAATATTTTTAAAGAGTACAAATTAAATTAGTTTTTTTTATTAAGGAAATGGTTTAAACCTATCCAAAACGAAAGATGATTTCCAAGAAAGTGGTCAAATTTAGGTCATGAAAATGGAGAAGTCATGGAAAAGGTCATTAAAAGTCACCATTTTAAAAGCTCAAAAGATTACAAACCCTGATTTATACACCTGGGCGAAGAAAGGCACTATGAGAGTAGAGTGCCTTGCCCAAGAACACAACACAGGGCTTGAACCTGGACCATTCAATCTCAGGGTTCGTACAAAACATCGCAACCATTTTTCCAGGAGTTTTCAAGGACTTTTCAAGGACCAAATTGAATTTTCAAGGACCACCTACTAGGAATGTAATTTCACAGATGGTATATAAATCCACATTCCCAGTCCAAGCTAGCAGGTTTCTAATAAGGCTTCAAGTGTTTGCTCCATCTCCTTCTCTACATTTTTCAGTTCACTTGCCTTTTCTCTTTATTAGCTGCTTAAACACTCGTGTTTTACAGTGTTTGAAGTTGCTTTACACAAGAAAAGAATACCAAAGTCTATACAAAGAACTTTCCTTTTGACGCCACTACGTTTGAAGTTGAAGAAAATTCAAGGACTTTTCAAGAACTTACACAGAAATTTAAGGACGTTTCAAGGAAAAATGGAATTCAAGGACTTTTCAAGGACTCCCCCTAAAATTCAAGGACTTTTCAAGACTGTGCGAACCCTGAATCTGGATTCCAGCGCACTAACCATTGGGCCAACATTGCACCTCCCATAAATCCCACACTAGCAACCTTAAATATAGTGGAAATAAACAGGTACAAGAAGCTGTGTCCAATAATTCTTTATTTACTTTTTGACAATCCCCACTCAAGGATAATAAATTTCTGTCAACAGGTAGGTAAACGGAGCCCGACCCAATAAAATGCCTTGCTGTAAACAATGTACAGAAGCAGTTTGTTATTACTGGCCTTGGCTGCGTAGATCTGTGAATAAATAATTTTTGCAATCAACGGAAGTGTTCTTGGGTGTCTCTAGTGTTGTCAAAATGACTACCAGATGAAGGAAAGATAAATTCAGATGCTATGATGAATAAACAAACAAACATTCAATTTCTGTTTTTAATGTTTAAAATTTTAAGGGTCAAAATTCAGCATAATATATTTGGGGAGTTAACTTTTAGTCCAGGGATTTTTTTGGGTTTTGTTAGAAGCCCTAGGGATTTTGTTGGGTCTTGATTTTTGCTCCCATTCGTTCGTCCCCGCATCACTGGAAATCCTGAGTACCCCTCCTGGGGATGAAACACTGTTTCAAGTGTTCAAATAATATACCTTCTCAATCCTGGCTAAAACTCTGGAGAAAACACAGAAACAAAAAAAAAGTTCTATGCCAATCAAGATAGCAGGGTCTAATACTGTACAATGAATATAATATTATCACTGTCGTTGAAGTTATCATGATGACATGTCTTTGCTTTAAACTTCTTATTGGGTAACTGATTGTAAAAACTGTGTGAACTGAAACAACGTCGATGCACAAATCTCAGTAGCAAAGTGTTCATCTCTGAATGTCATGACGCGGCAAAGGTTGATTTCATTCAAAACATCTGGTTTGTTGGCTTTCAAGAACTCCACCCTTGCCTTCAGATGAGACAGTGGTTTTAAAAGGCATGCAGGGCTTTTCCTAATATCTTCCATCTTCACTCCATTCACTGACAATAGATATTCAAGCTTCTCGGTCAATTCTTTTTTATCAAGAGAAAAGAAGTTCTTTGAGGTCACCAGAATTGCAATCTCCTTGTCTTCAACACCCTTATTTTGAAACCAGTGGATTGTTTCCTCTATTGCGGCATTGTCGTTGTCAAACAAAAACCTTGTTTGGGCTAGATTATACAGTACTGTTGGACTTTGGACAATATTGTAAAGTAATTGAACCCTATTTGTCATAGCGTTAAAGTCAAACTTTACAAAGAACTCAGTTCTTGACATGAGCAGGTATTGGATAACTTCCATTTCCAGTAATAGAGGCTTGCTTCTGAAAAACTCTACTGCCCTAATTAATGTATCAATGTCAGTATTAAAGAACATAGGATTTTTGGCTGCAATGAGAAGTGGGGACACTTGCATTTCCTGAAGAAAACTAACGACTTGCTTCAAATTCTCTTGCGAAGTGGCTTGTTCTTTAAATTTTTCTAGTGACTGAAGGAGCAAGCTGAGGAGTGTCCTCTCTTCATCAACATCTTTTTCATCAACACCATTTGACTGAATGCTGTTATGTGTGTCCAGAAAGAGTGCAATTATCTTCAAGGAATCCTCTCTTAATGGGAAGCTCAGAATTAGGGGATTCTCTGAAACAAGCTTCCCTATCGTGTCTTTCGGCAGTCCTGCAATTTCAAGTTTGTGGATGTTTTCGACCGCTCTGCTGTGTTCTAGACCAAAGACATAGGGGGTTCTACACATTAATTTGACAATATCACAGTTCAAATCTTTAAGAACCTTCAGCATCTCAGTAAAGCTGGGTGAATCCCACGAGAGAAGGGCTGGAAATTCCAGAGCTATTATCAATGCATCTCTTCCTGTGATTCCTATTTGAGCCAGGAAAATCAACCTTTCTTCAAGAATATTTGTTGTCAGACCAAGAATCCGTGGCGATTCGGGTTTCAAGGCAGCAGAAACGTTCAACTTGTTGTTTTTTAGGTGTTTGGATAAAAGGTTTGACCATCTTCTCAAAATAGTACCTTTTCCACGTGCTAAAGTTCTTTCCAGTTTCTTGACGTATTCGCACAAGTTTAAATCTCCAGGAGGTGGAATTTCGTGCCGATGTGTTGCTGCCAATACACTTTCCTGATGGTGAGAGTCTTCCTTATGTAATTTATGACGATCATCTTCAGAAAAATCGCTGACAACATCATTTAGCCCTTTCTCACCTTTATAATAAGCTGAAGATCTTGAAGAACATGAAGTTGTAAAGCGATTTATACAGCAAGTGAAACGAGAATTTCCAAAAATCGGGAAAAAATGACCAGGCACAACGAAACGACATGACTGCACGGACACCATCTTGTGCACGTGGAGGAGGAAGGGGCTGGGATCGATAGCAGTTTTCGTGTTGCCTTACATGAATGAAAAATTTGAGTATTGCACCATTTTCAACATGGCTGCCATTGTCGACGAAATTTTGCGTGATTTTGTCTCATTTAAACAAACGTTTTTGCAATAAACCAGAATTAACATGACATTTTACACTAATCAGTCATAATCCATTCTCAGTGTGGAAGTGCTCTCCAAATCCGTTGGAATTCCCCCAGAAATATTGAAACCGGAAGTGCTGAATAATGCGCGCGCATTTTGAGTCTCACGTGGCTACGGACGCCATTTGCTATTTTCCGGCAAAAATATAGAAAATCTGTTAATTTAGTATACTTTTTCTACTGGAAATATAAAAAGATGGCCGCTCGGGGTCAGCAAAATCAACAAACCCAAGATAAACTAACTCGAATCGCTATTGTTAGTTCAGATAAGTGTAAACCGAAGCGATGTCGACAAGAATGCAAAAAGGCTTGTCCGGTTGTCCGAATGGGTACGTATGAAAAACGAAAGAACGTCTTTTTCCGTGTTTTATTTTCATTAGGTGCCAGATAATTTAGCAGAGATATACTTTTTATCCACAGGAAAACTGTGTATTGAAGTTACTCCAGATTCGAAGGTTGCGGCTATTTCCGAAACACTATGTATTGGCTGTGGTATTTGCCAAAAGGTACGTAAGCTTATTTCACCACACTACATATCTCAAGCAAGCTTCAGAATTTTCGTTTAACACAGAGTTTACTGATAGCATTTACTCTTAAACCGAAACTATAAGTCAACGATTCGCGGTCTTAAAAATACTCGTGGCTTTTTATTTTTCCTGTGTTTTGGGAAATTGCTAAAAGTCACTTTGGAGCTAGTTCTTGAATAATTGCAACCTATTAAAAATAAATTTGTGGGTAATCAATGGTTTGCAAAGCATCATTTCGCCAAGATAACAAATATACAGAAACTCAAGATAATGACAGAGAAGTCAAAAAGCTTGCATCAAGACATAACCATTCTCGTCCCCTGAGGCATGAGGAACAAGTGGCTCTTGGGACACATGATTTGATTGGCAAGATCACGGACACAGTCACGGACAATGCATCTTGAAAAAATTGGCCAATCTTTTTTTAGTTTGTCATTCATTGTAATCTGTCTTAATCTCTGTCAGTCCAAACCATCCTTGTCTATTTTTACATTAGAAAACAATTATTGGGTTATTTCAGAAAAAATGCACCCCTGCCCCAACGGAGGGCATGATTTTCTGACCCCCCCCCCCCCCCCTTCTGACCCGGATTTTGAAACACAGTAGACCCCCCTCCCATCTGGATTTCCAAGGTGAAAGACCCCCCTCCCGGCGACCCAAGTTTCATCGCATTTCATCGAGACAGAAACACGAAACTAGATAAAGCCGTTTGCATATGCTATATTTTCCCACACTTGACAATAAAAGAAAAAAATCGGTAGGTAAGATTTTTTTAATTCGAAAAAAATGAATATTTCAAAATTCACAATTTATGCACCGTGAACCTCTTCTGCTTTATTTGTTGACAACTTTTGCAAGGAGTTTCGGATCTTTCTTTTAGCTGGCACTAAGTTTTCAAATAATCCATGGGATCTTAGCATTACGTAAGCGTAGTTGTAACAGCTCCCAAATGTACACAAGCATAATAATTTGAAGCAAAAATTCAACAGTCAACTGTGCAGCTATTTCTACCCAGCCGCTTTTGTTGAAACTTGCAGACATTAAATCTTGGATAATTTGAACTTGTTGACATTAATAGTATTAGAAAAAAATCTATATTTGTCGCATTTGGAAACTATTTGCGTTTTTTTCATGAATATATTTTTTCAAAAGTGCTCATAATTATCTCGCGATTGTTTGCTCTAAAATTTAAAGCTTTATAAAATTTGAACATTTGTTTCTTCGATTGCCAAAAATCAGAAAAATTGGTTGAGGTTTACATGTCCAAAATTCGATTTTGAAAAGAGGACCTCCGTTCCCAAAAATAGCCGTGGCACTTAACAAGGGGAGTTTGAATCTAGACAATCAAATCATCCATTTTGAAATCCTTTTGCAATAAGAGAGTTTACAACAGTTGATTAGCGGGATTTGACAGGTGACTCTGGGGACGAGAATGACGACATACATTTGTACCGCATTAAACTGGTTTCTTGTCTCTCCCATATGAGAGTTCTGTTATTACCTCATATAATAGTTCATGCTCCCATATGAGAGTCCTGTTATTGCCTCATATCAATATATAATAGTTCATGCTCTCCAAACATCCTGTGTTTGCCATAACTAAATAGTGCACAGCTAAAAGCAAGAACCAATATATTATTGTTTTATATTGAATAGAAGTGTACATCAAAACTCATGGAAGGAAAAAATATTCTGGCAAAGTGATTTGCTCATATTACCAGCATGCTCTATTGGATTGTGGTGCATGCTTACGTAGACTGAATTTGATAAAGTGTCTCTGCTTCTTCTTAATTCCTAGCTCTCCTCTGGGACAAAAGGGCCATAAATTGTCTCTGCTAGCTATGTTATAATACAATTTTAACACTCAAGGTAAAATTAAATTTGTCACTTTGTTCAGAAATGTCCATTTGAAGCTATTACTATCATCAATCTTCCAAGCAACCTTGAAAAGGAAACCACACATCGATACAATGCCAACTCATTTAAACTACACAGGTATGTGTGCTGTTTAAACCCATACTTTTCTCAATCCTAAAAGGACTTTTTTGTGATGTAGAAAATTCGCTTCAGCTCAGAAATCAAAACCACTGATTTCAACAAACCACCTATAGTAACAAGGTTGAAAACTTCAAAAACGAAAATTCATAAACTACTGACAGAACAGATTTTTAGCGAGGATTAGACCACAGGCAGTCTCTCTTTTGCTCTTAAATCCATAGGAGAAATGCAAAAATAGTAAGTACGATAAAAATTGAGTGTGATATTAGAGCAGTAAGTGCTGAATACCACATTCGATTTTGCTCACTATTAGGGGGAGCAGGGATGGTGCAGTGGTGAGAGTGCTTGCCTCCCAGCAATGTGGTCCGGGTTCGATTACTGGACCTGGCGTCATATGGGTTGAGTTTATTGTTGGTTCTTGATCTCGTCCTTGCTCCGAGGGTTTTTCTCCGGGAAGCAGTGGGATTGGAAGAGCCACTGTGTGGAAATTGCCACTGTAAATTCCCATTTATTATTTTTATTTATTTGTTTATTTTATTTATTATTTTTTTTGCACTTGTCTTGCAAAAGAGAGACTGCTCACAGTCTAAACAAGGATTTGAAAAGTGTAAAAAAAAATGTAATATCGCATAAATTGGGCTGAAAACTTTATGGAGTTTATGGACACGTTTCCGTCAGAAATGTCAATAATTTAAGGTTACCGTATACCTTTGAGGGTGTCTCGCGTCTAAGCCATATAGCGCAGTCGGAATAAATTGTAGACAGTTAAGACCCTATATCAAATTAAAGCTTATTGAGCTGACTTTCAATCTATAAAACCATTTTGTAGTAGAATGAAATGTCAATCTTTTAGGAACCTCGAAACACGAGTGCCTGAGTCGCCTTTTGAAGGCTACAAGTCAAAGCGAATTTAGTATTTCGCTAATTTGATTTGTTCTTTGGTTTCCGGACCCCAAGTGCTAAGAAAACGTGTCGGCATTTTGTCATATTCAGTTGCAATAAAAAGATACAAGACATTTCGCAAATAGGGCTAAAACGCACTGGAGTGATTATACAATAATCGCTCCAGGAGAAAAAGTATACAAAAATAAAAAAAATCGCCGACACGTTTTTGTTATTAGCATGTTAAACTAGCTGCTCACCAAATTTGACGTAGAAGGGGCAAATTCCTTTGGAGTTGTAGCTCTTTAAAGTGTCGCGTTCAAAGCGAAAAATTGATTTCAGAAAACAGCGCTTAAAAAAATATCTTGCAATGCAAACGAACGCCGCCCACATGAAGCTTGCAACACCTTCTCGAATAACAAGGCCAATCAGTGCGCGAGAATGGCGGCTCTCGTGATACTTCCCGTGAAAACCATCTCGGTTGAGTGCATACACGTCATATGGGTGTCACTCTTAAGAAGAATTTTTACTTCCGGTCAAAAACGAAATATGCTTATTTCTCCGCCGATATTCACTCTTTTTCAAAACTTTTTTTTTTTAATGAAAGATCACACTTGGACTATTACTTGGATGTAAAAATCTGATTTCGGGAAAAATTGACGATCTGAAGGTATACTGTAACCTTAAGCACCTTGGTTGTATTTTCTGTAATTTTTAGTGCATAATATTATTATTTTAAGATTAGTAACTGAAGTTTAAGAAATAACACTCGAGGTGAAAATTGAGCAATCAAGATAATCATGATATTAGTAATTTTCGCCAAAGAATGGTGTTACACCATGTAAGGCAGATGTCCATAATTTGGTGAAATGCTTGCTACATTGTTCTGATGTATCACCTAAGCCAAATAGCTGGTGCCTTCTCTTGTTTGGTTCTGCAGGTTACCAATTCCCCGTCCAGGAGAGGTGTTGGGGCTGGTAGGGACGAATGGAATCGGCAAATCTACAGCTTTGAAGATCTTGGCCGGCAAACAGAAACCAAACCTTGGAAGATTTAATGTATGTTCTTTATAAATTTTCTAACACTCTGGACAACTGTACCTCTGAAGTTTTTAGTTTGATGTCACATTCAGGTTTAAATGACAAGAATATACTCTTTGGTTTAAAGAATCCTCCTGATTGGCAAGAGATTCTGTTGTACTTTAGAGGGTCTGAACTGCAAAACTACTTTACAAAGATCTTAGAGGATGACTTAAAGGTATGTGATGTAAGATTTTGACTAACATCTGTGAAGCTGTGACAAATAAAGAACTCTGACTAGTAGCTAAGAGTATATAAGCTAGGACTGTCAGTGATGAACTCTGCTTTTCAGATATTTCACGACATTTCAAGATCCTTCAATTTGAATACTTGATAAGTGTTTTAATGTACACTTAATTATTGACATATGCTTGGAATTTTCATAACAGAAAGTTTAGCGATAGTATGTAAAATAATCCCTTTTAGATGGCCACCTATGAGTCAAGTAGAATCTTTGAAAGCGAAAGCATCCTACCCGCCTCTCCCAGGTTTTCCGGTGCTACAAGTTTCGTATTTTTGCAAATATAAATTGAAAAATGAATAATTAAGAATAATAAATCAACTTTGTTTAACAAGGGTAGCATGGAACAGTCTTGTCACTGACAAACCTGTGGCCCTTGAATTCCTGATCAAATTGGAATTAAGAAGTGTTGGTTTTTGTGGAGGGAGGAAAAGTGGAAAAACCCTTGGAACAGGGAGGAGAACCAACAACAAACTCAGCCCACATATGATGCCGGGTCCGGGAATCGAACCTGGGCCACATTGGTGGGAAGTAAGTGCTCTCACCACTGTGCTACCTCTGCTCCGCTAAATATAAATGATCATTAACCTTATCACTGAGTTTGTTTATTTGTGATGGTATTACAACTGTCAACTGACATGTCTCTATGGATGCGTTATAGGCCATCATTAAACCACAGTATGTTGACCAGATTCCTAAGGCAGTCAAGGTCAGTTTATTTGTTTCTGTGTCTTATTATACACCACTGCAGTTTTCAGTAAAAGACTCGCGGCCAGACGTGGCAGAGTTTGATGTGTAGTTGTTAATGTGCAGTGTCTGGTCATTTGATTCAATACTAGATGTTATTTGTATCTAGTGCATTCTCCTCCCAAAAGGCTGCAATCCTCCTGGTCTGCACCAGGAATCAAGACCTCTTGCTGCCTCCAACACCGGAAGTCCGTGATTTACAGACTCGTTGTAAAATCTGACAAATCTGATTGGTTGAAAAACACAGAGTGAGTACTCTGCGCATGCTCAGAAATTGGGAGCGACGAGAGGTCTCGATCCCTGGTGCATTTCAGAAGGATCGCATGCTCTGGGGAGGAGAATGTATCTAGTGAGTCTTGCGTAGTGGCACTATGGGTAATCACAAACTTTTAGTGAATTTCTAATAATTCGAAACGATCTAAGAAATCTGGGGGAGGCTAATCTTGCAGTTGCTTGTAGGATCGCTATTCTGGAAAATATGGCTTTTAGTTATTATCTTTTGTTTTGTTCCCAGTAAATGGTCCCACAATAGACTGAACAATGACACTTTCCTTAAAATTCTTCTCATGTTTTTGATAAAGTGACAAATATTAAGAACTTAACAAGAAAGCTGTTTTTTTTTCAGTCCCAGGAATCCTTGGCAAAGTTCAGTGCTTTAAGAGCTATTGCTCCCAACCCCCCCACCCCCCCCCCCCCCAAAAAAAGCTAGATATCGTAATTTTTTATAGAATGGAATATTTTGGGGTTACTATAATAAGTGACATTTGAGAACAAAATAATGATAAAAATTGATAATTACTGCTGAAAGTCAAGGCAAGTGACGGCCTACAGTAGATAGCCACCTTCTTTCTGCTTACCCGCATTTCTCCTTACTTATTGTAAGCCCGGGCACCACTCCTATCCTACATCAACGATTGTTTGATTGCATTTTCAGGGCAGCGTGCAATCCATTCTTGACAGAAAAACAGAGATGGGCAACCAAGATCACATCTGTGAACAACTTGGTATGCAAATAAGTTAAAATAGCCACTCACTTGTGCTTTGCAGGTCCCGCCAGGGGCGGGGGGAGGCACAATCTCCCTGTGCAACTGGTTAAGTTATGCCAGCAACCAGACTACAGCCCAGCACAGTCACACCACATGAGTGGTGGTGAGGATACTTACCAGGGCTAGGTGGGAGGGACAAGACCAAACCGCTGACACAATGCAAGCCAATTCACCTCTTGGTAAACAGTATATGTACCAGGCATCAAAGGGGTTGCCACTTCCCAGCTGATTAAAACCTTGTTACATTCATAAGCACCATTAGCTTGAACTTTCCAAAATAATGTTTTGCATTCTGAATTCTTCCAATTTTAAGATGTGAATATCAAATCTTCTGACCGATTGCTGTAAAAGTTTTTATGTCAGTCATGAGAATTTTGTGGCATATCGAGACCATAGCCTCAAGGTGATTGTCTTGTTCTCACATGTATTGCATCAATAATTTATTTATTCCATATATATATGTTTCCTGATCATTTTTGGACATTAAAGGGTTAACGCATTACAATCTGTTTCCAGATCTAACCACAGTTGTGGACCGCAATGTGGATGAACTTTCTGGAGGAGAGTTACAACGTTTTGCTTGTGCTGTAGTTTGCGTACAAAAGGCTGACATGTAGGAAATGAATCTTATTACCAGTAGTTCATACCATCTTGAAAAACATTCTAAATTAATGAAGATTCTGGAGTTACATTAGCCACAGAGATAAGTCTGGTTTGAGTGTTGGAATGAGAATAAAGCAAACTATGAAGTCAAATTTTCCTTTTATTTTAGCTACATGTTTGATGAACCGTCAAGTTATTTGGATGTGAAGCAACGTCTCAAATGTGCCCTGACGATACGATCTCTTCTTGGTGATGACAGGTACGTTGTACATGTACACATTGTTGCCTCTCGTGAATGAATGGCTGGAAATGTATGAGGGTCTCGCCATATTTCAGGGTTTTTACTTGATCTAGAATTCTTGAAAAATTATGAAAATCTGCAATCTTGCTTTTCAAACCTGGAAAAAGTTACGTAAAATCATGATAGAGTCTAGAAAAAATGTCTGTAACTTCTTTTCCAAACTACAAGTGCTTGATTACCAAGTGAAATCTTTGTCATTTTATTAGTAAAATTTCATGTAAATTTTGTCTAAGCCAAAATGGTCAATAGCAGAATCTTAACCATAACCGGCTAACCTTACTCTTCCCACCCTACCCCCTGATATTATTGTGTTCTCATTGCATCACATTTATGGTGCATCTGCTGTAACATTTTGCTTCTCTGGGCTTTTGGAGTGTAATTTGACTCAAAGCCTTGAATCTGAATAAAGGAAACAGTGAATTGGAAGAAGTATGGAAAAAGTCTTGAATTTTTTTGGATGCAAAAATGCGTACCAACACTGAAATCAACCATACTCATTGCCAAGTACACCTTACATTGCACATTTTGATACTGTGTGTTGCAGGTACATCATTGTTGTAGAGCATGATTTGAGTGTGCTGGACTATCTCTCAGATTACATCTGCTGTCTCTATGGATCTCCAGGATGTTATGGTGTTGTCACTATGCCATTCAGTGTAAGGGAAGGTAAGAGGAGAATTTATTCGATAATCATTCCCCAATACTCTTGGCACGTAGATAAAGGAAGTAGAAACAATTATAATCATATACGTGTGCCGTAGAAAAGGATAGGAATTGTAACTTTTTATTAAATATATCATAATTATATCATGGGAGGTGCAGTGGCCCAGTGGTTAGCAGGCAGGGCTCTAGATCTCATAGTACTTCATAGTACAAATGGGTACCAGGCAAAATAATGCTGAGGGGTAACCCTGCGATGGAATAGCATCCCATCCAGAGGGGAGTAGCGAAACTACTAGTTGCTTAATGCTACAAAAACCAGGATAGGCTCAGTCCTGATGGGCCACTTGGCAAGACGCAGACTATTTATTAAATACATCACTTGCATGCATAATAAGTATTATTCTTTGTGTTACAGGAATCAATATTTTCTTGGACGGCTTTGTTCCTACTGAGAATCTCAGGTTTAGGGAGACATCGCTGGTGTTTAAAGTGGCTGAAACAGCAGACAAGGTTTGCCTTTTATTTTGTCCAATTTTTGTTTCGTATCACCACAGGGAGCTCAGATGTTGTTTATGAACTACATATGTGACAATATTGTGTTATGATTCGAAAATCACTCTAACTTCAAATTGCAGTAAGGATTTAAATAAAAGTAGCTTACCTTACCCTGCGCTTGTGTTATTTTGATGTCTCTGATGTGGCTAAGTTGTTACAAAGCCATTTAGACTATTTAAACTTTCTCAGGTTTGCTTTAAATCTAAATGGTTTTATAACAACTCAGCCACCTCAGAGACAAGAAGTGCAGGGTAAGGTTTGTCAGTGGTGTTTGGACAAGTTTGTGAATGTCTTCACTATTTTTACAACTGCAGTAAAGGCTGGAAAAATTATGGTAAAACTAAATGTTAAAGTTACACATTTTGCATCTTTCAGGAGGAGGAAGTAAAGAAAATGCGCAGATATAACTATCCTTCAATGCAAAAACAGCTAAGTATGTGTCAATTGTGTGTACTGCAACATGATGAAGTAACTCTTTGTTATTTTGGCCAGTGGACAAAAACAGTGCTCTTTTTTCATCTCCCATGCTACTCACAGCATGAAGCACTGCTCATTGTATATGGTGCTCACTCACTTTCATGTTTGCCCCCACAGACTTGAGAGCAAAAGAGACTGTTAACAGTCTATTCTCTTTTAGGATGAAATGTTTTGTGGGTTGGTAACCCCCGGTAGTATATACCACACAAGAGCATAATGCTTTCTGCACACGCTGATTGGTTAACTTGGAGGTGATTAGCAAAGTACTATTCACCTCCGAGCAGCCGAAGAGAAACAAAATGCTTTCCCATGTCGCTTTGGGTATCAAAAGTAATGTTTTTGTCTGCTAATTATTCAGCTTGTGTGGTATATACTAAAACAATTATTCACCTCAGTGTCGGTGAAAGCAGTGGATATTTACCTCACCACTTCATGGCTTGATAAATATCCCCCACTGTTCGTCTCCACTTCGGTGAATAATTGTTAATTTTTTTTTTCACAGAGGAGTTCCACTTGACTGTTGGGGGCGGAGATTTCACTGACTCAGAGATCATTGTTATGTTGGGAGAGAATGGTAAGAAAATTAATACTGCTCATCAAAACCATGCTAGGGTAAAAACAAGTGGACAGATAAACAGAAAGATTAACTGGCTCTGTTGGCAAGGACCCCCTGAAAGATGTGTTAAAAATGATTTCCTTTATTCTGTCATCTATTCTTTCAAAGAGAACTCACAAAAACACCTGTCTTCCAATTTGTTACTTCATAGCTCACAGATTGCACCAGTTTTGCAGAGGTTATGGCTTTGAATCCCTTTGAAATCCCTGATTTTTTTTCGGCTTCTTTTCCCCAATTCCTTAAATTGTTGGTCCCACGTTGAGGATCACGTCATTACATGTTTCCCTCTGCCACACAATTCATTTCTTCATTAATAATATTGTTTTGTCTTTAATTTTGTAGGTACTGGAAAGACCACATTTATCCGCATGTTGGCTGGGAAACTAGCTCCAGACAGCGAAGGTACTGTTGAATTTAAAATATGCTTAGTTTTATTATTTAACCGTTACAAAAGCAGTTCCAGTTGCCTGTTTGGATGGAGGAATGAGCTGAACATTAGTTTTGTTAAATGCTGATAACAAGTTTTTTATTTATTTTAAACAGAGCAAGTTCCGATGATGAATGTCAGCTATAAACCGCAAAAGATAAGCCCCAAGTCCAAGGTACTTTGATGCATTTTGTTTTTAAATACTTTTCTTTTGGAATCAAGCATTTTAAGAGGCCAACTTTAAACTTCTCCTTACTTGACTGAGTTTGAGTACTTCATGATATACAGTCGAACCCCTATTAAGTGGCCACCTCCTTTTAAGCGGACATTTACTTAAGTCCTGAAACTGTTGTCAGTATAATACTGTGAATAAAACCCCTTTTAAGCGGCCACCTCTATTAGCGTTGCTCTGTTGTTTTTGCCCCTATTTAGTAGACAAGCGGCCACCCTTTAAGCGGCCACCCCCTATTTAGCGGCCAGTTACTAAAGTCCCGAAACTATTGTCATTATAATACTGTAAATAAAACCCCCGTCAGGCGGCCACCTTCCTGTCGTCAGAATTAGCGTTCTTCTAATGTTTTTACCCCTATTTAGCGGCCAGCAAGAATGTAATGTACAATGTATTGTTTGGCTTTGTTGTCAACAAGCTTAGGACAGACCAGAGTAATAAAAAGAAAGTGATGGCTGATAAAATCATTCAAACACAGGTTCATTGTCATCTTCATGAGATACCGTGATTTCTCTTCACGCTATTTCGAAATTACGTGACCTTTTTGATAGGCCTTACGCCAATTTCTGACGAGCCCCTTTTTAAGCGGCCAACCTCTTTTAAGCAGCCAGTTCTCATTTCCGCGAGGGTGCCCGCTTAATAGGGGTTGTTTGGCTTTGTATTCAACAAGCTCGGACAGACCAGAGTCTAAAAATGAAAGTGATGGCTGATAAAACCATTCAAACTCAGGTTTATTGTCGTCTTCATGAGATTCCGTTATTCCTTTTCGCGCTATTTTTTATTGAAATAACATGACCTTTCAAAAGGTCTTATACGGCCAACCTCTATTAATTAAGAGGTCAGTTGCCATTTCTCCAAGGGTGGCCACTTAATAGGGATTCTGCTTTTTCACTAAACTCTCAACGACCCCGACTACATTCTACACTCTGTAACTCTGAAAAGAGGCATGCACAATGTACAGTTTAAACCGGCGTTAGTTTCTATCGCATGTGTTTGACGTCATTTTTTGCGTTTTTCCGCCATCTAGAACACCGTGCGCATGCTCCTTCACGAGAAGATCCGTGACGCGTATGTGCATCCTCAGTTCATCTCTGACGTCATCAAACCACTTCAGATTGAGCAAATTATGGACCAGGAGGTGAGAAGAGTTGGTACTCTCTGGGAGGGGGAGAGGAAGATTAAGGGGGTGGTTTGGCATTGAGGGGGAAAGACCACTCAGTGATATTAATTTCACCTGTTGTCTGCTATCGAGACTCCTGGATCAGCTAGACCAATAAATGGGGTCAAGGGCTGATAAGGGTGTCCAGCGTAGGGGTAGGGTGAGAGCGCAAGAGTTAATGAGCTTATCAACCTCTTCATTAAATTTCTCGAGCACGTCAAAGAAGTAGCACAGTTGTACCGTAAGCTACTTCACAGTAGATTTACAAGTTCGCTGATTCGGTGCTACCAGGATAAACTGTAGTCGGTGTATTAAGTGTTTATTTTGTCTTCCAGGTTCAAAACTTGTCCGGAGGTGAACTTCAGCGTGTCGCGCTTACAATTTGTCTCGGAAAGGTATGCGCTAATTCATAGATAGATAATGCAAATACGCTTAGCTTTAGCGAGTCAACTCACAAGCTAGTTCAGCTAGCTCAGCTAAATTCTTTTTATGCCACTCCCATCGCGTAACGAATTTCTACTCAAAGATAAACATGTTCTCTCTTGTTTCTTTTCTTTCTTTTTTTGTAGCCAGCTGACGTGTATCTGATTGATGAGCCCTCGGCATACCTGGATTCTGAACAGCGTCTTGTTGCTGCTAAAGTGATTAAGCGGTAAGTGTTGGAAGTTTCCCGCCACCAGTGAAAGCGCGGGGATGAGGTCTCCTGTGATTGGACCATTTGGATTAACGCCCTGCGCTGACTGGTTAAAAATAATCTGAATTTATTTTAGTTCTCGTACTGAATTGTTTTGGTTTGTTTCGTGTTTAGTTTCATCTTGCACGCAAAGAAGACTGGCTTTGTGGTGGAGCACGATTTCATCATGGCTACCTACCTTGCTGACCGAGTTGTGGTGTTTGAAGGTGAACCTTCTGTCAAGACGCTAGCAAATACGTAAGTATTGTAATTTAACATTAATTATAACTTTATTAAATGTCGAAAAACATATGTGAAACTTTAAACTGTTACATAAGTGGAAGCCCCGGCATCCAGTAAGACTTCCAAACTAATCTTTCTTTAATTCGCTTAAATATGCTAACAGAGTTGGACGGCCTTAATTAATTTACGGAAGAGTTTGTTTCATTATTTAGTACCTTCTGTAGTGTCTTTGGTCAACATGAACGGTTACCGGAATTTTGAAAACTGTTCCGTTCTGCTTTTCTAGGGTTTATGCCCGGCCATATTATCTTTACACCTGTGGCTGGGTTATTAGTTTTGTTGTGTTTGCACAAATCTAACATAACACCGTAGTGCAAGGTAGTGAAATACATAATGTTATCATTCTTTGCTATGGTAAGTTGTGATTCTAGGGTTTTGGACAGGGCCTGGGTTGGACTGCAGCCGCTTTCCGTTTGTTTTACCTTATTTGTACATATGTTGTTCCCAGTCCGCAGACCCTTCTCACCGGTATGAATAAGTTCCTCCAGTCTCTGGAAATCACGTTCCGGCGCGACCCGTCCAACTTCCGGCCACGCATCAACAAAATGAACTCAGTCAAGGTAAAGTCGTGATTTAACTTCCGATGAATTTAGTTTGTCAGTAGCTCAGTTGGACACTCAACTTGATACCTTGTTAGCTCTGCCTATGTAATAGCAAAATGTTGTCCCTGTAGCAACCTAATAATGAAAATTTAGTAAAATAAGAAACAAACTTCGTGTTTCAGTTTACTCAACTTTAGGGATCTTCAGAT
The DNA here is from genome assembly GCA_963693305.1 of Meandrina meandrites. Taxonomy (NCBI): domain Eukaryota; kingdom Metazoa; phylum Cnidaria; class Anthozoa; order Scleractinia; family Meandrinidae; genus Meandrina; species Meandrina meandrites. The sequence continues at coordinate 35,300,143 of OY855910.1, forward strand.
CGGAGACGAGTATGAGTACGAGATCGAGTGCGAGTACAACTTTCGAATTATGTTATGTTCCCAGAGCTCTCACTCCTCCCTGTTGCTGGCCGGTTGCAAAGGAGACTATCGGTACGAGATTAGTGTTAAATGGGCATGTAGCAGCTCTCGTAAGGTCTCACATGAGTGGCTGAGAGAACAATAGAACAAACAACAAGAACAATGCCCCTAGCCCCAAACAATAGCAGCTGCTAACTAGAGGACAGTAGAATTACAAGCATATGAGAGCTGCTACACTACTGTGGTTAAATGTGATATTCCAATATATAAGCACTAGGTCTGAAAAGTCGTACTCGTACTGAATCTCGTACTCGTACTCCGATCTGAAGGTCCCTTTTGTTTCTTGCACGTGCGTCCCACATGCGCTCTCTTGCAGTTGGGTTTTCTTTGTAGCGTAGCTGACCTATTTCGCCACACCCCGAAGAAGGGGTAAGCCCGTAACGTGTGTACTGAATTACTTGGAACTTCAAAGAATTTTTGGAACCTTGGGCCTGAAATATGAAAAGTGCTGGCTGGGTGGCTCTAGCTAGTATGGTGTAGATGTTGTGGTTCAATTTTATCCTCGGTTCAAATTTTATTTTCCGTTGTTTTTGGATATGGTATTGTACGTATGATAATGAGTTAAATTTGACCCAAGGATAGTGGATTCCCACGAGAAAGGTATACAATATGGAAACTGGAGACGTGAGGTAGAAGCTAGCAAATTAAAGATGGCAATCAAAGCATGCAATTTTATCTTATTTGTAAATTTATTCATTTTTTTTTTCAGGACTGTGATCAGAAACGGACAGGCAACTACTTTTACCTTGAAGATTGAAACACCCTCAATTGTTACTCCAGCTAAAACAAGTTCTAAAGGTGTCCCCTCCGAGAAAACAGTGATGGTGGAATGTAACAGACAGCATGTCAAAAATGGCAGGATGATGATGAAGCACTTCGGATAACATTGACCAAAATAAAAGTTCTCCTTACTGATTGTAGTACTAGATAGGAGAATTTAATTATTTATCGAAACAATTTGCACCTTGAGATGGATAAGTGTCTTTATTCTCATGTCATCCACGCTTGACAATCTGTTGACTCTCTTATAAGAAATCAGGGGTGCTTACCATTTACACAAACCATCCAGTTGGCAATTTCATGCGTAAACATCATTTTATAACTGATTTTGGCTTTACGGAGAAATAAAAGGTTCAAAAATTACCCAGTTGCACTAACTATAGATTAAAAGGAGGACAGAAAGATTATTCTAGCAACTAGAGGCCCATAATTTACAAAATGTCCCAAACAGAATGATGCGAACCATTTGATTTTCCAACCGGGATTTCCAGTGTTTCCATGTAAATGGTAAGCACCCCAGATCGTGATCGTGATCGTGATCGTAAGCCATAAAATATAACAAAACTATTCCGGCCTCGCAACTGATGTTCAAATGCGTACTCCAAGTGAGTAGTTTTATGTATTGCAGGATGGTAAATAAAGTGCAGCCTGATTCTAACACGAGTCTCTCCGTCTCTCAAGTTGACTTAGCCGGGTAGTCAGACTACCCAGCAAGTGTGTTGAGCACAAGGAAAATGTTTCTCTCATGATCACATGATAGCCAGACCAGCCCGGTTAGCCGCTATCCCGGTATCTGTATATTTTGGGGTGGGGGTGTGCCGCTGGGACTCTGAAACCCTTATCCTGTTCAGCTGATTTTGCAACCCCATATTAGACTAGACACCAATATACCCTATATCCCAGACTAGCTATTTTTAGAACTGTAGCACTACTGGTTATTCTAACGGAAAACCATCTGACAGCAACGTTGCCGCGATGATTCTATTTACGTTTAGGAAAGCCTCTTTCTCTTTTGAATCTCTAATTCTTTAATTCTTCATACCACTGATCAGTTTCCCGGCAAATGATACCCCATTCTTGACTAAAACTCTCTATACCCTGTCCCAGACAAAACTGCTTGAAAACCATTCCCTTCACAGCGGCATATACCAGCTGATAAATGGGATTGCCCCCCCCCCCCCCCCCCCCCGGCCCTAAGTAAAGTGGTATCACATTTAGAATTGACTTTTGTTAGGTTTACGGTTATCATTTTGCGTTAAATTTTATTACATTTTTGGTGGGGCAACTACATTTAGAGGTGAATAATATTACATTAGCTGTTGGTATTACATTTATCAGCTCCTCTTGCAGCACTTGTGGGCTAACAGTTCTTTAACTGCCTGCCTAAAGCGAGGACAACGAAACGAGTACATTATGGGATTTGCCATTGATCCTAACAGCGCAAGCAAAGTTGAAACTGCTTCGTAAACTTCAAAGCCCTCGCTACATCGAAAACTGCTAAAGGAAAGCCTCCCGAACGACATTGACCAGCTCACGATAAAAATCGCCGTCGCTGCCATGAATAATTTCGTTAATTTCCAACGCGATTTTAAAAGCGCGTTGTTCGTCGCTTTGTTCTCGTCGGTGTTAAACCATACGTGAAGTATTACCCGGGTGTAGCACAGTATCATGACACTTCCAGGTATTGTTATGGAAAGTACCAAAACCGTGGCTGCGTAGCCCACTGCGAGAGTTTCACCGGACTTGGAACTCGCACCGCAAAAATCGGAAGTGTTGCCCGCTCCGAACACATAATAACCTGGAGCTGTAACAATTGCAGAAAAAGACAAAACGGCCACAATTAGTTTTCTCACGAGAGAATTAGTGACGTTCGCCTTGTGGTAGAACGGCTTTAAGATTGCAAGGTATCTTTCAATCGCTAGTAAAGTGAGGATCAAGATTGAAACCAAGGTGTAGAACATGTATGGGACGCGAAGGCGAAAGGTTGAGCCAGTGACGAAGAGAAGGATGTTGGTTTCTGCGATGAATCCAAAAAGTAAATCGCCCACAGCAAGGTAGGACAGTAAATATGTGTTCGGACATTGCATCTTCTTGTTCCTTCTAACAACAATAACCACGAGAGAATTTCCAATTAAATTGCAAAGAAAAAATGGCAACGAAATGCACTTTGCTGCGAGAAGAAAATCTTCTTTCATGGCACAAATGCAGCACGAAAAAAATTGGAAAGGAAAACTCGAGAATAAAAAAGATCGTTCGATCCCGACGCTCTGTTGAAAGACTTTAATAGCTGGTGACAATTAAGTTTATTAATGCTTTTCTGTACTTTATGTACGGCTTATTTGACAGTTAATTTGCAGATGCACATATTAATCAAGAACTGAATACATCAATAAGTACAGCAAAATTGTCATATTACTTTAAAAGTGTATTGAATTGAAAGCTTAAAAGTATACTGCATTTTAAAAAGTTTTGATAAGCTGCGAGAGGGACTATTTGTGAAAACATTTTTATTTATAGGAAAAAAAAACAAACTTAAAACGATAAAATGAGTATTGGTTGCGCTGTCATTTTTTCTTTGTTAATTTAAATATTTCTTAAACGCAATCAGTCTTTGAAAAGGTCTTAGTTAAACTTACAAGGATGTGCCGGAAATGTATTTTTTGGACCAAAAATAAATGCTTTTTTAAAATGCTTTTGACGTTTTGGTTTGTTAATTACTCTTTCAAGGTGTCAGGACAGAGGCACAAAGGTTTGACATGCAGAGTATAAGGGACCCTGGGATGAACGTCAATAAATGAAGATAATTCTGTATAAAATGTACACTGAATGTTGGTTTTTTTATTAAATTGGTCTTTTTATCTTCGTGAACTGAAGGGAATGCTTCTAAGTTTAAAACCATTTAAGGAAAAATTACACATATTAGCGAAGTTGTATGTTACTCCATGTAGTAATCTAGGGCAAAGTTTTTTAGCGGTTATATTTCTCTTTTTTTCAAGATGCGAGTTCTTGTGGAAAATATGACAGGCGACAAACTGGATTGTAAATAGAGTCAAATCGACTTTTATTTGAGCTATTACATGAATAAGTCGTTTACCGGCGCTGAATCTTTACTCACTAGTTAAGGCGGCCTGACTTAAGCTGAATTTGAGTAAAATTTCAAGAGGTTTAAAAAGGGATAGGAGAAAGAAAATTAGTTTTGAAACACCACCAGACAGTTGAACTCCACGCAAGAGCACCCAAGGTTGGAAAGGGGACTCTTTGGGTGTCCATCTAATAATTTTTAACTGTCTTCAAATTCTAATTTGAAAATTACATGAAATCTTCAACATTTCTTATTTCTCCTATTTTTACCAATCCTTTGAGAAAAACTATCTCCTCCCTAATATACCCAAATATCACCCCAAAATTTATAAAACACCCCAAAACATACAATAGCGGGATGAGCATAGAGTTTTTGTATCTTAAAACGTGAACGAGATATTTCTATTAAACCCATGTTTAGTGGCGGAAAATCGACATTCAGGTTAATTCCCACCTTAAACAAGCGTGATCCGTCTAGCTCTTCCACCTTTCAAAGATTTGAAGGTTGCGTTTTAGATAAAATTAAGTACAAAATTCACTTGACCAGGAGCCCATTCAAACGTACACAAACAAACACATCCTTTTTCCGACAAAGATCGTGTTAAGTATATACCACGTCACACAAGTGAACAGTGCTTTTCGGGAGTACGCGTTCTGATTGGTTAACTTAGAGGTGATTAGCAAAGTACTATTCACCTCCACCTCGGCGAATAATTGTAACTGAATATTAATTAATGCTATGACAAACTTAAAAGCATTACAACTTCTTTGCCTAAAAAAGTCAATGCAATCATACACAAGTCGATATAAAAAGGAAACCGGCAACAACTATCTGAACTATATGAAATTAAAGCGAGTCACATATGTAAAAGTGAATTGATGCAGTAGAGACGAAATAAATTAGTTTCTTACGAAAATTAAACTGATTGGTTGAGCAGTTTTCCGTGTAGTCGTCCTTTCTCCCATTTTTTGCAAATGATATATGTTTGCAGCAAAAGGTCTGGTACCAATTGGCCGTCTCCTTATATTTATTTTACAGCAACGAATAGTTAGCAATTTGACAACTTCCTGTCGAAATGTTGGACAGCGAAATGAATAAATCACAGGATTGGCTGCTGATCCGACAAGAGCAAGTAAGATGGAAAATAACTCGAACTTCCAGGAATTTTCGCTTTTCGTAGATTGAGTCATGATCAGTGTTCCGAATATAGGAGTCCAAGTTACTAGGAATGTTACAGTAACGAGTATAAAGAGTTTTGTCAATTTGCGCCGTGACTGTAAAAGAGCGATATTTGTCGCTCTGTTAGCTTCCGTGTGGAACCACACGTGATAAATTACCCGAGAATAACAGAAAATCATCACAGCGCTCGGTATAACAAGACCAAATGTACAGACAACAAATAGGTAAGCTGTGTTAAGAGTTTCAAGCCAAATCGGCACCTCACTTGTCACGTTCATCGTGTAGTATATGTTACCTAGAGCGGCAATAGGATATCCCGGCGCGCTCAAAACACCAGCGAAGATCCATATTGCGAGAAGAACCTTCCACATCAGCGATTTCACCGCTCTTGTTAAGTGGGCAAAAGGTTTCAGAATCGCAAAATACCTTTCCACTGCCAAAGCTACTAATATGTAAATCGACACCAAAGCATGTAAGATGAATTCACCAAACAAATTAAACCAAGTTGAACCAGACTTCTGAGGAAGGTGAAATATTACAAAACTAAGAATGGCGAACGTTACGTCAGAGGTAGCAAGGTTGGCCAGAAGGAATGTGTTGGCATTGTGTAGTTTCCTGTTTTTCTTTATAACCATAATGACGAAAACGTTGCCAACAACATTGCAAAGGAGAACTGGAATGGAAAAACCAGATACGACCGAAATCAATTTAGCCATCAGCCTTTTTAAAAGCCAAAACCCTCCTTATTTACTCGGAGCTCATACTCAATGCCATTTCAGTCACAGCATCACGCGTATGTCGATTTAGTACTATTAAGATAAGATTGTTTTGTATAAGAAGGAGATTGGTTGCTTAAACATATTTGCAAAACAGTGTGCCACCTTAAAAGCACAACACTCCCTCTGATTGGCTCGCTAGCAACAATTTAAGATTCATGTCAAGTCTATTAAAATAGGCTCAACTTCAAGTTGTCGAAAATCATTAACAACCCCAAACTAAGCAAACAGATATTTCATTAAGAAATGTTAAATTTCCCTACCTATGTCTTGGCACCGTAATAAGATCTTAGCTTCATCAATATCATTTTACTCGAGCTGCAAGTAATGGTACTTTTCATTAGTTTAATTTTAGAGAGCGGGATGATGTGCTGTGATCTTTATCTGATAATAAAGACAGATTGTCCGAGGTGGTATTTCTTCTTTATATAATTTCTACCTAATAAAAAACCAGAGAGTGATTTTAATACAACTGGCATGTTTTATTCGTGCGTGTGTACTGTTAACCATGAGGTCATATCTTTCTTTATTTACCAAATAGACGTTTTTCATGTTAAAAAAGCATGCACGCTTGAGGTCTAGAAAAGCTGCTAGCAGAGCCGTTAGGCGAGGGTATTCACCTGCTTTCTTAGCTGAAATAATAAAAAAAAATGTTCACCCAAGAACACGAGACGGCAGTCACGAATGCACGCAAAAGCTGAAAAATGAAGGTTTTGTTTATTCTTTTCATTTTCGTTGACTTTTTTTTCATAAAAGAAACGAAGATACCATTTCATTCATTTTTAGTTTTACCTCTTTAGATACCTAGAATCTCGACTATTTTACAATAAGAATAAATTAAACTGCATGAAAGGGTTTATTTTGAGAAAATAAATAAGTTAAAACAACATCATATAATGAACTGATTTGCAATCGTATGAATAATTATTACAAACTCCAGAAGAAGGAAAACAAACACTTAAACATGAAAAATAAAAAAAAAATAATAATGTGAAGAAGACATTTCCTGCGCGCGAACTAATTTGCAATCAGTCCGCAACATAGCATTTATGATGCAGTAAAACTGAAAAGAAGAGTGCATAAAACTATGAAAAGCTCGATATTTCTGACTTACGGATCCACTTAATATTTGTTGTTTTATTGGCAAAAAATGTCAATGGCGGCGAAAACGATCATTTCAACTAACATTGATAAATCAGATAGCTCATCCTGACATCTCTTTGTTTGTGCATATAGATTCCTTTTGGTGCTCCTGATAGCTAGAGTTGTATGATCAAGTTCTCTTTTTTCAAATCGAAAAAAAAAATAAAGGGGCTTTGAAAATAACCTTGTAAACATTGAAGCAGCTGGACATCAAACTGCTAACAGATTATAGTATGAAAGGCGCAACCCTTAAAAAACAGCATGCGAGCCAAGTTACAGGAGTAATACCTTTATATTTTCAGTTAAAAATAATTGTTAAGTCAATGCAAGTTGATTAATATTTCGTTGTGTTTTTCCTTACTATACAAGTCAGTTAAAATGTTATTTTCCAGTGGTCATGTCGTAATAATTAAAATTATATTTATAATTAAAACTCTTTTGTTTTTAAACTAGCAAGGGATTTGAATAGCCATAAAATTTTTGGTGTGTGCGAAATTTTTAAGTATGTCGATCCAACTAATTTTGACATGCAAAATTGCTGACGAACTTTGCTTTTTGAAAAAGGAACAGAGCCCCGGTAAGAAAACGTTTCCTTTCTCGAGAAAAGAATCGCATGTAATTACGCGAGGAACAAAATTATCTACAGGATAGTAATATCTATATTGACTTTTTTTGCAATTTTTAACGAACATGTATTATTGAATCTTGGAGTTGTTTGTTAACTAGACAAAAGGAAAGTTGATTAATACGTGCCCGCAGTTTGATGATTTTATGCTGCACGTAGCTTTGTTGTGATGAGGCCTGATGACTCAGCTGCGTGAATAGATATTACACTTTCTTGAGAAACCACTTAATTCTTGTTGATTTGCAAACGGAATTAATTATTTATTAACACAGGTCAGCAAAACAGATGGCGGAAATGTTGTGTGAATTAGATAAAAAAGAAATGGGCAACGACTTATCTCTTAAAGATTTAACTACTGAGATGGAAACCATGGCACTTTCCGTGTTCTGTATTAATTTTTGAATATATTCTTCTTGTTAAAATCCTATCTTTGTGATTTTTTTTAATGATTCATTGTACTATTTACATGAAAAACGATGCGCACTCTCAGCGAGCCAATGAAGTTAAAAATGAAAATGTTCTTTCAGGCTGCTGCACCCAAAAGCGCAGCTTTATTTGACCAAGGGACTATTAAGATAAACTCTTGTGTAAATCATAAATGAAGCGTTAATTGTATTTAACACGCGCTGCAAGATCATGGTATTAAATTGAGATTTCCTTCAACGAAGAAGGAACTTGTATTTTTGAGTTGCAGTGAGTACATGTGCATCTTGGGATATCGCAATTGCTCAGTATGGATCTGTTAACATTGACCATAAATGGAATTTCCATTCCACTTCTCGTTTTCACCATTTTTGGGAATTCTCTCGTCATGGAGGTTATTAGAAAAAACAAGAAACTGCAAAATGCGAACACTTACCTAATATGCAGCCTCGCTCATTCGGATTTCGGGTTCGCTGTCGTCACTTTTGTCGAAATATTTCTTGTTTCGAACAATGTTCGATATTCTTCTTTTCAGTTCGTCATAAACGCTTTGGGCTCAAGTTACCTTCTTGTTGCTTTAGCGGTAGAAAGGTATTTTGGTATTTTGAAACCTTTTGTACACTTGAAAAGAGCTTCCAAATCTCTGATAACGAAAGTCATTATCGCAGTATGGTTGGTCGCTGGCGTTTTGAGTGCAGCAGGATTTATTATAGAATCTCTAAGATTCCGCCGTCAGTACACTTGGAAAAACGCTACACTGAATGAAAGAAACAGTTCACAGCTCGAGAACTTGACAAGTGTCTCACCTTTCAGTAGTGAAACTCTTTACACAGTTTACATATTTGTACTGCTCGCATTTGGTCTTGTGGTACCAAGTGCTGTGATGATTTTCTGTTATTCGCGGGTTATTTTTCACGTGTGGTTCAACACAGAAGACAACAGAGCGACAAATAAAGCTCTCTTCAAGTCACGACGCAAATTGACAAAACTTTTCATTATCCTTACGATAACATTTCTAGTTACCTGGACTCCTACATTCTGCAGACCCATCGTAACACAATTTGGGAATCGGGAAAAGGCACAGAAATATCAGTTATTTTCCATGCTGCTTGCTCTAATCGGATCAGCAGCCAATCCTGTGATTTACTCATTTCGCTGTCCAAGATTTCGACAGGAACTTTTCGAACTGCTAAATTGTTGTTGCTGTAAAAGAAAGAGACGACTAAATGGTAACAGAATTTTCGTGGCAAACAACTAGTCATGGAAGGACACGAAGAGAACACCAGCTTCGGTTGAACCTGTGTTAATTTCAGTTGGCGGTGCTGGCCAAAAATTGACTGCATAGGCTTTGTAATGACCTGTTTACGAGGAAGGACGGTAAGCCTTGGAAGAGGGTCAAAAATAGCCCAGGCTCAGAAAACACGGAAAAAAAGTTTCTTCACTGCGTGCATACAACATGGAGAGCCATTCAATTGAAACATTCAAGTTTCCTGTGTACACCCTATAGGTAGGGATAAGTTCTCAAGCCTATTGCAGTGTTCTTTACATATGTCCCGTCAACGATTTTATCCGAGCAAAAAAAAAATGATGCGCCCTTTTACTGATGTCAGTTCATGGTATTTCTACGCTAATAACGAATTCGGTCTTCCGCGCCTACTGAGGCAAAGAACAATGATGATGATGATGATGATGATGATGACGACAACGGGATTTTGCCATACGGACTGCTTCCGTGAAAACGTCTTAAGCAGTGTATTTTTTGTTTACGAAAGCCGGTAAATTCGAAAATTGCAGCCAAAGCGAATGCCATATAATGAACTATTTACTAACCTGGCCTGCTCGAGCCATGCTGGGGAATATTGGCTCTCGGTCGTTTTAGTTCGAAGAAATGAAACACTCCTGTGCTTCCCAGACAGCAGCTCCAATCCTGGATAAAGATCAGAAGTCATCAGGAGGAACCATGGCAGCCAGTTTCCGCCCCTACTCCTCAACTGCCTTTTGCCATGGCGGGGCTCCTCCCTAAAGAGGCTTCAAAAGAGCTGATGCTGACTGGAAATCATGACTTACAAAAATAACAAAAAACGACCTAATATTATGATGTCGTCATGCTTCACCCAGATGAAATATGAGGCTTTCTCTGCTGCATGTTGCAGAGCAGCTACCGGTGTTCTCAGTTGTCTCGTAATAAGTCCAAACCGACCACGCATCAAGTTCGCCAGTTCTCGGCTAACATACCCACGGCAACCGACAGCAAGGTGGTAATACTCTTGCATTCTGGTCCTCTGCGTCTCCAAAGTTCTCTTCCCAAGGCACTGTTTATCTATTTTCCAGTTTTGGAAGGCACGGCCTTCCTTGTTCAGGGTGTTACAGAGATGTATTAGTGTAGAGTAAAACGGTTGTTTTCACTGTGCAAACGGCAAGCAAAAAAAAAAAAAAAGATTACCGCCGATTTATTGCAGAAAACGTTTGAATTTCGAAGCGTACGTGAGCGGAAATCCAATTCAGTGCGACGATGTCAATGTCATTTTAGAACCAATCACAAGCTTTTAAAAGTGAGACGGCAATACCACGAATGATTAAAAATTAGCAATGGTATATTGAAATACCTGAGTTTTGACAGGAAATGGTATATAAACTCATACACTATGGACCACAAATATGATAGGTGTACGCGTCAGCGAGAACAGCCGGAGAGCTCAAATACTGCAGATCTTTGGGTGTTTTTAATAAAACATGAAAATAATTCCACTCGCGCTTGCTGGACATGAGATCGTTGGCTCTTACTTGGTGTAGAAGACACAGTTCACCTATAACAATAGCGAACAAGAGGACAAAAGAACGAGGAATACATTAAAAACAATAGGTTTGCGAAGTAGTGTTCTATTGCGACGTGTCATGTGTCTTCTACAACAGGAAGGAGCCAGATCGTTATAGCCAACTCCAACCTCGTCCCCAGGGCTTTCCCCTTCTTCGCCGGTTCCGCCGGCCCCGACGAAGAAGGGGAAAAGCCCTAGGGACGAGGTTGAGCCAACTTTAAATATTGACGTCTCTCTCGTAAGCAAAACTATAAGCGATATATACTGGTCGATAATGGCAGGTTTCAGGAGCTGTCTCCCACAAAAATTCAAGAGATATAAGACAATGCTGCTCAAGAAAAAAACGAAGAAAGCCACAAAGTTCGGCATAAACATATTTAATAGTACGTACCTGGGAATTTCACTCAAAAACTAGCAATCATCGTTTTAATACGTTCTGTCGGTGTTTTGATAATTCTATAACTGAGTAACAACGACAAAAAATGCTCACCTCATTATTTACAGAATGGCTGTCAAGTCCTGCTGGCACAAAAATTTCCAAACAAATAGAAGACATGTCGAAGGGAGCTAAATGAATGCCTGAAATGTTTCTTGACTCTTTCCACACCTCCGCAAGGAAGAAAAAACACAACATGTCCATAACACATCAGCGATGCAATAATCAGGTGATCACAGCGCGCATGTGACCAGAAGTTGTATGCTCTTTTGACCACTTGAAACAAAAATCGGCGTCAAAACCCGGTTTGAGAATTTACTAAACCAATTATTCCATTCGCCCTTGTTGGATATGAAGTGATCATTACCAACTCGCGCTACGCGCTCGTTGGTTATTTATCACTTCATAGCCAACGCGGTCTCATGGAATGACTGTTATACGTGCGGATATTTTGCGTAGTATTTAATTTCCGAGCAATGAGCAAAATTTCCGCACGTATTATACATATTTATTCACCATTAAGTTTGGGTCGTTGAGTCCGCCCATTTTGTTGCTCCGGTTTAATTCCGTCTATATTTTTGCCCTGTTTTAAAGTGTAAAATCGTGTCATATTTTTGCGCAATATGGTAAAAGGAACAGGGTCCCTGTAACAAAACGTTTCATTTCTTGAGAAAAGAATCTCATGCAATTACTCGAGGAACAAAATGATGTTAAGGATAGTAATATCAATATTGACCTTTTTGGCAATTTTTAACGAACCTGTATAATAAGATCCTGGAGCTGTTGTGTTAACTAGACAAAAGGAAGTTGGTTAGTACGTGCTCGCAGTTTGATGGTCTCACAGCTTTGTGATGAGGCCTGATGACTCAGGTGCCTGGATAAATACTTCACTTATTCGAGAAACCACTTAATTCTTGTTGATATGCAAACAAAATTTATTATTCATTAACACAGGTCAACAAAAAAGAAAATTACTGGTGATGGTGGAAACGTTGTCTGAATCAGTTAAAAAAACGAGCAACGACCTATCACTTATAGATTTTACTATTACCAAGTTTCTAACTTTGAACAGAAAGAAAAATTACACATGAGAAGGAAACCATGGCGCTATCTGTGTTCTTTGTGATTTTTTAATGATCCATTGTACTATTAACATGAAAAGCGTTGTGTAGTCCTTAGCGAGCCAATGAAATTAAAAATTAAAAATGTTCTTTCAGGCTGCTGCGTCCAAAAGCGCAGCTTTATTTGACCAACGGACTATTATAATAAACTCTTGAAGCTTTATTGTATTTAACATGCGCTGCTAGGTAATGGTATTAAATTACGTTTTTCTTCAACGAAGAAGGAACTTGTATTTTTGAGTTGCAGTGAGTACATGTACGTCTTGGGATATCGCAATTGCTCAGTATATGGATCTGTTAACATTAATCATTAATGGAATTTCCATTCCACTTCTCATTTTCACTATTTTTGGGAATTCTCTCGTCATGGGGATTATTAGAAAAAACAAGAAACTGCAAAACCCGAACACTTACCTAATATGCAGCCTCGCTCATTCGGATTTCGGGTTCGCTGTCGTCACTTTTGTCGAAATATTTCTTGTTTCGAACGATGTTCGATATTCTTCTTTTCAGTTCGTCATGAACGCTTTGTGCTCAAGTTACCTTCTTGTTGCTTTAGCAGTAGAAAGGTATTTTGGTATTTTGAAACCTTTTGTACACTTGAAACGAGCGGGCAAATCTCTGATAACGAAAGTCATTATCGCAGTATGGTTGGTCGCTGGCGTTTTGAGTGCTGGGGGATTTATTATAGAAAATCTAGGATGGCGCCGAAAGAACGCTTGGAACAACGCTACACTGAATGAAAGAAACAGTTCACAGCTCGAGAACTTGACAAGTGTCTCACCTTTCAGTAGTGAAACTCTTTACACAGTTTACATATTTGTACTGCTCGCATTTGGTCTTGTGGTACCAAGTGCTGTGATGATTTTCTGTTATTCGCGGGTTATTTTTCACGTGTGGTTCAACACAGAAGACAACAGAGCGACAAATAAAGCTCTTTTCAAGTCACGACGCAAATTGACAAAACTTTTCATTATCCTTACGATAACATTTCTAATTACCTGAACTCCTACATTCTGCAGACCCATCGTAACACAATTTGGGAATCGGGAAAAGGCACAGAAATATCAGTTATTTTCCATGCTGCTTGCTCTAATCGGATCAGCAGCCAATCCTGTGATTTACTCATTTCGCTGTCCAAGATTTCGACAGGAACTTTTCAAACTGCTAAATTGCCGTTGCTGTAAAAGAAAGAGACGACTAAATGGTAACAGAATTTTTGTGGCAAACAACTAGTCATGGAAGGACACGAAGAGAACACCAGCTTCGGTTGAACCTGTGTTAATTTCAGTTGGCGGTGCTGGCCAAAAATTGACTGCATAGGCTTTGTAATGACCTGTTTACGAGGAAGGACGGTAAGCCTTGGAAGAGGGTCAAAAATAGCCCAGGCTCAGAAAACACGGAAAAAAAGTTTCTTCACTGCGTGCATACAACATGGAGAGCCATTCAATTGAAACATTCAAGTTTCCTGTGTACACCCTATAGGTAGGGATAAGTTCTCAAGCCTATTGCAGTGTTCTTTACATATGTCCTGGATTGTAAAAGAAAAACTTTTATAACTTTTCGTCAACGATTTTATCCGAGCAAAAAAAAAATGATGCGCCCTTTTACTGATGTCAGTTCATGGTATTTCTACGCTAATAACGAATTCGGTCTTCCGCGCCTACTGAGGCAAAGAGCAATGATGGTGATGATGATGATGATGATGATGATGATGATGATGATGATGATGATGATGATGATGATGATGATGATGATGACGACAACGGGATTTTGCCATACGGACTGCTTCCGTGAAAACGTCTTAAGCAGTGTATTTTTTGTTTACGAAAGCCGGTAAATTCGAAAATTGCAGCCAAAGCGAATGCCATATAATGAACTATTTACTAACCTGGCCTGCTCGAGCCATGCTGGGGAAATTTTGGCTCTCGGTCGTTTTAGTTCGAAGAAATGAAACACTCCTGTGCTTCCCAGACAGCAGCTCCAATCCTGGATAAAGATCAGAAGTCATCAGGAGGAACCATGGCAGCCAGTTTCCGCCCCTACTCCTCAACTGCCTTTTGCCATGGCGGGGCTCCTCCCTAAAGAGGCTTCAAAAGAGCTGATGCTGACTGGAAATCATGACTTACAAAAATAACAAAAAACGGCCTAATATTATGATGTCGTCATGCTTCACCCAGATGAAATATGAGGCTTTCTCTGCTGCATGTTGCAGAGCAGCTACCGATGTTCTCAGTTGTCTCGTAATAAGTCCAAACCGATCACGCATCAAGTTCGCCAGTTCTCGGCTAACATACCCACGGCAACCGACAGCAAGGTGGTAATACTCTTGGATTCTGGTCCTCTGCATCTCCAAAGTTCTCTTCCCAAGGCACTGTTTATCTATTTTCCAGTTTTGGAAGGCACGGCCTTCCTTGTTCAGGGTGTTACAGAGATGTATTAGTGTAGAGTAAAACGGTTGTTTTCACTGTGCAAACGGCAGGCAAAAAAAAAGAAAGATTACCGCCGATTTATTGCAGAAAACGTTTGAATTTCGAAGCGTACGTGAGCGGAAATCCAATTCAGTGCGACGATGTCAATGTCATTTTAGAACTTATCACAAGTTTTTAAAAGTGAGACGGCAATACCACGAATGATTAAAAATTAGCAATGGTATATTGAAATACCTGAGTTTTGACAGGAAATGGTATATAAACGACCACAAATACGATAGGTGTACGCGTCAGCGAGAACAGCCGGAGAGCTCAAATACTGCAGATCTTTGGGTGTTTTTAATAAAACATGAAAATAATTCCACTCGCGCTTGCTGGACATGAGATCGTTGGCTCTTACTTGGTGTAGAAGACACAGTTCACCTATAACAATAGCGAACAAGAGGACAAAAGAACGAGGAATACATTAAAAACAATAGGTTTGCGAAGTAGTGTTCTATTGCGACGTGTCATGTGTCTTCTACAACAGGAAGGAGCCAGATCGTTATAGCCAACTCCAACCTCGTCCCCAGGGCTTTCCCCTTCTTCGCCGGTTCCGCCGGCCCCGACGAAGAAGGGGAAAAGCCCTAGGGACGAGGTTGAGCCAACTTTAAATATTGACGTCTCTCTCGTAAGCAAAACTATAAGCGATATATACTGGTCGATAATGGCAGGTTTCAGGAGCTGTCTCCCACAAAAATTCAAGAGATATAAGACAATGCTGCTCAAGAAAAAAAACGAAGAAAGCCACAAAGTTCGGCATAAACATATTTAATAGTACGTACCTGGGAATTTCACTCAAAAACTAGCAATCATCGTTTTAATACGTTCTGTCGGTGTTTTGATAATTCTATAACTGAGTAACAACGACAAAAAATGCTCACCTCATTATTTACAGAATGGCTGTCAAGTCCTGCTGGCACAAAAATTTCCAAACAAATAGAAGACTTGTCGAAGGGAGCTAAATGAATGCCTAAAATGTTTCTTGACTCTTTCCACACCTCCGCAAGGAACAAAAAACACAACATGTCCATAACACATCAGCGATGCAATAATCAGGTGATCACAGCGCGCATGTGACCAGAAGTTGTATGCTCTTTTGACCACTTGAAATAAAAATCGGCGTCAAAAACCCGGTTTGACAATTTACTAAACCAATTATTCCATTCGCCCTTGTTGGATATGAAGTGATCATTACCAACTCGCGCTTCGCGCTCGTTGGTTATTTATCACTTCATAGCCAACGCGGTCTCATGGAATGACTGTTATGCCTGCGGATATTTTGCGTAGTATTTTTGCGAGCAACGAGCAAAATTTCCGCACGTATTATACGTATTTATCCACCATTAAGTTTGGGTCGTTGAGTCCGCCCATTTTGTTGCTCCGGTTTCATCCCGTGTATATTTTTGCCCTTTTTTAAAGTGTAAAATCGTGTCATATTTTTGCGCAATATGGTAAAAGGAACAGGGTCCCTGTAACAAAACGTTTCATTTCTTGAGAAAAGAATCTCATGCAATTACTCGAGGAACAAAATGATGTTAAGGATAGTAATATCAATATTGACCTTTTTGGCAATTTTTAAGGGGGGTGACTCTTAACTACAAATTTGTTTCTAAGGCAGATTTCTAATTGCTATATTTTGGAAACAAAACATCATACAGATAAGCTTTTTGCACGAGTTTGTTCTATTGACGATTCCTCCAAGAGTTTCAGGTCACGGTCATATTTAACGCGTCACGTGACCAGAACAGAATAAACCCTAAAACTCAAACGTCGGATACATTTTAAAATTAAAATGAGTTTCAATAGATAAAGAACGTCCACATGCGTAATGTGACGTATCGTTTTTGTGAAATTCGCATTATTATAAGAGTTATAGCGTAATAAACACTCATATTTACAGACTTTCATCAGTAGCGTTTCCTTTTTTCGTGTAAACGGTAAAAGCATACGTCAGATTATAAAGGCGGCTACGTTATCTCTGATTCGTAAGAGAAATCGGAACTTTACCTTGTTTCCGTGGAGTTTTAGGGATTTTAAATTTTAACGCGCGGTTTGGGACTGGCACTAGTTTCGCACGCGCAATGATATATTTTTTAAAGTAGGTATACCCCCAAATAAAATTCACCATTCAGTGTTACAAAAAGCTTCAAAATCGCTTGCTTCAAAAAACAGTCTTCAGCAATTCCTTAGCAACTGCTCCAGATCTGTAGTTAAGAGTCTCCCCCCTTAACGAACCTGTATAATAAAATCCTGGAGCTGTTGTGTTAACTAGACAAAAGGAAGTTGGTTAGTACGTGCTCGCAGTTTGATGGTCTCACAGCTTTGTGATGAGGCCTGATGACTCAGGTGCCTGAATAAATATTTCACTTATTCGAGAAACCACTTAATTCTTGTTGATATGCAAACAAAATTTATTATTCATTAACACAGGTCAACAAAAAAGAAAATTACTGGTGATGGCGGAAACGTTGTCTGAATCAGTTAAAAAAAACGAGCAGCGATCTATCACTTATAGATTTTACTATTACCAAGTTTCTAACTTTGAACAGAAAGAAAAATTACAAATGAGAAGGAAACCATGGCGGTATCTGTGTTCTGTTAATTTTTGTAATATATTCTTCTTGTTAAAATCCTATCTTTGTGATTTTTTAATGATCCATTGTACTATTAACATGAAAAGCGTTGTGTAGTCCTTAGCGAGCCAATGAAATTAAAAATTAAAAATGTTCTTTGAGGCTGCTGCGCCCAACAGCGCAGCTTTATTTGACCAACGGACTATTATAATAAACTCTTGAAGCTTTATTGTATTTAACATGCGCTGCTAGGTAATGGTATTAAATTACGTTTTTCTTCAACGAAGAAGGAACTTGTATTTTTGAGTTGCAGTGAGTACATGTACGTCTTGGGATATCGCAATTGCTCAGTATATGGATCTGTTAACATTAATCATTAATGGCATTTCCATTCCACTTCTCATTTTCATAATTTTGGGGAATTTTCTCGTCATGGGGATTATTAGAAAAAACAAGAAACTGCAAAACCCGAACACTTACCTAATATGCAGCCTCGCTCATTCAGATTTCGGGTTCGCTGTCGTCACTTTTGTCGAAATATTTCTTGTGTCGAACGATGTTCGATATTCTTCTTTTCAGTTCGTCATGAACGCTTTGTGCTCAAGTTACCTTCTTGTTGCTTTAGCAGTAGAAAGGTATTTTGCTATTTTGAAACCTTTTGTACACTTGAAAAGAGCGGGCAAATCTCTGATAACGAAAGTCATTATCGGAGTATGGTTGGTCGCTGGCGTTTTGAGTGCTGGGGGATTTATTATAGAAAATCTAGGATGGCGCCGAAAGAACGCTTGGAACAACGCTACACTGAATGAAACAAATAGTTCACAGCTCGGGAACTTGACAAGTGCCGCATATGTTAGGAGTGAAACTCTTTACGCAGTTTACGTATTTGTACTGCTCGCATTTGGTCTTGTTATGCCAAGTGCTGTGATGATTTTCTGTTATTCGCGGGTTATTTATCACGTGTGGTTCAACACAGAAGACAACAGAGCGACAAATAAAGCTCTCTTCAAGTCACGACGCAAATTGACAAAACTTTTCATTATCCTTACGATAACATTTCTAGTTACCTGGACTCCTACATTCTGCAGACCCATCGTAACACAATTTGGGAATCGGAAAAAGGCACAGAAATATCAGTTATTTTCCATGTTGCTTGCCCTAATCGGATCAGCAGCCAATCCTGTGATTTACTCATTTCGCTGTCCAAGATTTCGACAGGAACTTTTCAAACTGCTAAATTGTTGTTGCTGTAAAAGAAAGAGACGACTAAATGGTAACAGAATTTTTGTGGCAAACAGCTATTCATTGAACGAAACGAAGAAAACACCAGCTTCTTTTGAACCTGTGTTAATTTCAGTTGGCGGTGCTGGCCAAACATTGAATGCAGAGACTTTGTAATGACCTGTTTACGAGGAAGGACGGATATCCTTGTGTTAGGGCTACCCTTTAAAGAGGGTCAAAAATAGTCCGGGCTCAGAAAACACGGAAAAAACGTTTCTTCACTGCGTGCATACAACATGGAGAGCCATTCAAGTGAAGCATTCAAGTTTTCTGTGCACACCCTCGGTAGAGTTAACTGAGTTCTAAAGCTTACTGCAGTGTTTGCCAGCTTCTTTGCATATGTCCTGAATTGGAAAAGAGAAAGGTATTATAACTTTTTGTGAACGATTTCTATTCGAGCAAAACAACTTTGAAGCACACTTTTACTGACGTCAGTAATACGGTATTTATACGCTAATTACAAACGCGGCATTGCGCGCCACTGAGGCAAAGGGCAATGATGATAATGATGACAACAACGACCACGAGTACGACGATGATGATGATGATAGTGAAGATGTTGATGAAGATGACGACGTTGATGATTATGATGATGATGATGATGAAACGATAACTTCATCTTTAAGAATGACACTCACAAAAATCTACGTCATTTTCTTATATTAACAGATAAAAAGAAACCCAATCATATATTAGTAAATTATTATTTAAGTATCAGATCACGCTTTTAAACCCTTTTAAGGTAATGCAAGTGTAATCATTTTCTATTGTTCTCGCTCAATAACAGTGTAAGCCTAAGGAGAGACTAAAAACAATTTCGATTGTGTAAAATGTTGTGAAATAAAAATATTGTGTGAAATCATTTCTCGTTGCGTAGCTTAATCACAATAAAAGGGACTTGCAAGATAAGTACGAAGTGCTCGAAAGGTTATTTAAGTTATTATTTTTTTAGGTGAATCGGAGGACTGTGATTGGTTTTTTCTTAATTTAGTCGGGATTTTGCCATACGAACTGTTTCCATGAAACGACTTTTTAACCGAGTATTTTTTGTTTCCGGAAGCCGGCAAATTCGAAATTTGCAGCTAAAGCGGATGCCATATAATTAACTATTTAATAGCCTAGCTTGCTCGACCCGTACTGGGGATTATTGGCTCTCGGTCGTTTTAGTTCGTCTGACCTCGCTGAACTCGTTCTGTACGGCCAATATCCGATGGTTTAACATAAAATAATACGCGCGGATATTTTGCGAGTTGCGTAGTATTTTTCCGAGCAAAGTAATTACAGGCTCAACACACGAAAACGTATTATAAAAATAACTTGTTTTATTTACAATTTTACTTCCATTTATAAAATATATCCTTGCCACTGATCACAGTTCGTTAGAAACAAGGTTTGTACACAGAAAATGCTGACACAGAAAGTTACATTTCCGATTCCTCCGATAAACAAATCCTACAAAAAGAGCTGACAGACATCAATCAAAGTGTTACCTCGGTATACCTGAAATGAGAAAAAAATATTCTTAAATAAGGAAACAATTAGCCGTACTTCTTCAGGGCGTATTTATTTGCAACATGCGCTTGTAGCCGTCGCATTTGCCAGTTGAAATTTTTTTTGCCTCGAAAACAATAAAAACTTCCAAAGGGCAAATGCGACGGTTATACGAGTGTGCAAATAAATACGCCCTTAGCATAACGCCCTGGCGTCATGTTGCATTTGGTGACCTCCCATTCTCGACCCCATAGTCTTTTTCGCTTCTCTTAGCCCGAGGGGCGTTGGCAGGAGAAACGAAGGGCTCTGGAGACAAAGCATTTTCAGTCCTAGGACTTCAGGTCTTCATGTATGCAGTCTTGATGCTTCTATATACTGTCTGTACTGTGTGGGAGAGTCATGGCGGTTTTAACTTCCGTTCAATATTGCAGGATCTGAAACAAACTTACCCATTCATGAGAATTCTTGCAAGATCTATTTCAGGGCGGTATTCTGATGAGCTGCTTGAACTGCCTCGTGCAGCAGATGATGGTTTGGGTTGCCAAAAGTAAATCTTGCCGTCGATCAAATACACGTCCTTTGCCAACTCGAAATCTCTGAAGAGAATGGTCAAGCAAACAAGCAGAATATTAAAAAAAGACTTGTGTGAAAATATGTAGCTACATTGTCGAGTGACTTTCGGCTATCTACATCAGCGTGTTTTATTAACAAGAAAGTAAAGTAAACATACATATATTGGCAGAGCGTGTTCAGGATTTATTTATTTATCCAACCCCCTGTACCCTCTCCCCCCCGTCACACACGCACCCCAAAAGACGAAGATTAAAGCAAAGCAACCAAGCACACCTTGGCATTTTGAAGCAGGGTCGCCCTCCTGTACTATTCCAATGCTTCTCACAGTAGTAGCACATGCATCCCATTCTTGGATTCTGCTCATGATCAAGGGTGGATGGGCCACAAATCAACCTTCTGCCAAACTGTATGTCTAATAGAAATGAACTCTTCTTGTATTTAATTTTGAGCGCCTTTGCGTCAATTGCAATAACCTAAAATCGGAAAGACACAGACATCAGTGAGTATCTAGGCAGGTCACTTTCAGATGCTTGAATACAGTTCATTATTAAACGTTAATCACATCAAGCAAATTCATTTCGAGTAGCAGGGTGGTAGAATGTAAGATGATGGATATTCGTGTCGTGGATTCAGCTTGTTTTCCTTACATCGTATATTGTAGTTTTGGATGTTTAAAACATTCACTCTAGAAATGGCACGTGGTACGAACGCCAGGCTAAGGCATTTCCTAAATACAATATCTTTATAGTTAATGATTAATATAAAATACGTTTTGTTTTTGTGTACTTACACCTCTCTTATAATGATTTCTTCCATTCAGATCTTTTGTCTTCTCATCAGGGATGAAAGTTGCAGCAAAAATCTTTATGATGTCTTCAAACGAAGGGTTAATTAATTCTTTCACCAACTCCTTTACAACCTTGCGTCGTTCCTTGGTGTTTCGCTCAGTTCGTTTGGTGAACGAGCTCGGTAAAATCACTGACATTGCAAAGGCGATTTCTTCTGAGAGAGGTGTGTGAGGTCGAAGTGTTGAATCAGCGGGATGTGAGAGTGCTTTGTGGATTATGCGGCGACGCAAAGCAGATTTCTTGTCTCGTACACTGTCCATTTTCTCGTTCATTATGGTTGACTAAAAAATATAATGATGCAAAGCAGTGACACTTTCAAATTATTTTTACTGAAGGAAACTTGCTGCCTATAAATCGTCACCCCATTAGACCCTCCCCCCTCGCTTTCTTACTGTCTAACTTTCTCATTACTCCTTTCCCTTTAATTCGACATAGAGTCTTGCCTAGTTTACCGGCGCAAAATTTCATTCTAATCGAAGTTTGTATTATCTTTTCCATACACAAACTAATTCAGCGCTTTTATCAACTTACTTTTGCCAGTAGAATATTTTCCTTCAGGGATGTCCTTGTCTCCTTTGTTTGCTGTTTTATAACCTTTCGCTCTTCCTTGTTTTTATCCGCCAAGAGTTTATTTCCAGTCATTATTTTATTCAGAGCTTTGTTAATGTCATCACGGAAGCCACCTGAATATTGCCCGGATGTAAGGTGCTTGATAAAACGCCGATTCTCCAAAGCCTTTCGCCCGCCAATCATGAATTTTCCTGAAGTGAAATTATTATTAACATAAATCTGAATTACCAACATCAATGGAGAAACAAAATATTAAACCAACATATATTATGGATCTCTTTAAACCTACAGGATAACTTTTGAAAATATGCAAATTTTTTCAGTGTTTCTGCTAAAGAAGATATTTTAATATCAATTGTGATTGTCTGTTTCTCCATTTGTTTTAAAATGACTTTGACTCGGTCTTTCTTCGCACTCACTCATTATACTTATAGTTCCGTGGTGGCGGATAAAGGTGCTGGTGGCGGAGGAGGCAAAGACGGTTTACCTGCAGATGACATCATACAATACATTAAGTTTGATTTATTATTCACTTGCTATTGACACTATCTAGTACTGCTGATAAATCCACCTACTTTTTGCGGAAGAAATAAGTTAGCATTTGTGAGATCAGTGTTATAAATGGAAAGTGTGCTCCAGTTGATAGCCGTCCACTTTTGAGGACCCTTTGCTATCTGCAACCGGAGTTGATTTATTAAAACTGATTAAACATTGAACTATACTGTAAAAACAAAAAAAGATAAAGGAGCTTACCTTCGTCAGTATGGATTTTCAAATTATCGTTGTTACTGTTAACTTCATCACTTATTCCATTTTTCATATCCATGTTCAATGTCGTCTCCGTTGCTGATTCCTTCCTAGTGTAAATCACTTGTGCAGACGGGCTCTCGTTTTCAGAAATCAACGACGGTGACTTTGACTCGTCGTCATCTTCGACTGTTATTGTTACGTCATTTCCCGGTGCTACGGGCGTCTTACACGATTCTGTCGACGAGCTCATGTCACCAGTTTCCAAGGCAACGGGGTTCGTCTGTTCTGCAGATTCTTTGGGAATGCTGAATGAGTCCGCGGGAGTAGAGATTGGCATTTCATTTGCCAATGTAGCTTGAACCGGCGTTAATCCTGTTTCATCTTTGGGCGTCAAATTGTTAACAGTCTCAGCTGGAGATGTCGAAGGTGGCAATTTAGGTTCCTTGGAGCATGCTGAAATGTCTGATTCAGATACGAAGGACTTAGGAAGGGTACTGAGAGGCTCTGCCTCTGCAAAACACGACTTTGGTTGGGTAGACTGAGGCGTTTCATTGGGTGTGTAGATCGAAGGCTCAGAACTAGCAGATGTTGAGGATAATGATTCTGGAAGTGTGGAATCGGAAGCTTTCATGTTTATCCCCAATACTGTGCCTGGGGTGCCTGTGGCTGTAGATACGGGTGTCGAAGCAATGTCTACCACTGTTTCTTTGTTAAGTGTGCTGAAAGTTGGTGCATCTGTGGTGTTGTCCGTAGAGTGGATGTCCAGAGGCGTAGCGTTGGACTTTCCTGGAGATAATTGAGGTGAACGTTGTGAGGCTTTCCTTTTCTTTCTTGCAGCTTTTTTCTCAAGCATTTTTTTCTCCTTCTCGTGCTCTTTACGGACGCGATCACCAAAGGATGACGTCACCAACCCTGCTTCGGGATCGTCTCGTTTTCGTGCTGATCGTCTCTTGCACTTTTTCCTGTTAAGAATCCGAATGGCGTAAATTAGAAAACAGTTTGAATCTCAGTAATAAAGCCTTCTCTCGTTGTCCTAAGGGAGCAATCTGAGTGCGCCACACAATAATGAATATTTTAGGCAATTTACAGTGTATGTTGTAAGCCGGTCAGAACCTCCGAATCCCTTTCTCGCCTTTTTACTTCCAGTTTTCGGCGTCAGCGGAAGTATTAAGTAAAGAAAGGATTGACGAACTGGATTAGATACAGATAGCCGGATAGAATTTTCTTGCTCAATGTTAGAATTCTTGTTATCATTTTGACTTACCACAGTTGTATAAAGCAGGTTACAATGGCCATCAATATAAAGAGCCCTCCAATGATGACAGGAGAGCCTGAATCAGCTGGATCTTCAGTGCCAGAATGAGAGTTGCGTTTCTTTTTCTTTTTTGAATGCTTTTCTTTTTCACTATCACCTGTGTCTCTACGTTCCAAGGCAACATTCCACCGAAGAGCTGAAGAATAGGGATCGCCCATTGCAGGATGGACATTCATGTTAACTTCCGGTTTGGTTGATGTGCCACGGTGTAAAGATCGCTCCTGTCTTAATACTCTCGGTTGTTCATGTCGCCAAGGCTCTTCTCTGTTTTTTCTTGTAGACTCTTTGTTAGTGGTTTCCTCTGCTGGGTCTTCTTCTGGGATATCCTGCGATTTAGCAAAATTTGACGGCCCTGTAGCAGGGAGATTAAGCTCCGAGTCAGGTCCCGCAGAAGTTGATTTGACAGATTCGACAGTTGTCGACTCAGCAGTATAAAGATTTAAATTCAATTTAGGTTTCGTAGAATCTGATTTAACAGTCTCAGCAGTTGTCGACTCATCGACTCAGCAGTGTTCACTTTAGGTTTTATAGGATCGGATTTACCAGAGGCAGTTGTCGGCTCAGTTGTAGGCAGATTCTGACTCGTTTTAAGTTCCGCAGAATCTGGTTTACTAGGCTCGGCAGTTGTTAACGCAGGACTGACAAGATTTCGATTCAATCCAGTTTCTGCAGAGTCCGATTTAACAGATTCAGTCGTTGTCATTTCAGTTGTACGTAGATTCATATTCGGGTTGGGTTCTGCAGATTTAGCAGAATGCGTTTGTGCAGCAGATGTTGGGATATCGTAGATTTCTTCCGGTGTAAGGTTGGTTAGATGAGGTGGAGGACTGGGTTTAGTCACGTATGGTACACCTGTGACCGATGTTGATTGCGTACTTTGTAACACAGACGAATCCAGATTAACCACTTCTTCCGATAAAGGCATTTTGGACTCCAGAGGATCATCCCCAATAGAAGTTTCTTCTTCCTGTAAAGAGGACTCATCTAAAATTGAACCTGTGTCCCAGCTAGTTTTCATCTTATGACTCGGATCCCTGTGTTCACGTTTCCACAGCATAGCCATCTTTAATGGTTTATTCATATTTCCTTTTGTGGCTTCCTGTGGGTTATGAGCCGCTGTCCTCTTCGCTTGTTTTAAAGCGACGTCTTTTCCGCGTTGAACAGCCTGTCTTACAAGGGACGAAACATCCATATCACCCCACTCATGTCCAATACACCCGCACTGTAACGATCCGTTAAAAGCAAATTCAGTTCGTTCGATCCGTACGGATCGTTGAAGACCCTTGCGGTCCGTAGAGAAGAGTTTCAGTTCGTCCGATTGGTACGGATCGTTAAGGGCCCTTGCGGTCCGTAGAGTAGAATTTACGGATCGTATATTGCATCTCATTAAATCAAAGAGGCCATGTGTGTTACGGATCGTTCGATTCGCAATTCGGGCATCTCATTAAATCAAATCAAATCAAAGAGGCCATGTGAGTTAACGGATCGTTCGATTCGCAGTTCGTGCATCTCGTTAAATGAGCAATCCTTGCTCGAAAGGGAATATTGATCGTAGCAAGAGTGCGCTAGTTGAACAGACAAGATGCAAGTGTATATTCTTCGTTCTAAACGTGGAAAACACCAGAAATGCTTTCTATAAAACGCGCACGATTCGTAATCCTTGCACGAAAGGGAATATTGATCGTAGCAAGAGTGCGCTAGCAGAACAGACAAGATGTAAGTGTATATTCTTCGTTCTAAACGTGGAAAACACCAGAAATGCTTTCTATAAAACGCGCACGGTTCGTAATCCTTGCACGAAAGGGAATATTGATCGTAGCAAGAGTGCGCTAGTAGAACAGACAAGAGGCAAGTGTATATTCTTCGTTCTAAACGTGGAAAACACCAGAAATGCTTTCTATAAAACGCCCGTGGCTTAAAATTCTGGTTCGCAATTCTTCCTCGAAAGGAAATATTGGTCGTAGCAAGTGCGCTAGTAGACAACATTTAAGTGTATATTCTTTGTTGTAAATGTGGGAAAACACCAACATTGTTTTCCTATAAAACGCGTGCGAGCAGTCTCTCTTTTGCTGCGAAAATCGACGAACGGTAAGCTGCAAAGCCGCGATCGCGGCTTCGCCGCTCTCTCATCCCGGCCTCGCCGCTTACCGTTCGTCGATTTTCGTAGCAAAAGTGCGCCAGTAGAAACAGACAAGATATATATAATAAAATCTTATTTTATTTAAAGGAAGCACTTTACTGTTATGATTGCATGTCTGTATTAATTTTGTCATTATAAAGATGTAATAAACATATGCAGAAGACCGTTTCTTCAAAAATGTGGTCTCCTTTCTAGGGTCGAGGATTTTAAAAATGAACATTTAAAATTACTGCTTGTTACTATTATCTTCCTTAGTGGTGTGACATGCTCTCATAATTCTACCCCAAAAGCCTGTTTATTTATTTATTTTATAACTGTTTCTAATTGTTTTATAGAGGTTATATCATCATTCTAATAACTGGTTCGCTAAGAATTACTTTCAGTGGCAGATCCAGACCTTCAGCTAAGGAGGGGCTTGCTTGACTATGAAGGTTGAATTCTGCGAAGATAATTCAATTGTGGCTCTTAATTCAAAGAAAATGTGCTATTTCCAAAAAAAAATAAGGTGGGGTCTCGAGCCCTTTGGGACCCTCCCCTGGATCTGCCAATGACTTTTATTTATCAGAGGAACTGAACTCTGAAAATGTTTGACACTCCTTTGCAATTGATCATGAGATGCTTCTATATATCTTACAATGGAAGAATTTAAAAATGAACATTCAAAAAGATCCGCCACTGATTTTATCAGAGGAAACTCTTAAAATGTTTAACACTCCTTTGCAACTGGTCATGATCAGTGCGGGCCATAGACATTTCTGTCTATATGGTTTCTTGCAATATGATTGGTCGAGGCAAAAGCAAAACAAAGAAATTTGGCCGAGAGGAACTGGGTCGACCTAGACCTTGTGAACGGAAATGTGAACGGCGGCCATATTGCAACGCGACAACATCACCGTAAAAAATACACGCAAAAGCGGGAATAATTTAACGAGAAACAACATTTGAACGTCATGGATCATTTTATGTTCTAATTTTCGATATCGACAGACAAACTCTCCATTTTCGCACTCCGCTAAGGACGTGCGGACTCTATCGAGCTCGTCTTCTTCATACTCGCGTCGTCGCAAAAGGATGAATTAAAAAGACGTGGTCGCAAAAGGCTGAATTAAAAAGGACACCGCGAAGGGAGAGAGAAAAAATGGCCTACATAAGCAATTCCCAGGCGAGGTCTTCCGCGCTATACCGGCGCAAGGCTCGCTCAAAAGGCTCGCGCTGAAGCAAACATTGTAATTGATCACAAGGGGCAGCGTTTTGTCGGTGGTTCTCTGGGCCTTTTAGAAACATATAATAAAGGAATACTTAAGCCCACCCAAGCCGAGCACAGATACGATGCTCCGGACATTTCAACAAACCCTGATCACCCTGAAATCGAACCGCTTCAAGACACTCCTGAACATATCAATAATGATTGACGTTTGGCTGGCGTTCTAGGGCATTCATTACGAGAGACGAGACTCACGTCCCTCCATCTAGAAAGAGGTTGCACTGTGGTGATATTCCTATTGTTCCTGTTGGAACTGTACTAAGGCATTTCCCGAAACAATCAGAACGTTACGTTTTGCCAATGTTTATTGAAACTATGTGGACCGTCAAAATACATAGCTCTACATAGCAGCTCAGTAGGTACTCTTGTTTCTGTTACATTGAATGGATTATATTCCGAAAAAGTACTGTACAGTGTAGCTATCGCAATGCTTCATTGAAAAATTTTATTAAAGCAAATAGCCAATAAAAATACTTATGGCTGTTGTAGTATACAAATTGCATAAAAGGAGGAGGGGTGGAATCTCACATATTCAAGTGATGCAGTTGCTTATGGATTTTTTTCAACAATAACTGTTGAAAGTTAAAAGTATCTCTTTCTGGCGGGTAGCTAGGTACCTATTTGGACAAGGAGGAGCATTCCTGTCATAACTGCTCTGGTCTCTATCTTAAAAGTTAGTAAAATAAGTCCTTAGGGTTTCTTTTTTTAAGGGTTTGACAAGCACCCCAGTTGCACCCTCATCCCTTTCAAGATAATGAGTTATGCCCTCACCACCCCCCAAGACAAGGAGTTCCACCATCAACTCCCCCCCAAGCCAAGCAGTTCTGCCCTCACCCCCTACAATACAAGGAACTCACCCTAACCCCGTCTAAGACAAGGAACTCCACCCTCACCCCCTCCAAGACAAGGAGTTCCACCATCACCCCCTCCAAGACAAGGAAATCCACCCTCACCCTCTTCAAGACCAGGCAATCCACCCTCAACCCCTCCAAGGCCAGGTGATCCACCCTCAACCCCTCTGAGACAAGGAGCTCCACCCTCAACTCCTCCAAGACAACACAGTCAGTATGCATCTCATTCATGTAACTATTAAGGTTAATGAAAAAGATCTCTAATGCAAAAAACCCTCCTTGTTTGAAATCATTTATTTCTAAGACAGTTACCGATGCCTCTCTGATACAAAATTCCACTTTTCGTTCTTTTACTAAATCATTTCTATACATTTTTGTACTTGTAATCAAAAGAAACCTTACATTTGAATTACTACTGATATAACTTTTAGCTTGGATTAAATATTGTGGCCACATTATATTCATCACTGTTCATGCAACCTCATATTGCAACTCAATGTCAAGGAAACATTCTTTGGTACAGTATATGTGCATGCATACATGAAATTTAAGGAATGGATGAAATATTGAGATAAAGTCTAGAATACATATGTTGTGGTTCAATTTTATCCTTGGCTCAAATTTTATTTTCCTTTGTTTTTGGGTATGGTAATGTATGATAATGAGTTAAAAACAAAGGAAAATAAAGTTTGAACCAAGGATAAAATTGAACCACAACATATACATACACAAAAAAACACTGTGATCCTGCCAACAGAGATTAAGATTTCTTCATGCCAGCAGGGTGTAGAATTTCATTTAAGTGTATAATAGAGATGATATCGGACACAAAATATGACAAAAGCAGCACAATTTTGCATTACTGCTCAATGAACAGATACAGAAAATATCCATATTCACTTAACACAAGGGATTGTAAATTCCTGGGAGGGGGTCTCAAGGAAACATATGAAATGTGTGAAGTTAAATTGGATATTTCAACAGTGCTTGGGTTCTTATTTAAAATATCCCTAACATGGAGGAGGTACAGATATTCTATCATTGGATCAGCACAATTTTGACAACTTCGTAACATACACAAGGGGGGGGGGGGGGGGGGGTACTCTCCCATGTGGCCTACACGGGGATGTGCCGCTGGATAGGGTATGGTTTTTTACCCCTCAGAATTCAATAAAGTGATCATTTGCATCCAGAATAGCCTGCGAACGCAGACGTATTTCCGGCTGTCGCTTGTCTCCGCCGTAAACTAACGTCTGCGAACTCGAGCCAGAAAACGATTTCCGTGACGTCAAAATTCTAAGCCAATCACAGTTAGGCTCACAAAATCCCAGAACCGCCACGCGTGTAGCCTGCGAGAGCATCGCACGTTCGCGTGGAAAATAACAATATGACACTGCGCTGGGGAAAGTTTGTGAAGTGTTAAATTTGAAAAGTCAAATCAGGTAAATGCATTAAAGTACATGATTCAAAAGAGAAGAAAGACATATTCGTGAATCTATCGAATGGATCTGGAAAATCAGTTATTTTCCAAGCATTGCCTGAGAGGAAATAGTATTTAGTGTAGCATTGTGATTGATCGTTGTTTCGCCGCTCGTTAGTTAGCTGAATGGCCAGGTCAGCCCATCATCGTCGCTTGCGCTGAATAGCGCTGTGATACATTGAAAATAGCGAATATTGAAAACAGCTGCTATTCGTTCGTGTACGGATCACGTACCAGAGACTTGGAAAGGTGAGATAAAATACAACAACAACAATTTATTGACTGAGGTATTTCCATAAAAATGCATGGCATTACTTACTCACTTACACTTCACTGTTAAACCTAGAGGAAGATATCAAATGAAAATTATAATACTATTTGTCAGAGTTGTACTTTGGTCTTCCGGAAGAGACAATTCCTTCGAGCGAGTCTCGTGAGATTCGCCTTTACGCAGCGGTGTAGATGTAAAAATAATTTGAGCTATCACTGAAACCTGCGAAGGTTTTCATTCCTTGGACCAAATCTTTGAGTCTTGATGCTGCAAAAAAAAGCACTAGAAACGCTTAAGGGTTTAGAACTCCCCAAAACATCGGACTCAAACAAATTCCAGGGTTTGCAATGACGCTTGTCGCAACTGTATTATGTAATTTCTCGGAAGGTGAAGATCCCGGGTGAAGATGAGACGCATCTGGTCGATTGCCTCCTCCTGCGTGTTGCTAGAATCTTTTTGCCAATCTATTGACGCAAAATCAGACAAGATCACCGTCAAAATCTCTTCGGATTTCTTTCCCAATTTCGTCGAAATTTTGAAGGGCGTTCTTTAATCCCCGGGTTTAATCGCACACGTCGATTGCAACACTTCAGTATGTCAACAGATGGTCAGCTTTTCACAGCCCACGTTGCATGATTTATCAGATGATTTATCAATGAAGGTATGCACTAAAACACTTTAACCGAGTACATTAACCTTCTCCTTTGCAACTGAAAATGTTCTTCTGCAAAGAATCAACTTTCACAGCCGTCAAAAACCTTTCGCGTTTCATTCAACTTCCCATAGCAGCTTGCCTGTTTCCGCCGACAGCTATGTCGCGAGGGAGCCGCGTGGTGTTCACTCGTGTCTTATTCTATCGCGTAATCTGATTGGCCAAAAAGAAAACAAAAGATTCTACGTCACGGAAATCGTTAATTTCTGGCTCGAGTTCGCAGACGTTAGTTTACGGCGGAGACAAGCGACAGCCGGAAATACGTCTGCGTTCGCAGGCTACATCCAGAACAGATACCATTGGGATGAATTTGTTCCAAGTCTTCCTCGATGTATATTTCAAAATGACTCAATAACTCATTCTTTTGTCAGCAAAATCAGACTTTCTTGAAAGGACTTTTCCACAGAGTTGAGAAGCTGGCCTTAAAAGAGGATACATGACCACCAATGAGCTGCAAAGGAGA
Source organism: Meandrina meandrites (assembly GCA_963693305.1). Taxonomy (NCBI): domain Eukaryota; kingdom Metazoa; phylum Cnidaria; class Anthozoa; order Scleractinia; family Meandrinidae; genus Meandrina; species Meandrina meandrites. The sequence goes on from OY855910.1 coordinate 35,331,679, forward strand.
CCAAAATAGGAGTTTTAGAATTAAAAGTCAATACATACACAGCAGAAAACATTTAAAGAGACAATGTTGCTGACGAACAAATTATCTGAATGTCACACTAAAAAACAAAACAACAAGGTGCACTTGAATTCTGTTTCGATGTTTTGCATACGATTGTATCAGAGAACACCACTGCATTTTTGTCTTTTTAAAAAAAATGACTGAGGCAGGTCTTAGAGTTGTTATTCACTAAACAACGAGGAAGGATTGTAGCCACAATAAAAATATTTATTTCTGCAGGAATTTACAAATAAAACAAAACAAAGAAAATGGTGGTTGCTGGCTAAAAGGAACAAATTCATATTAAGGAAAGCAAATCACTAACAAAATAGTTTAAATGCTACTAACTGCACTTCTTTCATAATGAATTTCCCGATAGAAGAAATGAATTCTTGTGATTTTGATGCAAGGAGTGGTAGTGTGACATAAAGTAAAATGTATGTACGTAAGCTTATGCAAGCCTTTGCATGTATGTACTAAAACTTAATTCTAAGATTATGACTGCACAAATTGTTTAGGGTGAAATTGTGATGGCAGCACCCCAGTTTAGGGTGAAATTGAGTAAATTTGAATCCTATACCCCCAGATATTGTCAAATGGCGATTCCGATACTCAACATTTACTGTAAATTCCAGATTCCGACAGGGTCTGTTAAGACCTTACTGAAATATGCCTTCCACAGGGGGGGTGCGGATAAAAAATGGAATGTCCCAATAATAACATGTAAATACAATGTCATGTCTTTATGAACCTGGTCACAAGACCATCTTAACTAACCTCACCTTTTAATTAGTGTGGCAGCGTGTCTTCGAGATACAACCAATAACTTGGAAAGATGCTTTCTTCACCACATTCAAACGACGCCTTTCTTTCTAAACAACCTCTTTGTTATTCTTCTTCTGCATGTATAAAGACAAAAAGCCAACGTCTAAAACGAATATAATGCGACTATCCACCAACTGAAAAGAAAAGTAAAACAGAATCTTTAATATAGCAAAAGCTATTAAGTCTTACTCCATTTACAAGCAAAGGCGGTGAAGGGCAATACTACGAGTCACACTTCAACTGCCGTGCACTTGAACTAAACCGCCGTGCACTTGAATTCTGCTTCGATATATTTGAAGCCCAATTATCAGAGAATACCACAGTATTTTTCTTTTTTGCTTAAAAAAATCTTACCTACCTCAAATTTCCTTTTGCTTCGAAGCATGTCAGCCTTTCCCAGCTCCATTTAGGTGCCGCAGTTCGACTTCGAATACAGAAATCTTCGACACATTGCAACCGACGCCATTTTTGATTGCTTTGAATGGAAGCTCTGTCGGTGCTCTTTCAAGGGATCTGGGACTCAAGGGACCAAACAACCGTAGACAAAAATGCTGGGACAAAATTTTGGGGCGGGTATAAGTTCTCGAGAATTGTACCAGGACGCCATCTTGATGACGTCATGATATAGACAAAATTGTCTATGGCCCGCACTGTAAAATGGCGGCCGTTCCACATATTCGTCTGGCTCGTGCGGGATCAGAAAAATGCTAGCCACTAGCATTGCGAAAAAATTCCAGTTGGTCAAAAAAATTATGATATCATAAAAAGCTAACATCAAACGTACAAGCCAGTAGATAAAAACTTAAATAAGAAGCTCAAGAGAATTAAAACCTACAAACTCACAGCAATCTTCCATTTCAATTTCCTTTCTTTTCGAATATCTCGACCAACTGGAACTTTTTCCGCACTGAGTGAGATAAACAAGCCACTGATTACGATACTTCTGACCGGTCCAAACGAAAATTTCCCGGTGCATCTTGAAACATCAGATTTCTGTCCTCCGAAATGATTTCCCGGCTTTTTTCGTCTTTTTCGGCTCTCTGGTGTAAATTAAAATTATATTACTGTTTCCCAATTGGGCAGAATAATACCATGGACTTTTTTCTGTTCAATCAGGAACCAGCATTCGCAGGCGCGTTTGGAAATCGTCTGGAGAGACTCATTTCCCAGGGGCTCTTTCCGCCATTCAGTGAAAACTTTCGTAGCTACTATTTCTAACCGGTTTATTTCGTTTTGCCCCGATTAACTCCCCCCGTGGGTCTCCGAGAATGCAAGAAACTTGAAGTTTTATTCTTCTTCATAATAGACGCTGTGTCGGTAATGCGCGAGCCAAGATGGAGTGTAATTTTGCCATATTAGGGGCATGAAAGTCACTTTTGGTTTGCATAAAAGTCGCTTTTTTCGTAGTGTAATTCCAAAAATACTCCAAATTTCCATTTTTCCTTCAAGACTAGTGTACTGTATTTGTCAGAAAGACATAAATCTGAGAACGACCGGAAGATTATGATGAATTGTTGCCAGGTTCACACATTGGTCCCGTCATCTAAATTCACAGCAAGATGGCGCCAAGCGCTAAGTTGTAGGGATATATGCAGCAAAGGCCTTCGGTCCACTGGTCTCCGAACAGATTAAATTCGCACCTGTCAAGGGACCCTAAGACAAAGAGAAGAGCTCAAGTATCTTGGATCAGTAGACGCTTTATTAAATTTACAGCTCAAGACATCTAAAGGAAAAAGCGAGGCTTATAAGATCGTACACAGTGCGCTCTTGGCTGTGATTGGCCCATTTGGCTCTTTAGATAAAAGGAGAAGATCGTGATCCTATTTTTTTAGCATTAACAAAAGAAATTACTACGCTATGAAAATGAGTAAATATTTCACGTAACTACGCTTTGTTTGTAACGGAAACCAACTGTTTCCGGACTTCTTTTAGCTATTCGGCCAACGTACGTACTTACTTTAAGAAAGCTTACTCTTTAAGCGATCACACAAGTTACCTTAATCATGACACAGCTTTTTCTGTTAACTAAAACAGCTACAAGCCCCTGCTATTTCAACATCACTATTAAATGAGTTTAAAAACACCACTGAAAAATTTCAAGCTATTAAACTTATCGAATAGACCAACAGCAGCTGGTTACAACATTAACTATAATGAAGAAAAAAGTTAGTAAATTAACTCGACCAGCTTTCGATGGTGGTTTACCTCTCGGGAACTGTCCACATACTTTGCTTTACATCTGAGACGTGTAAGTGAGTTTTTTTAAAGCTCAATTCATGTGGCCTTTCTTTACGGTAAGCGTGTTTGCTATACGGAAGAGATTCTAATGTGTACAATTTCCAGGTTGCAACATTAGCAGTGTCATGCTGAACCAACAGTGATTCGTTCATGTCATATGTCTGCATATGTTGCGTGCTGCATGTGATACTATTGAAATAAAGTATTCAAGTAAACCGGTTGTTACATAAGTGCTATCTATTTAGTGTCTATTAGAGTTTACGCTCAAGTGAAGTTGTACAATAAATGGGACAACGATGTTTATGCATTTTCTTAGCTTAACATTGAAAGGTTATGTGTTTTCTAATACAACATGGGCAAATCAAAGGTTGGTCATGCCGTGTGATTTTTCCAACAATATCATAGTAAATGCTTGTGCCGAACGTAAGCAAACTCTCCCAGCTTATGATGATTGTCCGTATTGTTCCTTCAAATTTTGTATCAACTGCGCGACCCATTCAGCTCCGCACGCAGTTGAGTTAGCAACTGCGATCGACATCGCGTGCGTAAAGCCTTCGTAATCAGGAGAAACGAAAGGAGTGCCTCGATGAGGTCCGTTGGCTGAACGATCTCCACAATCAAACCTCCAGTTGATGATTTTGTCGTCATGTGGCCCATGTTGGTTGCACCTGAGTCTTCCCTCCTCACTAACGTACATCTCTGTCCTGTCTATGGCGCAAACCCAGTCCATAATGACCTGTCTCCTGGACAAAAACAGACAACAACAAAACAAGCAATTGATACAAATGCTTTAAACACGACTCTGGCAATCGAACAGTTAACAGTCACTCGAGATTCAGGGTGCTTAAAAGGTGATTACCTAGGAAGATAAAGTTGTCTACCGACTACCTTAAGTTTTCTCTAAATGTTCCCTATCAAGCACTTTTTCGATCAGTAGGTCACCATGCTCGCAAAAGAAATACGACGGGCTTACTTTCGTTCGATATTTTGGCTATTTTCTTAATTGATTGAAAATCAGTTTTCTGTTTGGAACAGTCTTGCGATAAATCAGAAGAAAACACTAATTTTTCTCGTGTTCTGCTCACAAAGTATCACTTGTTTCTGGCCTTCTCTTTTTCAAGATCATGCATGGGACGAGTACGTGCCATTTAAAACAAACTTTCAGTATGAATTGTTGAAGCCCAGAAGATAAGTAAAACAAAGCCAAATTATGTAAAAATTCTGAAGGATTAATAATCACGTTAATATAATTACACGAACGCGTCCCCAACTTCCCGAGATCATTTTGCTTTTTTTGCTGTAATGCAGTGAGTGATCTCAGCGAGAATAAACTTTGGTAATAGCCAAACGTTTTAAAACTACCAATTGAGACCAGCTGTTTTCAGTTTTTTTGTTTCAATATATTAGGGCTGGGAGCTTAAGCAACAATGACCAACTTGACAGCTGAGCTTGCCTAAATCTATGTAATATTAGTGCAGACTTGCTCTCTATGCTTGAGGGTTATACAGGAGGGCAACTTTTACATTCGAAGTAATAGCTAGTCTAGACTAAACGGATTGGCACCAAATAGACTAATTAAATTTTTCCAGGTCCTTCTACAACATTTAGTTCCAGTTGCGTTTCAGGTTTTAGAAAGCCAGAAGCACCCATCCTCCGTCGCTTCCCCCAGTACAAATTTTAAACACCTGGTCTTTCACCTAGCAGGTTTACAGACAAATTAATGATGAAAGATGGATATATACTCACGAATTTGGGCAGCCGGTTACAGGGCAAGGCATCTTCAATCGAAACCAACTCGGCATCTTTAAAAATGGCTTTGGTCACCGAGTTATCTTGTGTTAACTCTTCGGCATCCAGTGGCAACTGCCGTAATGATGATTCTGAAGTCTTGTTTAGAATTTGTTTCTGGCCAATAAGCAATCTGAGCTGTATTGCGTCACCTGTGTCAATAGCAAAGGGGGTCCCTCTAATGGGACTTTCCCCTTTAATCAATACGGGACTTTTGGTGTTTTTAACAACTGAGAAAAATCATGATTATAAGCTTGTAAAGATGAAAGATAGTAGACCTGTTCAATGTGTTAAAGCTAGCTTAAACCTTTAAACATTTTTATTGACGTCGCACTTTATTTGAGATGTTTACAAAAATGGGTTCAACTTGACCTCTTTTGTTAAGAAATCACAACAATTCTGGGAAATGTTGGCGTAAGCGAAATGCTTGGCTGTTTGGGGTGGGGGAGGGGAAATTTCCCTTTAATGAAGTCCCTCAAGTTGAAACCTGATTCATGTACCAGTGAAATAGAACGCATTTCGATCATATTTCCTGCCATTCGCAAGGGTAGCTCGAGAGATAAACGAAAAGAGGAACCGTCTGATATTCTGATATTTGCTTAGTGCTATAAACAAATTTGTTTTATTTCGACGTTAGGCTCATACAAAAGAGGTTGTTTCTTCGATTCCCAGAAATGTTTACCCTTGCTGATGAATGCCAAGCTAGTGACATCCCTTGGACTTCATCTTTTAATTATTTCCATCACTTTTAATACACTATACAATAATAATATATAATTTAACACAATATATGAGACTACTGCCTCGGATTATGAGTGGCTGGCTAAGATGAACGAAAGATCAACTGTTCCACATGTTCAAATAAACAATTCCTTCGAACGTAAGGGTTGTTGCAGAATAAGTATTATTCCGAGAGGTGCTTTTCAAGCCCCTCTGAGATAATAAACAGCTGGCGTAAGCAACATGTTGTGAGTGATTATGAAAATATGGAAATTTCTTTTCTGTTTTGTCGCAGATTTGTATGTTGTCTAAACAAAAAAAGCACCCGAAAGTTGAAGAAGTTTCATCAAGCACTCGGCAAGAGCCGCGGATGAAGGAATCAACATGGCTTTACGTAAGTCCTTGCCTTTTTATCAGTGTTTCTACAATTTTATTTCAAATATAAATGTGTGCGCTAGATCGGCGATAGAATATGTGCGAAGCTAATTTATCTTTAGTGCAGAAAACTACTCCGTTCCTTTTAAAGATTCATTCAAATCCTGCAAAACTCCTGCCATTATTCATTCTAAAGGATGTTAAAGCATTCCAGCAGATTTCCAATGTCTTTTTTATAAATCATTCAATTCCGTTTTTATGTGGACTTTCACACGAAGTGTGAAAATCCACATATTGCGATCGTGCAGTTTTCCCGATTGGGACGGCACTTTCCGTGATAACTCGTCTCAGCCCTTTCGGAAGCTTTCGAGGGTGTTCGGAGAATCCGAAGTTTTGGAGCCAGGAGTCAATGTAAAATTGGCGAGACGTCACAAAGAAAGCATCACACAAGCTAAATACTTGAATTTCATTAATCGAAACCTAAAATTTGTCAAGTGCAGTACATCAACGAGCAGCGTCAAAGATGCCAGTGGTATACGTGCACATCAAAAGAAAAAAGTGGTGGCGGCTTTCATATTTGCACGGCGTTCGACTGAACTGCGGACAAAGGTCACGCTATTTTTCACACTTTTCGCGCTGTCTGTTGTGTTCGACTGGACGTCAGTTGCTGTGTTCACTTGATTCGCATATAATTGAAAATAGTTGAAAAGCATTATTTAGCAGATATCTAGGTATTTGTTGTTTTGTTTCAGCTTTGCCACACAGAATCTTTAGAATGGAAGAATGGATACACAACGAGTCAAAACAAAACAAGTTCACTAATCAAGTTGTTTTCCCGGGGCTTTCCCGCAATTATTATTTTCTTGGATTTCTCGCAAGTTAAATTTGAATAACGCAATCTGACTGATGTCGAATTCAAAACTGCTGGTATAAAGTTAGTGTGAATAGCATAAAACTTATTTTGAACCGAAAAATGTATGTATTGAAACCGTGCGAAAACTAAATTACTGATTGAAGATGTGTCGTTCGCGAATCGCCGACTCCACTCGAAAATTAATTCAAGAACGATGATAATTTTAGGTTGAAAAAAGTATTCATCTGCCTTCTTGTATCAAGAGATTCTTAGTGAAATCTTGCTAAAAGGCGATAAAAGCCATTCCGGAAAAGTTGTATATAGAAACAACGCAATGAAAGATCGAAAATGAGTTAATTGATGAATTTAGCTGTTGTTTACACAAGCGTTCAGATGAAATGTCAGGCAAACGAAGACAATCTACATACTTCGCAAAATATTTCTTTATGAATGGACTGAAATCAGTATCCCCGATTTCTAGTGGTAAGATTTTGTTTTTGTTCTTAATAAATAATTTTCTTGTCCTTATTTCCATTTAAAGACCTAATTAGTCCATTTCCCGTGAACCCCCCCCCCCCCCCCCCCCCCCCCCCGCCAAGAGACTGCAAATATGAATGGAACGGATATGCTCATCGTGTCCCTTAGGTGAAAATTACGGATTTCGGTTTTCCAACAGACATCTTCTTTTGGTTTTAAGGACAAATTGTCAATGTTTTAATTCAGTTAAAGTGACTGTGTTTTTAAATGTCTGTGTTGTCTGTGTTTTTAAATGGTGGGGTTCTAAAAAAAGTTGAGCCACGCCCAGATTGCCATCCTTTACGGGAAAAGTAAACCTCAAAACAGCAAATAGCAAAATCTCAAACCTTATGATTATAGAGCTGTTAAAATTTCATGATATATTTTTAATGTGAAAAGAAGTTCTCTTCAAACAAAGTTTCAGGCCTAACACTTCTCTGTTTTTAGACACAGATAAAAATGGCTTTGCGGTCCCGAAAAGTTTCTACTTTTTCACCTAGTATCAACCTTGCTGTGTTATCCTTCACGAGAGTAGAATAGTAGATCAAATTTTCCGACGAACATCCCAGTCCTTTTCATGTAACAATATAGAGATACTGTCGGGTCTTGTCCCAGGTTTTCCGCTTCTCTGACATAGTTTAAATAAATTGGACTGCATTTCAATGTTTAAGGCGATCTTCAGGGTACATTGCAAGGTGTGTTCCTCAAAACGAGAAGGAATTTTTTCTTTCACGATCATAAGAAAACTTGATTGATAAGTTTTTTTATTATCTCGAGTTTCAAGTGACTGCCAACTCATAATTGACTGATACTTAGTCTTGCCTACAGTCCAGCTCACAGAGCGCGAAGCGCGAGAGTGCCGGGGACTACTACCAAACTGGAAACGAGAAGGAAACGACTTTAAGAAGGTCTAACCGATACTGTACATTGGCTCATTCAATCATTCATTATCAAAAACAAATGAAAGTCCACATATGTACGCATTGCGGACCCACTTTTATTTTATTTTGTTTCCGTAGAGAGAAGTTAAACCTTACACAATGGGCTTGCCGAATGTTGTAGCGATTTAGAGATTTCCTATTTTTATTCCTTTGGCATAACGTATCAAAAAATCATCCATGTTTTTAATACAAATTTGAAGTCATTCCAGCACGCATTTGAAGAATTTGTGATATGTTACAATTCGACGCGCCTTATCGTAGCCACCCAACAACCTTTTTCGGAAGTCATAATTAGCCAATCACGGCACGAGACTTTGGTTGATGGTCAAGCCTCTTTGAAAAGTTTTGAGCATCTTATAGATTTGTCGGGGCTTTCATTTCCAAAGAATCGGCGGAAGGAATATATGAAACGAGTGAATGTTATATTCCATTCAGTAAGCCGCCAAAGTCTTTGCTTTTAATTTATCGCTATAGTTGAAGCGGGATCGACAAAACAACCTGAAAATCCAGTTGTTGTCGGTAAAATCATTCCGCCCGTAAAGGCTTTGGTAAATTCATTCTGAGTCGCTCAGTCGATAGAAATCCTAAGTAAAGTGGTTAAGATAAAATGTTTTCTGCTGATTATGGAAATTTCCTTTCTTTTCTGTCCCGGCTTTGGATATATTCTCTAAAAAAGCCGGAAACGGCATTCACTTTGTTTTCAGGGTTACATCAAACAAGAGCCGCGGAAGAAAGAATCAACATGGCTTTTCATAGTCCTTACCTTTTAATCAGTGTTTCTACAAGTTTATTTCAAATATAAATGTGTGTAGATGCTGAAACGACGAACTCTGACAACCAGATCGGCGATAGAAGCTAATTTATCTTTAGTGCAGAAAACTACGCCGTTCCTTTTAAACCAGATTTGTTGGAAACCTGTAAAACTCCTGCCATTATCGATTCCAAAGGATGTTAAAGCATTTCAACAGATTTCCAATGTCTATTTATAAATCATTCAATTCCGTTTTTTTTTATTTTGTTTCCGTAGAGAGAAGTTAAACCTTACACAAGACGCTTGCCGAGTGTTCAAGCGATGTAGAGATGTCTTTTTTGTTTTTCCTTTAGCATAATGTATGACATAATCATCCATGTTTTTAATACAAATTTGAAGTCATCCCAGCACGATTTTAAAAAATTTGAGATATGTTACATGTAAAATGGGTTGTTAAATCTTCGCGCCGGGCGCACTGCCCGATCTTCTGAAACGTTTCAAAGAATGTGGTTTTGCTTAATAATTAACAAGCGTGTTGATTTTCGTGCGAGGAGGAAATTTGAGGCTCGCAATGGGGCTGGCCTTTCCTTGATTCAAACGGCACTCCCTTTGCCATAAAATAAATGTTTATTAGGAAATGATTTTCCGGCCATGAAAAGCTGAATAAAATTTGTTAAGAAATAAGCCTATTTAATATGCCCAGTTATTTCTAAAAAAAATAAACAAGCGCTCCAAGAGTTGACAAGAGTTTCTCGGAAATCAAATTAACCGCGCAAGATATTCAGACAAACTTTTACGTTGAGGGATTTGAAAGTTATGTGTATCAAATCAATAAGTTTGGAATGTTTTATGATATGGAAAAGTTGTAACTGTTTTTGTGATCTTAAATTTCCACTCGGCTGCAATTCAGCTACAATGCACACGTTCCTGGAAAAAAAATTCTACTTTCTTTCCGAAAAATCTTTCTGTAAATCGAAAGAGGATAAAACCGATTTCCTGAACTGATAAATTGAGGGCCATAAGGTGCTGACCGTGAACGGACGTGTTCAGCTACGCTCCGTAGATGAAAATCTAATTTAGACCTCAGGACTCGTATTCCAGGTCGAATATAATGGGGAAAAACGATGGAGAAAAAGAGGAAGCAGAAGAGGATACGGAAGGAAACCAAGGACGGAAGAGAGCAAGAGAAACGACCGGTTCACAATCTTCACAAACAGATGAAGACAGCCATAGTTGCAGTTGTCACAACATGGCCGCCACTATAGAAGCGATAAACCAGAAGCTGGACCTGGCTTTATCTAGGTTCCAAGAATTTATGATCTAAAAGAGAAGCTAACGGACCTTCAGAAAGAAAACAACGATTTAAAAGACAGTCTCTCCAACGCGCACACAGAGATCACTGAGTTTAAAAAAGCTATCGCAGCCCTTGACGGAACAATCCAAGCGCTTCGGAAAGGTGTCAGTGGTTTACAGAAAGATGTTAAGTCGGAGAAGGAGCGTGCTATTCGCCTTGAAAGCCATAGCCGAAGAAATAATTTGAATTTCTTTAGCATCCCTGAAGTAGCAGAGGAATCTTTCGCAAAAACAGAGTATATTCTTCGCAACTTTATGGACAAAGAGCTCAGAGTTGAGAACGCGAAGGATGTTTCCATCGAAAGAGCTCACAGAGTAGGAAAGCCGCGTTCAAATGGCAAACCTAGACCTATCATTGCCAAATTTAGTTTCTTCAAGGACAAGGACTTTGTCCTGTCCAAAGCTCCAATCCTCGCTGGAACAAATTTCGGAGTGTCCCCGGACTTCCCGAAGGAAATCGTGGATATCAGGAAATCGCTCTTACCGCATCTAAAAGCTGCAAGGAAACGTGGATGCACAGCGAAGTTGGTTTACGACAAGTTGTATATCGATGGCCAGCTCTTTCAGGAAAACCTAGAAACAGTTTTGCATTGAAACAATTTTATACATAAGACTCTGGTTTGTAGTGTCTCTTGAACTTGCTCTTAGTTTGAATGTGGTGCCTGTTTATACGGGTCTTGTAACAAGTATTTATCTTTATCTGGTCAAGTCAGGCGTCCCAATTTGGAATGTGTCTTGCAAGAAATTATTCATTCTTTAGCAATAGGGCTATCCTTTATGTAATGTTTACTTGTAACAGTGTATTTATAGTCGATTCGATTTGTTTTTTGTTAATGTCCTAAGCTTTAATAGTGATAGAAATTGTTTTAGGCGCTCACGAGGTCTCGTTTCTTCCTGCTGTCTGTTTTTTGAGCTCGCAAGTATATTGAGGTAAGTCAAATTTTCTCTACCATAATGCCACATTCTTTTTCTTGCGTTACAGTGAACACAAGGGGTCTCAATAGCGCGCGAAAAAGAAGACAGGTTTTTAGATGGCTGCAAATTAATAAATTTCAAATAATTTTTTTGCAGCAAACGTATTGCTCTAGTGAAATTGAAAAACTCTGATCGGCGGAGTGGGGAGGCAAAATGTTTTTCTGTCACGGCTCGAGACATAGCAAAGGAACAGTGAGTGATCATGTTTAATCCTTCTCTAGACGCCGAAATTATTGAATGTGAAATGAGCGGAAAAGGTAGAATAATAATATTGGAAGTCTTAATTGATAACACGACGTTTGTTTTTGTAAACATTTACGCTCCGAACGATTTAGCACAACAAGTAAAATTTTTCGACAACCTCAAGGGTATGCTCGTAAAATATGCAAATGAGAATATCATTGTTGGAGGCGATTTTAACTGTGCACTGACTTCAAGTGATAAAAGCGGTGGCTGCTCCGTTGGGAAAAAAGAGGCAGTTGTTCAAGCTATTTGCAATCTCTGTAGAACTCTAGATTTAGAAAACGCTTGGCGATACATGCATCCAAAGGAGACTTTGTTCACTTGGCACCATAAGTCTTTAAAAATTCACTGTAGATTGGATTAGTTTTTGGTTTCTACCGGCATTATTAATCAGATAAAAGAATGCAAGATAATTCCAGTGTCTTTCTCAGATCATGCGGCAGTCTCTTTCTCTTTTTTGTCTAAAGATTATGAAAAGCGCGGACCTGGTTTTTTTAAATTCAATAATTCTCTTCTAGAAGATAAAAATTTCGTCGAAGAACTCAAGGAAAACATAGAGAAATATAAAGAAAAATACGGCTATTTGGACGACAAAATACTTTACTGGGAAATGATTAAGATGGAAATCAGAAGCTTTACTTTATTCTTCTCCAAAAGGCGATCAAAACAGCGCAGAAACGAGGAAGAATTGCTTCAAAGCGAACTATGCAATCTGCAAAGAAAAGTTGGCGAGGATCCATCAGAGGAAAACGTGTCCGAGTTTCATAATGTAAAATTTAAATTGAACCAGTTATCATTGCTCAGAACCCGGGGGACCATAGCGCGAAGTAAAGCTCGCTGGTGCGAATATGGTGAGCGCAATTCTAAATATTTCTACCGCCTGAAGAAAAGAAATTACAATACTAAGTATATAACTGAACTGAAACTTCCGGATAAAACCACTATTTCTAAGCCAAAAGGTATTTTAAATGAAGTGCATCGGTTCTATAAGGAGCTGTACACTTCCACTGGTGCAAATTCAGACGACCAGCGCTTCGACACCTTTGTTAATAACCCAGGTTTACCTAAATATCTGCGGACCAGAAGCAATCATGCGAAGGCTTACTAACAAAAGATGAGTGCTTCGCGTCTCTGAAGCAAATGGCAAAAGGAAAATCTCCCGGCTCGGATGGTCTCTCCGCTGAGTTCTACTTAGCTTTCTGGGAAAGTGTAGGGCAAGAATTAGTTGATAGCCTAAATTACGCTTTCGAATGCGGGGAATTAACTATTTCGCAAAGAAGAGGGATAATCACTCTTATTCCGAAGAAAAATAAAGATAAAACGCTCATCGACAACTGGAGACCAATCATGCACTGATTACAAAATCGCTACTAGAGCAATAGCTTCGAGAATATCTAAAATATTGCCAAGCATTATTCACAGTGATCAAACGGGTTATGTGAAAAAGCGTTTTATTGGACAAAATATTCGCCTAATTTCAGATGTTATTGAACGTTGTCAATAAACGAGGACTCCTGGCAATGCGCTTTTTTCAGATTTCGGGAAGGCTTTCGATAGCATTAAATGGTCTTTTTTATTCAGAGCATTAAAAACTTTTGGTTTTGGAGATATGCTAGTTAAATGGATCAAACATTTTACACTAACCCACAAAGCTGTGTTACCAACAATGGCCGTTGCAACACCCTTTTTTTCTCTGGAGCGTGGTGTTAGACAGGGGTGCCCCCTTTCTGGAATTCTTTTTGTTATTGGGGTGGAGCTTCTAGCAGGCGCTATTAGAAGCGACAAATCGATAAAGGGCTTATCGCTTAACTCAAAGGAATTTAAATTATCCCAGTACGCTGATGATACTACTTGCCTTGTTGAAGATACTACATCAGCCAGCAACCTTTTCAAAAAGCTGGATTTGTTTAGACTGTGTTCGGGGCTCGAGCTAAATAGGTCAAAAACGGAGGCATTATGGTTAGGTTCAAACAAGAACAGATCCGACACACCCTTTGCTATTCGCTGACCTGAGAATTATGTTAATGTTCTTGTTGTCTGTTTTACAATAGACCAGAACATCTCTGACAGTAAAAACTTAGAAACAAGACTGAGTTCCTTGGAAAAATGCCTTAGCGTTTGGTCGTCCAGAGACTTGACCCTGTATGGGAAAATCAACATAGTAAAATCCTTAGCACTCTCTAAATTAACCTTTGTCTCAGCTGTTCTTCCCATTTCCGAAGATTTTGTAAAAAGAGTTAATAAGAAAATTGTGGATTTTATCTGGAGTCACAAGAACCCAAAGATTAAAAAGACAACAATGATAGGCGAAAGAAAAGAAGGGGGTTTAGGTATGCCTGATTTCGACATCATCAACAAATCGCTTAAAGCAGCTTGGGTTAAAAGACTATCCGCTCCTGAGTACGCTATGTGGAAATCACTGCCACTTGATTATCTGAGAGACATTGACGGAAAATTTATTTTCGATTGCATTTTTTCACTAAAAACTCTTCCGCAGCTTTCTTGTTTACCATTATTTTACAAAGACGTGCTCGATGCATGGCAGAGGATTGTGGCTCATACTCCCTTAAGCAAAAACGATGTGGAAAATGAGGTCATTTGGAACAACCGATTTATTACAGTTGCGGGAAAATCTGTATTCTTTAGACCGTGGTATGAAGCCGGAGTTAAATACATAAAAGATTTGATGTCAGAGGATGGAAATTTATTGACGTTTAACGAGTTCCAGTGTAAATTCGGTATTAAAACACACTTCTTGCAATATTTAGGGCTTTTAAATGCTATCCCCACGAGCTGGAAAAAGTTGCTCAAGGGTACTTACGGGGAAACCGAAACTAACGACTGCGAAGAGAAGATTACTGACATAAAAAGTATTTCAAGCAAGATGCTAAGACAACTACTAACAAAGTAAATTTTTGAGAAACCTACCTCACGGGGCAAGCTTGATAAGGCAGGTTTTTCTGCCGAGCAAATTGCATATATTTATGAGCTTCCCTTTAAGCTAACTCTCGACGTCAGAATATCTGTTTTTCAATTTAAGATCAATCACAACATTCTGTACACAAAAAGTAGACTTTTTAGAGATAAGTTAGCAGAAAATGACAAATGTTACCTTTGCAATGGCAGACAAACACTAACGCATCTTTTTGTTGAATGTGATTCAAGTAAAGTATTTTGGATTAAGTTTACTTCTTGGTGGAACTCAAAAAACAATCCGCAAGTTAAATGCTTGTGGCCAAACAGTACATCTATTTTGCCGCGAAAAATGAGGACCCTTTCTGTTTCACTGCTTTTCTAAAGTTTTTAAAAAACAAGCTCGGGATAGACAAACGGAAGATTCGAGACCTAGTTACTTTATAGTTTACTTTACCTAGTTACTTTTTTTCTGTAAGTTTTTCAATTTGTATTTTGTATTATTATTCTTTTTATTTATTTATTTATTTTTTTTTAATTTTTTTTAATTTTATTTTACTTATTTATTTTTTATTATTGTTTTTTTTAAAAAAGTGTCTATTTTTAGACAATTAAAAACAAAAGAAAAAAAACGATTAAATAATTCATTTTTAGCCAACACAGGAAGAAATATGAATGGCTCTTTGTTGGCAAATTCTTGTTCTTAATTTTCCGAATACTAGCAATTCACAAATTAATGGCAACGGTCGTTATTCCCTGAAGGCACTGTTTTAGCTTAAAAGAAAATGAAAAAAGGTAGGAAGATAAGTTGCATGTCAATGACTATTTTGCAGTAATATAGCTGGTTTAGGGAAGGATGTTGCTTTCCAAACAATCACCTTTCTTTGATTGCGCAGAATATTTATGTCGCTTATTTAAAGTGTTTTGTTAACTTCCATTTTCATGTTGTATTGCTTGGTATAGTTTTTACGATCCGATGATCAGAATTGTCATCTGAATTCGCAGTCGTTCGCCTTTGTCTGGTTTTAATACAATCGCTTGCTCTCGTTGGGCTGCCCTTTATATGTCATAAATATGTGAACGAAACTGAATGGAACTAAGTGGTATTTCGTCAACAAGTTTCTTCTTCATAAACTCTCCTGTTCCTACTTGTTCACACTCAAGTTTGTACTCGTTTAAAACTTAGCACCATGACTGTTTCTTCAAGAATAATTAAATATTGAGCATTCATTTTCTCCTCGATATCAGGTTCCTTTTAAAATTCATAAGCAAAGGCTTGGCGAGCAAACTAAGGGATAATGTCACAAGCATAACTTCTAAAATTCAGCAGCTCAAAAACATGTTTATACCAGTGGAAACCTATTAATAGTGGTCAAAGTTTCTTAAAATAAATACACCAGTGTACAGACGATAAACATAGAGTGATATCACTGTGTTACCATCGGGAGCTTTTGATCTCAACTTGAAAAAAGTCAGCCTGACTTTTTCAAGTTCTGTCCTTCTGGTTTGGAAAAATTGATGAAAGCTATTTACGGTCACCCTCTTCTTTAAACAATTTGCTAGATATCCTTCCTCTTACGTTCTAGGAGCATTTCCTGCATGGTTGAAAGAACTTAGTCGTAATTTTGGTGTCGTTTCACTAAAAAAGCCAAAAATTGTCCGTGACAGTGTCCTTTTCAAAAGAAAAATAAACTAAGTGTGTCATCTTTGTTGTCATTACTTCAGTATACGTGATTTAATAAAATAAAATTATTGCAGCTTGGAGTGGTAACCCGTACGATGTACCAATGACGGATCACCGGAGAGGTTACTCAGCTGAATACTTTCACAGAGGAGATGGGCAATCTCAATGCCAGGCAATGGCTCAGACACAGAAACTCCGCTCTTTGCAAGGTCAGTAAGACCGTTCCACCAATCTGGTTTGTTATGTTACTTACATTCTCTAATTTAACTACAAGGTATCCGACTAGCTAAGTGCGCCTTAAATTTTTTTAATGAATCTATTTCAGCTAGCGAACAGATGTTGTATGATGTTTATGAACACACCATGGGTGTAATTGAAGAACTGGAAAAACACGAAGAACACGGCAAGTCGGCTGGCTACTCGGGATTGTTGAATCACATTATCCCGAAGGAAAGGAAGAAAGAAAAACATGATGTGAGTTTACTAGTTTCTTTTACTTGCACGTCATACCACTGCAAGAAATGATAAAGAACGACAACTTTTAAATCGTTTAATCTTACTCTTTTTCTCTCCTACTGCCCTCTTTTTCATCTCAGAGACCGCAGACATTGTTTCATTGTTTCAGCGTGGGAGAGGGAGGCCAAGACAGCCTCGTGTACCATTAGCCTGCCAGGGATTCCAAGAAAATCAAAACGTCTTCCCTGAACAATCGAGCAATAAAGGCAAAAATAAAGATACAAAAAAAAAAACTCGTAGCATGTTTACATGTTAACAGTGTTCCATATTTTGGTTTAGTACGGAAGTTTCGCGTCAGTTCAAAACAAAACAAAAAGCATGCATTTTAAAGCATTTTGACAAGTTTTGACATTACGTTTCTCGATAATACTTTACAATTTAACCGCGGGGTCACTTATATAAATGAATTACAGTGAGATGGTTCAAATAGTATACAAAACGTTACCTTTCTTTGAGAAGAGTTTTGGTAAATAAATTTTTCACTTACTGCTCGACCTTTCAGCGGAAACCGTCTTAAAGCGCAAAATAAAACCTGTTTTCATGTGGCACTGTGCCATGTAGAGTTTGTAACGGTCTGCAGTAGAAGTTGGCCAGCACCATTGGGAAACACGTTTTAAAAGAGAGTTGAGACTGAGAAATTCAAACAAGCATCCAAGGCATAAACGCCATTTAGCCATGGCTTGATATTCGTACGTAAGACTGAGGGCACTTTGTGCCTCTCCCCACCCATGAATTTGCAAGAATATTCACGCTCTAGTAATGGATTATTGTATATTAGTATCACCCAACTAGTGGACTAATGCAAATCCTGTATTTTGATTGGCTACGCTACTAGAGGACTATTAGTAATAGTCATCGAGTAGCGAAATTCGTGACGCTTTCTTTCGTTTTATTCCCAAATAAATCTTTTTTCAACTTGCATTTGCTAACTTTATTATTGCTTTTTCTGTCCGACTAGTTGGGTGATACTAAAACAATTAGACCCTTCGCCCTCAAGGGCCACAGGTCAATAGCCCATTCGGCTTCGCCTCATGGGCTATTGACCCGTAGCCCTTTCGGGCTACGGGTCTAATTGTTAAGTAGTCAGTAAGGTCAGTGTACACGGACGTAATATTTTTCATAACTTCCTTTTCCCTATCTTTGTCTCCCCTTTTCAGGTCACAGCCACAATAGAGGCTGAACTTGCCTGCCTTGATGCTCAAATGATGTTTGCTCCACCCGAAGTTACAAAGGAAGCCAGAACAAAAATGCTTCAGAAAAGTCTAAAGTGGGTGGCAGCTCGAGAAGAAAAAGCAATCCCCCCGGGTCTCGTAGACTGCTACGCTAAGAGTGTGGTCCAGTTATTGACAAAACCGGAATCGATGAAATTACCAAAAAGGGAAAGGGACCCACGATCTGCCGGGTATGTGTTGATATTATACTCATTGAGCTATGGAATCACGTTTGACTAACCCCAAAAAAGATAACCATAAAGGTTCCGACAGTAAGAACCCTCCAAAAAGGGCTGATTAATAATCCCACGGGGGCACTCTCGTATATGGGCTCGGTATGTGCCGCGGGATAGGGTATGGATTTTGAGGTTCTCGGCCCTTAAATAGGGTATCATTTTTGCTCCCTTTGGCATTGTGTTCCTAGTGTGATCCTTAGATAACGTACCTAAATTCTAAATTGCAGTGCCTAAACGCCCAGCTAAATAAAAAAAGAAATGGTCTGTTAAACTGAACTCACACGTCCTTTAATCAAAGGCCTCCTTGAGGCGACGACTATTTTCCATGATGAAGAACATGCATCAGTATAAGCAGAAAAGATGAAAATATTTTGGTTTTGTTCCAAAAATAAATTTCTTTCTGCTGTCCCTTCTTTAAACCCCTTAAAATCCGCAATACAATGATGCATAACGCTCTAGAGACATATGTACTTACTTGTAAAATAGTTCCCGTTGCTTTCTGCGCGTAGTAGTACAATTTTAATCACTGTTTGATGACAGTTTTAACACAATCATGGCTGTGCAAACAAAGTCGATTTATAGGAAGGAAGGAAGGAAGGAAGGAAGGAAGGAAGGAAGGAAGGAAGGAAGGAACGAGCGAGTGAATTCGCTAGCTAACGTAACTCCTATTTTGCAGTCTGCAAAATAGTCGTAAAAATGATACTTAACTTCCAGTGTTATAGAACTGAGATAGAAATAGCGACCCGCGCACGCCATTTTTTAATAGCTTTTGTTTTTCCCTTAAATAGGGTTTCATTTTTTGGTAGAAGGGTATCAATTTTAGATTTTTCGTCCTTGAATAGGGTCTTGGTTTAAGAGCCTTCACGTTAATGCATGGGAGTACCCATCCTCTCTCAACCCCTCCCTCCGGGGGCTAAATCCGAAAGTAACGGGGGTCGAAACTTTCCTGTATCAAAAAAAACTACATTGTATAAATAGGAGGAAGCTTAATTCTGGAGGCGAGAAACGCTTCAACTAGTTTTAATTTCTTTGTAGTCTGGACGAGCAAATAGTAAATGAAGTGCTGTTGCAATATGCGAAGGCCAAAATTCAAGGAGAGCAACAAGATAGGGAGTTCCACGAGAATCCTGACAAGAAAGCTGCCATGCGCAACATGCGACAGGGAGAACACGAACGCAGCGGTGAGACATATTTCATTAGCTTTGTCTATATATTAAGATGAAAAAAGATAATCAAAATTTATGTTTCCCGCCGTTTTGTTTCCCATAGAATTTGAAGACCACAAGTAATGTTAAGAGTCCTCTCGCCTGATGAAATAATTAAAATCTTCAAAACAGCATAACATGGCATTCTGGGACATGCCTTGAGACTGTTTTGCTATTATTCTTTGTCGTCTTTTTACTTTCTAATAAAAAGGTATTTTTCACTTTTTCTCTTTTAGGAATAATCCGTCTAGTGAAACTGGAGCCTAATGACGTAGTGTTTGGTGAAGCTCTCATTGCTTGTGGCAAAGACGTTATGGATTTGCGTTAGACTACTTTTGCTTGTTTTCTCAGTAAAGAATAGTATCGTTCCTGCGTTACTGTTGGCTAGTAGTGTTGATAAACATTGAGATTTTTCTAGTAATTTTTTTTTTGTGTAATAACACTGGTACGGTAAATAGTAGCATAGTCAATATAAGACTTTTACTCCTTAGGATTGCAATGGCCTTTAACTGTAACTTTTCATCCGTCCTTTTCACACCTTTTAGTGATCTGCTTGGGTTTAAATGTTCCAACAACTTGTGCGATGATTTAACTAACTTAGAATGATCGCCAGCCTTCTTAAAATGATATATATATAAGTAGCTTGGTCATACAGTTACAGCTTTGAAGTTACTAGGGAACCTAGACTTTTTGTTTTGAAGCGTTATTTACAAAGGTTCTATCCCAAACTCGAAGCGCACCCTTGAGCAGCTTGTCAGTTTTAAGTCATTTCGAGAGTGTCACAAAAGTGTCTAAAAACGCAACAAAGTGGCCAAGTAATGTAATTCAGGTGCTTCAGTAATAGAAGGAATGCCTGCAACTTGAAAGTGTAGAAATAAAGTGTCCGAGCTACAGTGGTGTACTTTAAGAGAGTTGATTGTACATATTTCTTTTCATGTCTCTTGTTGGCTTCCCCGGCGCGGGTTGAAACTAAACCGACGACGTACAGTGCTCAGTACAAGCTATTTCAAGAGTTTTACGACGGATGATATGCCTGTTTGACCTGTTTATCGATTTTTAGATATTGATGTGATTAATCATCAAAATGTATAAAATGGGATGATCTGATGAAGCAGTACGGCTTATTTGTTGATCATGATATAATCACTGATACTGACGTATAATAATTACAGTCAGAATTGGGTAACAGGTATTTTTGTTATCAATTGATCAAAGGTAAACGAAATATTAAAAACAAACGAAAAGGAAAAATCAACTTTTGAAGAAACAGTTATACAACAATGAAGTTTGGTTTTGATATGCAATAGAAAAGGAATCGACAGTCTGAAACACCTGGGGGTTAATCTAAGGGCCCAGGAGAAGTATGACTGGGACCTGGATTACAGTGTTTTTCAGTTCTAAGTGGCTTCATTTTATCGCTTTCCCTCTCTTGTCAACATTTACAAATGTTGCATCTTTAAAGAGCGCCGCCTTCAAATAAACGCTGCCCCGAATAAGCGCCGCAATCGAGTAAATACGGTAATTATACAGCTATCACTGTCTGCTTGTTATACAAAGTTTCCTAATTTTCCAAACTAAAATTAAAATTTGTTTTAAAATGTAACATGCAAGACCAGGTTGGCCATACATTAGTGATGGAAGATGTCATTCCTTTTGCTTTTAACATTGGATTGATTACTAGGCTAAGGGAATGAATAACCATTCTTGCACAAGTTCAGTCAGATCAGTTCTTATGGAACTGTACTTGCAATTCAGATATCAGCTGCGTTACCCATTAAGCAGACATGTTAACAGTTAGGTTGGCAACTGCGATCGCCATGACATGGCTGAAACCGTTGTAATCAGGTGCCTGGCATTGTGTACTTTGATGAGGCCCTGAACGTTCTCGGTGATCAAACGTCCAGTTGATTATTTTGGTCGTCATGCTGTTTAGACCAAGATGCGCCACACCTAGTTCTTCCCTCCTCGCTGATGAACATCTGTTTGTTGTGTTTGGTGCAAACCCAGTTAATTACGGTGAGTCTAGATGGAAAATGGAAAAAAAAACAGATTTAGGATCTTGCATGAACAAAAAGGTAACAATAAACCAGCTGTGGGCCATTATCAATATAACACAGGACTCGTTGTCTCAAAATCTTTATTTAGTTTGCTGGTCGATTAGTGTATTCGGCGAGAACAGTTCAAACAGTGAGACAAAACTTAATTACACATATCTAGCTTGCTAATCGAACCAGTAAAAACAATTTGACATCTTTGACCATTTTTGTTACGTGGTACACTCGGCCAATCAAGTTACTGTGGCATATTTAGAATTGGTTTTCAGACGCTAAGATTTCTTCTGGTTCGCCACTGGCAGTTCCTCTATTAACGCGCTTTTCTCCTTTGATAAGTGTTGATTATTTCTTGGAATTGGTGTCAGCCCAATCAGCAGAGCGAGCTGTTTTAAGTCACATGTGCCAATAACAAGGGATGGGAGGGGGCAGTTATTGGACTTTTTCCTTATTTTATATTGCTATAATAAAAGTTTATAGGACATGGTATTACCTGGCTAGTTAAGATTCACGAAAATGTACATGGTTTATTCAAGATGTATTTGTACAACTAGAGTAACCAAGTTCCTTTTGATTACTTTTGTAAGCTTGGATTCCGAGAAATGTTTTTCCCTTGCCTCATGAATAATTTAATTCAAGCAAAACGTTTGGCTCATTGGAGCAGTTGTTAATGGTAACTACGCTTCCGAGAAATGCTTCTGCCTTGCTCTCATGAATAATCTAAGCAAAATATTTGGCTGATCTCTTGCGGGGCAGTTGTTTATGATAACTACGATACCAAGAAATGTTTTCCCTTGCTCTCATGAATAACCCAAGCGTTGATCACCCGTAGAGGAAGGGAAATTTACCTTCTGTGCAGTAGCTCGAGTAACGGATTTGTCATACAGTTAAAATAGTAGACCTGGCACTTCATCTTCAGTACGCAAGCACTATGACAACGACCATGCGGGTGCTGTCCCTGAGGACCTCCTCAGCTGTTTAGAATTGGTTTTCAGACGCTAAGATTTCTTCTGGTTCGCCACTGGCAGTTCCTCTATTAACGCGCTTTTCTCCTTTGATAAGTGTTGATTATTTCTTGGAATTGGTGTCAGCCCAATCAGCAGAGCGAGCTGTTTTAAGTCACATGTGCCAATAACAAGGGATGGGAGGGGGCAGTTATTGGACTTTTTCCTTATTTTATATTGCTATAATAAAAGTTTATAGGACATGGTATTACCTGGCTAGTTAAGATTCACGAAAACGTACATGGTTTATTCAAGATGTATTTGTACAACTAGAGTAACCAAGTTCCTTTTGATTACTTTTGTAAGCTTGGATTCCGAGAAATGTTTTTCCCTTGCCTCATGAATAATTTAATTCAAGCAAAACGTTTGGCTCATTGGAGCAGTTGTTAATGGTAACTACGCTTCCGAGAAATGCTTCTGCCTTGCTCTCATGAATAATCTAAGCAAAATATTTGGCTGTTCTCTTGCGGGGTAGTTGTTTATGATAACTACGATACCAAGAAATGTTTTCCCTTGCTCTCATGAATAACCCAAGCGTTGATCACCCGTAGAGGAAGGGAAATTTACCTTCTGTGCAGTAGCTCGAGTAACGGATTTGTCATACAGTTAAAATAGTAGACCTGGCACTTCATCTTCAGTACGCAAGCACTATGACAACGACCATGCGGGTGCTGTCCCTGAGGACCTCCTCAGCTGTTTCAAAGTTCTCAAGAAATGCAGGAACAAATTCGATTGTCTTGTCAACGAGATGCTTTACATCAAGCAATTAACACCGAGTTTGAACGTGCAAACGGATTCTATCCGTGCCAAAGTATTTGTGTAGCCACCTTCGCTATGTAAATTTGAGTTATAACTCTTGAACTCGCATTTAGTAAATTTTCATTTGACACCTTGATAATGGCGTCATGAGGTCGCCGAAACGTCGGGAAATTATATCGTTTTTTACTTGTCTATGTAGACCTGTTATTACTTGAATATTTGTTTAAAACTTTAAACAATTTTATTTAAAACCAGTCATGTGCAAAAGATTTTTTCTTCAAAGTTTATTTGTATTTAGGTTCTCCTTGACTTTCAGAGTAACAACGGTTTCTAAGAAATGTTTTCCACTGTTTTCATCTCATGAATGATGTAAGCTAAATAATTTCCCTTGGATAAAGCGTCTCATGTACGGTGGCCGAAAGTGGCCATCGAAATTCAAAATTCAAACTCGAAAGCCGATTTCTAATTCAAAATTTAAACTTGGAAGTCGATTTTCAAAACTCAAACTCGAAAGTCGATTTGTAAAATTCAAAATTCAAAGCGAAAGTCGATTTCCAAAGGTAAAAGTTGAAAATCGAAAATTTAACTCCGATAAACTCAGTTCGCAATTCTCAATTTTCAATTTCCACTTTGACCACCCCCTCTCCCCTCCCCTAACTTTTCTTAAAAAGCTACAACAATCTCTGGCGAAGCCGGAAAAAATGAATATGTCATCCGAAAAAAGATCGATACATCTTGCAACAGTACTTTTAATGAAACAGTCGGGCAAGAAGTCAACATTTTACGGAGTATTTCAAACCTTGTCTTTAAACCTTAAAAGGTGGGGGTACACCCGATACTGAGTGAAATTTTAACAGGTTTAAGGAAGGGATAGCAGAAAGAAAATTATTTTTGTAATATCATGGGTGACAAATTACTCCTTAATTTTGGCGCGAAATTTTATCGCTAATTTATAATTTCACATGTGAAATTACAAAATTGCCATGGCAACGTTTCCCATGTCCCAGTGCCAAGATGGCGTACAGGATTTTAAAAAATGATTTATAGCTTAAACTTTGCACATTTTCGCTTGAATTTCGCCTTGGCCAGTTTGTTTGGTCGTCTTATAAACTTTAAGTGATAACATGAATGGCATTGAGCGGATTTTTGAACGTTTTACACGGGCGTCGTTTCAAGCCGGTTCGTTCATGACGATACAATAAACAAGTTAAAGATTGTAATCGTAATTTATCACCCATGATATTAAAAGGTAACCAAATGGTATACTCGTGAAATTAGGAAATAATTTCACTTGCGTTTTGTCAAAATTCTAATAATTTCCCGAGCCTTCAGGCGAGGGAAATTATTAGAATTTTGACAAACGCGCGTGAAGTTATTTCCTAATTTCACTCGTCACCATTTCGTCACCATTACCCATACAAACACCAACAGACAGTTGACCCCCACGCAAGAGCACCCCAGGTTGTCGAGGGACTGTTTGGGTGTCCATATACTAATTCAAATTCTAATTTAAAATCACATTAAAACTTTAATATTTCTTATTTATCCAAATTTTACTAAACCTTTAAGAAAAACTATCTCTTCCCAAACATTCCGAAAAATCACCAAAAAATTTACAAAACCCCGCTAGACATAGCTTTGTGAAATGAACATAGAGTTTCTGGATTACTTGAAACGCGGACGAGATATTCGCTTTAAACCAAGTTTAGCGGTGGAAAAACAGGCTTCAGGTGTACCCCCACCTTAAAGCATATCTTTCACATAGAAATGAGCCAAGACAAACCGCAAAGGAAAATCGCTTATAGACATGATTGTGAAAGCAAAACTATAAAGGCTATGAACAACACAATGGGCACACAGCAGGAGTCGCGCAGGTCTGTCAACCCAATTTTAATCAAAAAAGTTACGAGAGGGGGAGGGGTGGTCAAAGGGGAAATTGGAAATTGAGAATTGCGAACTGAGTTTATCGGTGTTAAATTTTAGATTTTTAACTTTTAGCTTTGGAAATCGACTTTCGCTTTGAATTTGGAATTTTACAAATCGTCTTTGGAGTTTGAATTTTGAATTTGAAAATCGACTTTCGAGTTCGAATTTAAAATTTTTGGGTTTTCAGTACAAATCGACTTTCGAGTTTGAATTTTAAATTTTGATGGCCACTCTCGGCCAACGTACTCATGAGATAGAAAGCGGGGAGTACATGTGTCCATTTACGTTTCAAACTGGTTCTTTAATATTCAAAGTAAATAAAAGCGATCCTCATGCGAGTGTCGAAAGTATTTCGCGCTTTTTGATTTTGTATTACTACGTTAAGTCGTCCCTCATTAGTCGTGAGGGGTGCGCTTTGTGTTGTGGGATTGATGGTGCGCGGTTCGCTCTGCACGACTGATGTGGGACTGATGCGAACGGAAAGGCTCCGCGGCCTCTCTCTAACCATTGCACGAGACTTTTGACCGACCCCTACCCCCCTTAGCTATCCCCGCGCTCCCTATTTTCTCGCGATCAGCGCCTGGAGACAAGAGAGCTAGAGGTGTGTTACCCGCCTGGATTTTGTTGTTTGTCTTGTTATGCGACTCTAGTATAAAGAGGGACAAAAGATGCGTTACGCGTGTAGAAGAACTACCTTTCGTGATGCATCCTTGCGAAAAGTAGCTCGTCTAGACGTGTAACGCGTCTTGTGCCCGTCTTTATACTAGAGACGCATAACCAGACAAGCTACAAAATGTTTGTCGAAGCTCATCCAGACGGGTTACTCGTCTCTAGTATAAAAACGGTAATTGGTTTAAAAAACGCATTATTTTGATTTCCAGCGAATCATGACTCACTCACGTTCTATCACGTATCGTATCGTGCCAACTTCATGTATTTGCATCGGGTTTGAATTGACTCACTTAATTGTCTGCGTCCTTTGTGACTGACTGATTACTCTGGTTTTGGTTTACCGCTTTATCGCTGCAACGCGTCTTGTGCCCGTCTTTTTTACTAGAGACGCATAACTAAACGAGCTACAGAAGCTCGCCCAGACGACTAACACGTCTCTAGTATAAAAACGACCACTGGCAATAAATAAACTCGCGTTATTTGCTCATCAAATCATGACTCGCTCACGTTTTACCGCATACGGTATCGTATCGTGCCGACTATTGTATTTGCTTCGGGTTTTGATTGGCTCATGAGATTATCTGTGTCCTTTGTACATGATTGGCCAGTATTATTGCTCTAGTATTTTTTTACCGCTAGATCTACCGTGCTGTCAACAGACTGCGTTCCGACAAGGACAAAGCATGTCTGATATTACGAATAAAACATGATTCACCGCGAAAAGTGCAGCTAAAACGAGCGCTCGGTCCGTACTGCCACTACTGGCCCGGGCCAATATTCCACAGTACGGCTCTCGTGCTCAGTTAGTAAGAGGTTAGTGTCGAATCTAATAAAGATCGCTGTGGCCTGATAGCTCTATGC
Organism: Meandrina meandrites; assembly: GCA_963693305.1. Taxonomy (NCBI): domain Eukaryota; kingdom Metazoa; phylum Cnidaria; class Anthozoa; order Scleractinia; family Meandrinidae; genus Meandrina; species Meandrina meandrites. The sequence continues at coordinate 35,358,334 of OY855910.1, forward strand.
ACTAGCGATCACTGTTGTGTGACAAAGTTATGACAATCTCAACACACGAAAACGTATCATAAAAATAACTCGTTTTACTTAGAAATTTTCTTCCATTTATAAACTGTATCCTTGTCGCTGATCACAGTTCGTTAGTAACAAGGGAATCATTTTGTGCACAGTGAAATGCTGACACAGAAAGTTGCATTTCCGTTTCTTCCGATAAAAAAATTCTACAAAAAGAGTTGACAGACATCAATCATCAAGTCGTACTTCAGTATACCTGAAATGAAAAAAGATATATTTTTAAACAAAGGAATAATTTGCCGTACTTCTTTAGCATAAGGGCCTGGGAAGGTGTTGCATTAAGTGACGTCGTGAACATTTCCCGCCAAATGGAGTGAGTGGGAAGAGAGCGCCTGGGTTCCAGCCTGGCAGCGGGTCTCAGGGAAGAGTTTTCACAGCAACATGAATGACGTATTCAGTGTCATCGTTTGTAATATAAATATTGGCCCCAGTCTTAGCCATCCTGACCTGTTGATATTTGGTTGGTATTTTATTATCTTCGCGAGCAAAGTTTTCTTCAGTTCTATTTGAAGTTAATTTTGTGCATCGCAGAACAAATAGTTTACACCTAACATCACCCCTATCCCTGCCTATCGTCAAGACTTGCTTAACAACTTACCCATAAAGGAATTATGTCTGTGTAATACTTCTGTATTTGTGGGAGGAGCGGTGGCCTAACGGTTAGTGCGCTGGACTCCGTTTCGGGCGGTTCGGGTTCGAGCCCTGGCCGGGGCACTGCGTTGTGTTCTTAGGCAAGATACTTTACTCTCATAGTGCCTCTCTCCACCCAGGTGTATAAATGGGTACCGGCGAATTTACTGCTGGGGGTAACCCTGCGATGGACTAGCATCCCATCCAGGGGGGAGTAGCAATACTCCTAGTCGCTTCATGCTACGGAAACCGGGATAAGCTCCGGCCTGATGGGCCCCTAGGCTCGTATACAGACTTTACTAATACTTCTGTATCATCGATATGTTTCTATATATACCACAAAATTACCGTTTTAGCGATGGTCAAGTGGATATTGATTTTCCGACAAAAATAAGCTTCTTTGAAATTAGGATTCTTACAACAACCTTTGAGCAAGATGAGTGTGTTCTCCGCATATGAAATGTGTAAAACGTTTGCCAGACAAAAACATTACAACAATCCAAAACAAACTTACCCATTCATGAGGATTCTTGCAAGGTCTATTCCAGGGCGGTATTCTGATGAGCTGGCTCGTGCAGCAGGTGATGGTTTGGGTTGCCAAAAGTAAATCTTGCCGTCGATCAAATACACGTCCTTTGCCAACTCGAAATCTCTGAAGAGAAAGGACACATTTGTGTGGAAATGTATAGCTAAGCTGTTGAGTGACTATCGGCTATCTAGAGCTGCGTGTTTTATTAACTCGGATGATTAAAATAATGAAGAAAGTAAAATAAACATACATGTATTGGCAGAGCGTGTTCAGGATTTATTTATTTATCCAGCCCCCCAGTACCTTCTCCCCCCCCCCCCCCCCCCCCCCCTCACACACGCACCCCAAAAGACGAGGATTAAAGCAAACCAAACAAGCACACCTTGGCATCTTGAAGCAGGGTCGACCTCCTGTGCTATTCCAATGCTTCTCACAGTAGTAGCACATGCATCCCATTCTTGGATTCTTCTCATGATCAAGGGTGGATGGGCCACAAATCAACCTTCTGCCAAACTGTATGTCTAATAGAAATGAACTCTTCTTGTATTTAATTTTGAGCGCCTTTGCGTCAATTGCAATAACCTGAAATCGGAAAGACACAGAAATTAGTGAGGATCTAAGCAGGTCACTTTCAGATGTCTGAATACAGTTCATTATTAAACGTTTAATCACATCAAGCAAATTCATTTCGAGTAGCAGGGTGGTAGAATGTAAGATAATATAATGGATATTCGTGTCGTGGATTCAGCTAGTTTTCCTTACATCGTAGATTGTAGTTTTGGATGTTTAAAAAATTCATTCTAGAAATGCATTTCTAGAATGAATTTTTTAAACATCCAAAACTACAATCTACGATGTAAGGAAAACTAGCTGAATCCACGACACGAATGGCACGTAGTGCGAACGCCAGGCTGAGGCATTTCCTAACTACAATATCTTTATAGTTAATGATTAATATAACATTCGTTTTGTTTTTGTGTACTTACACCTCTCTTATACTGATTTCTTTCATTCAGATCTCTTGTCTTCTCATCAGGGATGAAAGTTGCAGCAAAAATCTTTATGATGTCTTCAAACGAAGGGTTAATTAATTCTTTCACTAACTCCTTTACAACCTTGCGTCGTTCTTTGGTGTTTCGCTCAGTTCGTTTGGTGAACGAGCTCGGTAAAGTCACTGACATTGCAAAGGCGATTTCTTCTGAGAGAGGGGTGTGAGGTCGAAGTGTTGAATCAGCGGGATGTGAGAGTGCCTCGTGGATTATGCGGCGACGCAAAGCAGATTTCTTGTCTCGTACACTGTCCATTTTCTCGTTCATTATGGTTGACTGAAAAATAAAATGATGCAAAGCAGTGAAACTTTCAAATGATTTTTAATGAAGAAAACTTGATGCCTATATATCGTCACCCCATTAGACCCTCCCCCCTTCCTTTCTTACTGTCTAACTTTCTCATTACTCCTTCCCCTTTAATTCGACATAGAGTCTTGTCCAGTTTACAGGTGCAAAATTTCATTCTAATCGAAGTTTCTATCATCTCTACCATACACAAACTAATTTAGCGTTTTTGTCAACTTACTTTTGCCAGAATAATCTTTTCTTCCAATGATGTCCTTGTCTCCTTTGTTTGCTGTTTTATAACCTTTCGCTTTTCCTTGTTTTTATCCGCCAAGAGTTTATTTCCAGTCATTATTTTATTCAGAGCCTTGTTAATGTCATCACGGAAGCCACTTGAATATTGCCCGGATGTAAGGTGCTTGATAAAACGCCGATTCTCCAAAGCCTTTCGCCCGCCAATCATGGATTTTCCTGAAGTGAAATTATTATTAAAATAAATCTGAATTACCAACATCAATGGAGAAACAAAATATTAAACCAACATATATTGTGGATCTCTTTTAACCTAAAGGATAACTTTTGAAAATAGGCAAATTTTTTCAGTGTTTCTGCTAAAGAAGATATTTTAATATCAATTGTGATTGTCTGTTTCTCCGTTTGTTTTAAAATGACTTTGTCTTTGTTCTTCCTTCGCACTCACTCAATATACTTGACGCTTACCTTGCCGCAGTTCCGTGGTGGCGGATAGAGGTGCTGGTGGCGGAGGAGGCAAAGATGGTTTACCTGCAGATGACACCATACAACTCATTAAGTTTGATTTACCATTCACTTGCAGCGAATGCTACTGACATTTTAATTACGTGTTCCCCAGTTGATAGCCGTCCACTTTTGAGGACCCTTGCTATCTACAACCGGAGTTGATTTATTAAAACTGATTAATCATTGAACTATACTGTAAAAAAAAAAGATAAAGGAGGTTACCTTCGTCAGTAGGGATTTTCAAATTATCGTTGTTACTGTTAACTTCACCACTCATTACATTTTTCATATCCATGTTCAATGTCGTCTCCGTTGCTGATTCCGTCCTAGTGTAAATCACTTGTGCAGACGGGCTCTCGTTTTCAGAAATCAACGACGGTGACTTTGACTCGTCGTCATCTTCCACTGTTATTGTTACGTCATTTCCTGGTGCTACGGGCGTCTTACACGATTCTGTCGAAGAGCTCGTGTCACCAGTTTCCAAGGCAACGGGGTTCGTTTGTTCTGCAGATTCTTTGGGAATGCTGAATGAGTCCGCGGGAGTAGAGATTGGAACTTCATTTGCCAATGTAGCTGGAACTGGCGTTGATCCTGTTTCGTCTTTGGGCGTCAAAGTGTTAACAGTCTCAACTGGAGATGTCGAAGGTGACAAGTTAGGTTCCTTGGAGCATGTTGAAATGTCTGATTTAGTCACCAAGGACTTAGGAAGGGTACTGAGAGGCTCTACAGAACAAGACTTTGGTGGGGTGGCCTGAGGCGTTTCATTGGGTGTGTAGATCGATGGTTCAGTCCTAGCAGGGATCGAGGACAATAATTCTGGAAGTGTGGAATCGGAAGCCTCCATGTTTATCCTCACTTCTGTGCCTGGGATGCCTGTGCCTGTACATACGGGCTTTAATGGAATGTCTACCACTGTTTCTTTGTTAAGTGTCCTGGAAGTTGGTGCATCTGTGGCATTGTTCGTAGACTGGATGTCGTGAGGCGTAGCGTTGGACTTTCCTGGAGATGATTGAGGTGAACGTTTTGATGCTTTCCTTTTCTTTCTTGCAGCATTTTTCTCAAACATATTTTTCTCCTTCTCGTGCTCTTTACGGACACGATCACCAAAGGATGACGTCACCAACCCTGCCTCAGGATCGCCTCGTTTCCGTGCTGATCGTCTCTTGCACTTTTTCCTATAAAGAATTTGAATGACGTAAATTAGAAAACAGAAAAATCCCGACTGTTTAGATTGAATCTCCGTAATAAAGCCATTTCCCGTTGTCTTCAGGGAGTAATCTGAGTGCGCCACTCAATAATGAATATTTCACGGTATTTACAGTGTTTCTTGTAAGCCGGTCAGCATCCTCGAATCCCTTTCTCGCTTTTTTACTTCCAGTTTTCAGCGTCACCGGAAGTATAAAAGAAAGCAAGGATCAACGAACTGGACTAGATACAGGTAGGATAGGACTTTTTGCTCAAGGTCAGACGACTTGAAGTCGGTCTCTTTTCTAAGGGCCCGACGATCGCCCGGTTTAAAGGCGGTATAGACGAGAAAGGGTTTGGGTCGCCCCAATCCCTCCTCGCCCAGCACTTCAACCAGTCTTGCTCAAGGTTTGAACGAAAAAAGGCAGTATAAAAGTAAAACTATTTTTACATTTTTTTATTTTACTTACCACAGTTGTATAAAGCAGGTTACAATGGCCATCAATATAAAGAGCCCTCCAATTACTCCACCAACAATGATAGGAGAGCCTGAATCAGCTGGATCTTTAGTCCCGGAATGAGAGTTGCGTTTCTTTTTCTTTTTTGAATGCTTTTCTTTTTCACTGTCACCCGTGTCTCTACGTTCCAAAGCAACATTCCACCGAAGACCTGAAGAATAGGGAGCGCCCATTGCAGGATGCACGTTCTTGTTAACTTCCAGTTTGGTAGACGTGCCACGGTGCGGAGATCGCTCCTGTCTTGATGCTCTCGGTTGTTTATGTCGCCAAGGCTCTTCTCTGTTATTTGGTGTAGACTCTTCGCTAGTTGTTTCCTCTGCTGGGTCTGCTTCTGGGATATCCTGCGATTTAACAAAATTTGACGGCCCTGTATCAGGGAGATTAAGCTCCGAGTCAGGACTCACAGAAAGTGATTTCACAGATTCGACAGTTCTCAACTCAGCAGTATAAAGATTTAAATTCAACTTAGGTTTCGTAGAATCAGATTTAACAGTCCCAGCAGTTGTCGATTCAGCAGTGTTTTCTTTAGGTTTTGTAGAATCTGATTTACCAGAGGCAGTTGTCGACTCAGTTGTAGGCAGATTCTGACTCGTTTTACGTTCTGCAGAATCTAGTTTACTAGGTTCGAAAGTTGTTAACGCAGGACTGACAAGATTTCGATTCAATCCAGTTTCTGCAGAGTCTGATTTAACAGATTCAGTTGTTGTCAACTCAGTTACACGTAAATTCATATTCGGGTTGGGTTCTGCAGATTTAGCAGAGGTTGGGATATCGTAGATTTCTTCCAGTGGAAGGTTGGTTAGATGAGGTGGAGGACTGGGTTTAGTCACATATGGTACATTTGTGACCGATGTCGATTGCGTACTTTGCAACACAGACGAATCCAGGTTAACCACTTCTTGCGATGAAGGCATATTGGACTCCAAAGGATCATCCCCAATAGAAGTTTCTTCTTCCTCTAAAGAGGACGCATCTAAAACTGATCCTGTATCCCAGCTAGTTTTTATCTTATGACTGGGAACCCTGTGTTCACGTTTCCACAGCATAGACATCTTTAATAGTTTATTCATATCTCCTGGTGTGGTTTTCTCTGGGTTGTGAGCCACTGTCTTCTTTGCTTGTTTTAAAGCGACGTCCTTTCCTCGTTTAACAGCCTGTCGTACAAGGGACAAAACATCAATATCACCTTGAGATATTCCAGAACTGTCGCGCGGTTCCAAATCGTCACTTTTCCTCACAGCTCTTCTCATAATAAACTTTTTCATGTCGACCTTGTGCTTTTTGCGCCTATCATTTGTTCTTAGTCTCACGGGCCTGAAATCCTCGTGCTTTGTTGGCGCTGATTGTCTGCCATCTTCAAATCCGCCTGCCTCCTCCTGGTTTTTAACCGATGATGATTTTGAGGAATGCTTTGTGCGGACGGCAGATTTATGTTGACTGAAATACGGAGTTATTTCAACTTCCGTTGTCTTGTCTCCAGACGTACGCTGGGCAGAAGGGTTGTTAAATCCTACAGAACTCAGCTTGTCGAGAGAATCATCCGATGATGTTTCCGGAGACTTATACACAGTTGTTCCTGAAACTTAAAAAAAAGAGCGCGAAACTGTTATGACTTGTGTTGACGTCAAGTTAAATGCCAATACCGCGGCACGGAATGATCGCGCGCCTTGCAGGCAGTGTTTTAAAAGTTTTCTTTTTCTTTTTCTGCCTAAGGTGGAATCAGGAATGTCCCTCACTTTCTTATCAAGCAGAAGATCTGAACTGTAGCGCGCAAATTTGGAAAACTCAAAACTCGAACCGAACGCGCAACTTTCACGATATTCCGCTAAATAAAATGTTAACATCAAACGAGGAAAAACAATGCGAGTTTTGCTAAGATATGCTTTGCTGATGTAAAAAGAATTATCCGGTCAAAATAAGTTGATTTGCTTCGTCGTTGAATCGAATTGGTTTAATATCAGCGGCCCTCCGATGCGCTGCATATCTGTCGCTTTGATCTTGTTTAAAATTGTTGTGTTTTCTTCAAGAAACTAATGTAAGTCAATCGTACATGTACTTACCTTCGCAAACACGGTAAAATATCAGAAAACAAAGTATAATTCCGATAAAAGCTTCTTTCTTCTTCATAATGGACGCTGTGTTAACCATTCGATAAACGCAACATCGCTTTGGAGAAAAATGAGCAATTAAACTTGTTTGTCGTCATAAACAAAAATTTCATTTATGACGTGACCTACTACGAATATGCGCGCGCGCCACGTGACAGAACGAATTAATCAAAAGCTGTCAAACGATTTTTTTGAAACTTTTCCAGAATGATCCCTTCGAACCGTTAACACTGCCGGTTTCGAAAAATACAATGAAAAAGATAGGTCACCCTGTTCGCAGAAGAGATATAATGTACTGGAACTAATCGCGCGCGTTATTCCATCGGTCCACATTACATTTTGCGGTAGCTAGAAGTAAGGTTTATCATAGTAATGCTTGGGAAAGATTTGAAAGATAGAAAGTCTTGAGTATATGGAACAATGTAATTCATTGTAATTTATATAATTCGTAAGAAAAGAACACACAAATCCAAGCGACAGCGAGTAAACATGTTTCTCGAGTCGTTGTTTTCAAGTTCATAATTCAGTTGCATGCTCAAGAAGCGTTTTTACACGCTTTTAGCTATACATATTTGTTTCCGTCTGAACAATTTCGTGTCAAATTTTTTCAACTCAAAATGATTGATTTGTGCACCAAGTAATATAATGCAAAAAAAAGTTCACAATGCTTTTTTACGAGAAAACGACTATTCATCTTTCTAGCGAGCCAAGCCGTATAGAAAAGACCCGCCATTTTGTTCATGCACGCTCGCTAATGTTAAATTCTGTGCAGTAGGAATCAGTGCGCAATGCAATCCTGTTTATTTTTGTAGTAAACAAGCAATTGTGCGAGTTATTTAAATCAATTGTCACTTATTTAACCTTTCATAAAAAATATATTAGTTGCTTCAACTTTATTTAACTTTGTATGGCTTATGTACTGCGGGTAAAAGAATTCAAAAGAAAGAGATTGTAGAAGCATGATCACCGAACAAAACCATCATTTTAGATGGAGTTAAACCGAGGAAATGGCATAAAACTATAAAAATCTCAAACATGACTGATTCACTGATCAATAAATGGGTAAAATATTATATTACAAGAGCTTATAAAGATAGAACGCACGCTGCGATTGGCTTATATTCAGGACATGCAACGGGCATTTTGAGCGAGCATCAGCGGGTACAAAACACGAACAACAGCGGGGTTAAGGGAAAAGTCCTATTTACTCTCCCTAGGTCGAGGGTCCTGAGAGAGTGGGAGGAGGTGTAAATCCCATTTCCCAGCTCGTTTATACCGTTAAGTTGAAGTGCATCTGCAGCAAAAATTGTTGGATTTATGGATTGTTTAAAGGCTTATGGCTATAGTACGGATTTGCAGTTAATAATGAATCTATGTGTCTGGTTCTAAATGTTTAGTATTCTGACTTGTACTGTAAAAAAACATTGCGTTTTAAGCGCTGAAGGTTTGTATCTAAATACTTCGTTAGCTTGTTTCGGCTCATGAATTAAAGAACGAGGTATATCAAGAGAGTTCATACTCTCTTGGTATATTCATGTGTTAACCCTATCCAGACCTTGGGGGCGGAAAGTGCCCGCGCTGACTTTGAACTCTTATAACTTTTTCAAGTTTCAACCAAACGCTTCCAAACTTTGCGACTTTTTCGAAATTTATCTGGGATTAATTTGGTAATTGACTATAAAAATAAGCGAAATAAGATTACGTTTCGGAATCATCTTGACTCCATTATCAAATAGAAATAAAGATAACGGTCGAGTTTCGAATTTAAATACAAATAAAGGTGACAGAGTATATATGGGTTATTGACCAAGCGTGAGGTCAAGATGGCGGGATATTGGCCTCGTTCTTTTTTTGCGTGTTTATGGACCTCGACTTCGTCTCGGTCCATAAACACGCAAAAAAAGAACGAGGCCAATATCCTGCCATCTTGACCGAACAAGCTTGGTCAATAACCCATATATATTTAAAAGAACTGTTTCACGGTAATTAGCGTTCACAGTGTCGAGGCGTGCTGCATTAAGATTAAATAAATACTTTCGCACGTATTAAGTCTGACTGCGTGTTTAGTGTAGGTTTTCTTTCACGAATTAGCAGCATTTCGTTAACTAAACAATCCAGTTTTCCTTGGCATTTCTTTAACACGGAAAACATCTTTGTTAGGTCGGGACTCGCGACAGAGCGGACTTCTTTAATGTGCTTGCCAATAACAGAGGTTTTGTGCTCCTCTATGCGTTGATCGTGTTGTATAACCAACATAATCAGCATCACACTGATCACACTTGAAGGAATAAACTACGCACTGATTGTTCACCAAAGCATAGAGGATTGTTCATCAACGCATAAAATTAATGATGTAATGTATATGAAATGACTCATATATGAACTGCGGATATATATGAAGGTGATATGTGATCTTCGCACAATTGACCTCGCTCCCAATGTGTGGCTTCATAGCTCAGTTGGTAGAGCATCGCACCGGTATCGCGGAGGTCACGGGTTCGAATCCCGTTGAAGCCCTGATTTTTTTCAGGCTTCTTTATTCCAATTGCTTAAATTGGAAATTCACTGCGAAGATCACATATCACTTTCATATATATCCGCAGTTCATATATGAATCATTTCATATACATTACGTCATTTCACTCCTCTCACGGGAAAATATGAACTCACAATTGACCTCGCTCCCAATGTCAGCTTCATAGCTCAGTTGGTAGAGCATCGCACCGGTATCGCGGAGGTCACGGGTTCGAATCCCGTTGAAGCCCTGAATTTTTTTTTTTTTCAGGCTTCTTTATTCCAATTGCTTAAATTGGAAATTCACTGCGAAGATCACATATCACCTTCGCATAAAATTAAATTCGAAACTCGACCGTTATCTTTATTTCTACTTGATAATGGAGTCGAGATGATTCCGAAACGTCGTAATCTTATTTCGCTTATTTTAATAGTCAATTGTATTTCGAAATGTTCTCTTATTAGAATAATTTGGTAGGATAGGTTGTTGTGTCGGTACCTTGACGTTACCATGGCAACGGCATTTTGAAAGCTTTTTTGAAAGACATGTTTTCCCAAATTTGTAATGAAAATTAACTTTAATGCAATAATTTTCTCATCTTTTAGTTTTGTTTGAACCGTTTTATAGATTTTAAATGCTTTTCAGTAATTTTGGGGGGTTTTCTAACTTTTTGGAAAAAAGTTGAAATCCAAGATGGCGGCTGTGTTGACATCATAATGTTATTGTCACGTGGCATGATGTCATCATCCCACGTGGCGTATATCAAAACATTGATTTTTGGACATACATTGTACTATATATCCTGTAAGTTTCACTGTCATTGCTTAAATATTCTGGAAGTTACGGAGGGGGAGGAATCCCCCCCCCCCCCCCCCGGTCTGAAAAGTTCCAAAAAAGCTGCATTCCAAAAAAGATGCATTTTTCCAGTCGACAGGTTATTTTGTCTAGTCGATAATAATTCTGTCCACTCGCACGATTAGTTCGACTTGACAACTTTTCGCTGCGGCCCCTCGAGTGAGCTAATGAGATGCATTTTTCCACTGGACAACTCTGTTTGTCCAGTCGATACAACTTGTCCATTCGTACGACTCGTAAAACGTATTTTTCGACTCGTATCAAGTAGACCGTATTGGAGATGAGTGGAGAAAAAATCGGGCAATCATGAAGAACTCGGAGAATCGAAATTTTCGCAGAATTGGAAGAACTGAATGTCAACCCATTCTCTGTTTTAGTCGTATTTGCACTTCTGAGCTTCCTAACCTTTATAGACCACTATGGGGAGTACCCCCACCCCACCCATGCATCAATTTTTCCCACTTATACGCTAGCGATAAACTACATTTTCTCTATTTTATTGTACCCACGTCAATTCAACGTCAAAAAAGCATGCATGCAATTTAAATATTTGTTCAAGTCGAGAATGGCCGCTAAATTTTAAGCAGAGTTTGACGTTTTTGACGAAAGTCAACATAACACGCCATCAAAAAGAACTTCCGGCTTCTGCCGTCGTTTGTGACATTTTGGTCTAATTCAGAAAATGCAGTGATCACTTTTCTGATATTTCCGGAGAAGTCAACATGGAATTAAAGCTAACAGAGCTGCAAAAATCATGTGCGAGCATTACTTGGAAAACCTATTACCGGGGGATGCTTATAGTGAGTGACAAGGGAGACTTACATGTGAATCAGTCACGGAAGTGAATGCAGATGGCTCGTGAGTAACATACTGCGTGACACGTCAATCATACGGTTCCGGCACCACCCATTGCTCCGCGAAGCATGAAATAGCGTCTGATGCTGCAACTGTAATTCACGAAGCTGTGTCGAGGGACTTGGTATGTGAGTGTAATTTGTGTTGTTACTCGTGAAGAGAGCCCTGTCATCGAAAAAATATTTAAAAGTTAACGATTATCATCTGGAGTTCATAAACAAGTCCCGCTGAAAACTGTTGCTAAGAAGTTTAGAGGTGTTATTGAGGTTCATCGATCTTCCGGTTTGGTGGTAAACTTGCGTTTTCCTTGATTCAAAGATCTGTGAACTTACGAGGCACCATACCTCTCAATTCAGAAGCATCAACCGTTGCCTGCTCACTTTCTACTATCTGTAAGAGGGAAGGTACATCTTTCACTGAATTTTTCCGACATGTTGTTGACAACACCGAGTTATTTCACGTGAAACTTTTCAAGTTGACACACGGCGAAGAACTAAGAAGGACAGTATTTCCTAAAAGAAGCAGAAGTAACTTGAAATTTATTGACATTTCCAGTCGCAAGACCTGTGGAGCTATTACCTCGACTTCCATTGACTATGTAGCAATTGCAATTGGAGTGTTGAATTGTGTAGATGGAAGACACTGAAGACATTTCTTTCGTCTGCTCCTCACAGGAAACTGTGCCCACATCAAGTGAGTAAAACGGGAGAGCGGTGGGGAGGGGGAGGGGGCGGCATAGATGCCAACCATCCACAAAAGCCCTCAGGGGTGGGGCTAAATTTAATTCTGCTAAATTTAATTCAACTGTCTTAATTTCCACTGTTCGGTCTCACTCATCTGGCTTTAAGGTGGCTGAACACAGTTTTGAGGCCCTGCCAGGGTAAATTCCGACAAGCGACATGGGCCAAAAAGTAGCGACAGCGTTCGAATGAAATAGCGACAAACGACTGACAAAGACAAATGTATGTCGCTAAATTTCCGACAGCGTTGTGTAGCCTTGACAAAACGCCGACACAAGACATTTTAAAATTCCGACAAGCAACCTGGGGCACCCCCCTGGCAGGGCCTCAGTTTTCCAATCTTTGCAGTAGCGCTATCCTTCATTTTGCGCCCACATCCAAACGACTGTGGCTGACGAGTGTGCTTCACTCCTTTTTTAATGAAACAATTAAACCTTTAAGAGCTAAATTTTATAATGAACATCAGCTGGATGTTTTTTTTCAGAAAAACCGATAGATTTCAGGTCTTTGTCGGGAGACCGGGAGTAGTGACAAAAAAGCGGAAGTCTCCCGGCAAAACTGGGAGGGTTGGCAGGTCTGCATTTTAACATTGAAGTATTAAGGTTTTAACAGATGAAATTTCAATTTTTCCTTGCTTTATGTCTTCCCATAAATGTCCAAGAAATTAAAAATTTAAAAATTCCTTTGCTAAATTTCAGATTTTTTGTAATCAGAAGTTTTCTTGCTTAAAGTACAACTTTGTAAAATTCCTTAAAATTCTGATTCTAACTAAAATTCTAACTGGTTTGTTTGAAATCGTGCCTTTCCGCTAAGACAATGAAAATTTTATGCAACTTTTTGATTAACTGTACACGCACAGCATTTAAATTTTTTTTCTCAAAGCCTTAAACCCTTGAGCCTAATTGCATTCGGACTCGTGTCAGCATTTAATCCAAAGAGCGTGTGGAATGTGTTCAGCCACCTTCTATATAGATAGATGGGCATCAATTGGAACATGCCGGTACATCCCAGAACGTACATCCCACATCAAAAGTAATAAAACTAATATAATTATGTTATAAAATAATAATAAAATAATAAAGTATTTTGAGCCACCTTAAAATACAATTTTATTTCTCCTTGTAGTAAAACAAGGCATACCCACAGATGATGAAATAGAAGAATTGGGCAAAAGAATTGCCGAAAAGTGGGAAAAACTTGGGCGTCGGCTGGGCATTGATAATCCAAAACTTCAAGAAATACTTCAAGCTCGTGATGAACTGTCTGAAAGAGGATATCACATGTTAAAGCACTGGAAACAAGAGAAAGGTTCTGCTGCGACATATCAGGCTTTGTGTGATGCATTAAAAGATTACCTTGTACAGCGGCAAGACTTGGCAGAGCAGTTTTGTTACGTTCATGGTAATTATTTTCTCCTGGGGGGACTTCCATATGAAAGGGACTGAAATGTTTCCTGTCTTGCTTTAAGGGCCTCTTCATATGTGCCCGGTTGACCGGGCTGGCCTGGTGTCCGAGATATTGCATCACTCTTATTTCCTTTGTAAAAATTGCAATGTGTTCATATGAGGAGACGGGCCAGCCTGGTTACCAAGATCTCGGCTTCTACAACCGAGATCTCGGCAACCTGGATGAAAATTTTCCCATATGAACACTTCAGCCCAGTTACCGGGACGAAATTTTTTTTGACAAATCAGCTTCGCTTTCGCAACAGGGCGGCCAAAATGGCATAATCTTACCGTGTATGCATTTCCACTTCAAAAACTATTCGAATTAGCGTTATTAGTAAAGTTACAAGAGTCCACAAAGCTATGATAGCCGCGAATGATACAAGTTTATGTGGTGCCATTTTGGTTTTGTTTCTTGAATTTCATCCCGGTCAGAACAGTCAACAAAATTCATCCCCATCCAGTAACTGAGCCAGCCCGGCAAACAGGCTCGTATGAAGAGGCCCTTAAAGGTCTAAAGTAACCAGTTTGGTCTCACTTGGGGTGTTCAGGACAGCTAGAACACCTTTTTTTGCCATAAAAAAATTAGGTTTGCATTTGGACAAATGGAAACATTGTCATACTGCATTGCTGGTCTACACCAATCAGAAATGAAAAAAAGGCTTGAGCAGTGACTGGATGGGTTTCTATAAGGATTTAATTCAAATTTTCTGATGAGCATCTCTGTCCTTTTTATATGAGAGTCCCCCAGCCCCGGCCCCAGGTTATAAGTGCACTGGACTCTGCCTTGCATAGTCTGGGTTCAAACTCTGGGCAGGAACCAAAAGTGTTGTGCATGATCCTTGGCAGGACACTTATTCTCACAGTGCTGATCTCTCTCTCTCTGGGAATGTAAAGGTATAAGTGAACCAACACACTGGGGCAATCCCCAGGGGAGGGTTCCAGGGGATCTGCCCCCCCCCCCCCCCCTTTTGAGTTTCAAATATTGCAAATGATGAGAATTGAGAACAGAATCCTTAAGAAAATCAAGAAAAGAGAAGAAAGTTTAAATGAGAGCTGTGAGCTAGGTTCTTCCAGAGATTTTTCCTTCTAAATTAATTTAAGCTGGTAGACTCTTAACTACTGTGAGCTCCAGAGTAGTTGCTATTAGGAATGGCTGAAGACTGATTCTGAAGCAAGCGAGTTTGAAGCTTTATGTAACACTAAATATTGAATTTTATTTGGGGCTACACCTGCTTCAAAAAAATATATCATTGCGTGAGCGAAATCAGTGCCAGAGTCCCAATAAACCACGCGTTAGAATTTAAAATCCCTAAAACTTCACATAAACAAGGTAAAGTTCTGATTTCTATTGCAAATCAGAGATAACATAGTCATCTTTATATCCTGACGTATGCTTTTACTGTTTACACGATAAAAGGAAATGCTTCTGATGAAAGTCTGTAAATTTAAGTGTTAATATTTTGCCATAACTCTAATTATACTAATGTGAATTTCACAAAAATGATACGTCAAATTACTCATGTGGATGTTCTTTATCTATTGATGCTCACTTTAATTTTAAAAATCTATCCGCCATTTAAGTTTTAGGGTTTATTATGTTCTGGTCAGATCACGTGATGCGTTACATATGGCCATGACTTGAAACTCTTGGAGGAATGTTCAATAGGACAAACTTGTGCAAAAAGCTTATCTGTATGAGGCCTGATTACCAAAATATGGCAATTAGAAACCTGCCTTAGAAACAAATTGGTAGTTAAGAGTCACCCCCCTTAACCTTTGAGCAGCTGTGTATATATGATGACCTTTCTTGTGTGACTGATTTTGGACGTGATGGAACCCCCTTTTCAAAAAGGCTGAGGACTGACCCTGCAGCACATACCCTAGAAACCCTAATTGTATTAATGTCATTCACCAACAGTTAATAATTAACTATTGGTGAATGACATTAAAATGCAACAGACCTTTTAACATAATATGTAATATTAATTGCATGTGGACATGTACGCAGATCTGTGCACAGGCATCCCAAACTCACGATTTGATGGAATGTTATGATTTATGCATCAAGTGGGACAACAGACTACCTGAAGTACAGGGTCGTTGAGTATTTGAGCGCTCTATAAGACATTGTATGGAGTTAAAAATAGTGTTGAAGTACTCAACAAAATAAAATTTTACCTTCTTTTCAATAAAATAAAGAAAATGTACTCACCTTGCTTGGTTCCCGTTGTCCTTGTGGGCTCATTTTTAGGAGGTTTTGAGGTTTTTGTCATAGCCTTCATAAGACGTCTAATGTAAATTGTACTTCAGGTAGTCAGGTCCCACTTGAAATACGCTTATGTGTACATAAATCAATTAACATTCTATCAAATCGCGAGTCTAGGACACCTGTGATCTGTGTTGTATTAAGCGTAAAGTCAAAGAATTAATGAAAAAACACAAATAATAGACACTTTGCATAAATGGCATCCAAATTTACTGTAAATAACAATACTTAATGTACATCCTTAGCCAGTTGTGGGGATGTTTATAGACAAAGGTTTTTTACATAAATGTGAGGCTTAGGATGTATAAGTATTGTTATTCAAATGCCGATGCCAATATACTCACACATAAAAGTGCCTATGAAGTAAAAAATAATTCCTACTTATTTTTAAGGCTTTTCAAAGAAAAAAA
The DNA here is from genome assembly GCA_963693305.1 of Meandrina meandrites. NCBI lineage: Eukaryota > Metazoa > Cnidaria > Anthozoa > Scleractinia > Meandrinidae > Meandrina > Meandrina meandrites. The sequence goes on from OY855910.1 coordinate 35,374,552, forward strand.
TTTTGGCATTTCCCTTTTTCAAATATCTAATCTTTTGTTTTGGAGATATTTATGTTTTTGTATTATGCAAATAAGGAAAGTAATGACGTCATTAATCGTTCCGCGAAAAGAGCACTGAATTAAGCATATCTCTTAACATATTACAGCGAGTTAATGTATTGCTAATGGTGAATCATTTAGAGGGGAACACATGCTTTGAAAAAATTCACATTGTGTGTGCGTAACTAGTGCCAGTCCCCAAAACTTGGAGGAGAGAAGGGATGTGTCTAAAACGAAGACCCACTGGTCTGGTCTTGATGAGTAATGCGTTTTAAGCAATTGTATGATTTTGTTTTTAGTTTTGGTCTTCTGGGCCGGTTTGCTCGAAAGCCGATTAACATTAGCCCTTAGAATTTTAAACTTGATCAAAGGTTCAATTTCTCTACCTTGTATAAGAGCGTTTTTATTACTTTTATGTTTTGGGGAGTTTGAGATTGGTCAATGCCAAAACTGTAGGACAGAAAATATAAACAGAAAACCTCACTAAAAAGTTAAAAAACTGAAATCAAAGTTCACGTTAATCCTGGATTAGCGTATTGTGCTTTCAACACCCCAGCCAAGGGAAGAACAGTTGGACCCAGAAACCTAAGCAAACAAAACGTTTTAATTTTCACACGTAGAATGAATGACTCACGTGTTAATTTTGCTTTCGCTTTTGGTCGTCTCTACAGTGGCATGATCTGCTTATCACAGAATGAGAGAAAAGTTACAATTCTTTCTGTTTCAATCTTGTATACTTAAATCTGTCTGTCCGCCCAAAACATACCCTGCAGTGGAACTGATTGGGTCCCGCTGGTTCATTTCTTTTTAGTCATTGTGTATATTTGTAGGAAATATTGCCATACACCTGCCTGCTGGTGCAGTTCCAAAAAAGAAAGGAAAAATCCCTGTTGCTACTGCAGGTACATGCCACAGTGGAGCTTCAAGCAAAGATCAAGACAATTCAAGAAGAGCAAAAAGTGGTCGGAAACGGAAAAGGTTGAAACCAAATCCTAAACGAGGTATGTATAACAGCTGAGGATTTGTTTATGTTCAGTATGTTGAGGTTTTATTATTAGATTAAAATAATGATATTCCAGTTTAATCATCTTGGTATTTAAGGACTTTTTAAATATTTTCGTGATTCTGTTTCTTAAGCTGTCTCTGTCTATAGTTAATTCTTTTTATGTTGCAAAAATGTATTTCCACATTTCATCTGCCAGCTCTTCTTTAAGGTCGCGGGGAACACCTAGCCATGAATAAATTCATAAGGCAAAATTTTGCCTGTCCTACATGTTTTAAAACGCTTATATCTCGGCTGTTTTGGGTGCGATTGAGCTGAAGTTTTCCAGAGACATAAAAGAATGATGGAAGTTAACAAATGTCGTCTTTAATTGGATAGTTTTCGCTTAACGGTGACGCTAGAGCGCCATTAGTACCAAATTGAAAAATCCATTATTTTGTGTCCAAGTTTGCAGATCGAGTAGAAGACAGCACTCTGTGATTTTATCAAAAATAAGTCAGTCAAAATAATGTGTTATTACAGAAGCGGATTTTTTAATTTAATCTTTGCCAGCGAGTAAAAGTCGTTTAAATGTGCAAATTTGAATTTAACGCCTTGTATAGTTTTTAAAAGCACTCTTTTAGAATTCCGCTTCTGTCATGACACACTACAGTATTCCTAGTTTACCTCTCTGCAGTGCCAGCTCATGACCATCTAAATCTGCGCTGAATTCTTGGACACACAATCGTCGGAAAAGTCCAAACTTTGAGATTTCCGAAGGTGTTCCGATAAAAACACTAGTGCCAAGGGAGGTAATTATGGTAATTACATTACATTCCACGCGTTAATGTTGAGATCAGAAAAGAACAATGCGGAGCAGAATGCTCTTGGCTTTATAAAGGAAAAAATACAACCAAAATGCAGAGTGATATAAACTGATTTCATAAACAAGACAAAATCTCTTACAGCAGATTTTAGAATGCAAACAAATGTTTTGTGTCTGCGACTTGAATCTTTTGCTGTTCTGTTGATTAGGGCCACGTGCTCACTTCAAATCACGCCCCATATATCATTCAGTCATGAATATTCCTTACACTTCTCGATGTCAGTCGTTGCGCTTCGTGTATACGCCTTAAATAAGTGCATAATGATTGCCTAAGTTGTCCTCCGCGACCTTAAAGCCATATTTTTTAGTATGCCTCCCTCCCTAAATCTCCCCCCCCCCCCCACACACACACACCCGATAATGGTCCCCTATCTTGCAAGAAAACAAGCTTAATATTAACTTTTGCTGTTGTTTTAGGTAATTTGTCTTTGAAGATTAGGTGTGCTAGTGCTATCAGCAGAAACTCACATGAGCAAGATCCTCAACAAGCAAGAGGAAAGGTGGACAGCTATATGGGGAAGAAAGTTGATGAGGCAAAGGGAATATTTGATCTCTCTTCATACAAAGGACTAAACGACTTTCACGCGTACTTAACAGGACATCTTCATCTATGGATTGAACGCTTTGAAAACAGTAGCTTAAAAATAACTGTGAAATGCCATACTCTGGGGATCCTTGAACGGTTGTGGGATGATTATCTCTCTGGTCATCTAAATGCAGTAGCCGAGGAGTGCCTCATTACAGAGAAGTTTAAGGACGAGCTTGATATGGAGACCATAACGCTAACAACAACTATCTTGGAAGAGGACTACTTGGCTTGCAAAATGTCTTTAACAGAAATTTCAGGTACGTTGATAATTTATCATACTCAGCGTCCTTAGCCCGTGTTTATGCAATAGCCTATGCTCCGATATGTTGTCCTTTCTCATCTTTAAGTTTTAAATTGCAAAAAAACTGGACCACCTTTGAAAAAAGTTGAATACAAAAGCCACGAGTGCAGTTAAAACGTGACCTACAAACAACAAACTGTGTGTCGGCTCATTTGTGGCACATTCATTCACCACTGTTTCGTTCCCAGATGGCGCTCTCTTATTGCAAGGAAAAATAGACCCACTTGGGAGGAAGGGAAAGCGAGAGGAAGTCTCTTATCTTCTTTCTGCTTCCCATGTTCCTTCGCACTTCGCGCTCGTTACTTATTCCTCGCGCTTCCCGGGTGTTGTCCGTTGTCCTCAGCAAAATTGCGAAGCACTTGAGGAGAAGGCTGTCATTCGCCACATTACCTGTAAATTATGAACCATCTAGCTCCAAATTAAACGAGTCTTTTTTTTAGTCGAAGCAAATGCTGATGATGGACAGGTTGAGCTAAGAGGAGACTCGGAATCGAGTGAACACGAGTTAGAAGAACTCGAAGAGCCAACAGGTAAGAGTCACTTGTCCAAATTGGTAGCAAGGTAGAGAATTTTGTGAAATCTTTTAAGTGGTTGCTATGTCAGCATAATATCTGTGACTAAGTACTAGTTACCTTAGCAATGAGTCGGATACACAGGATCCCAAAATGTGTTCCCATGGTCATTATTGTCTGAATTTTTGCAATATAGCTATTTCTACTAATTTGAGTACGCTGATTTTGAAAATCATTGTTGCCAAGTTCAATGCTTGTGTTAAGATGGTGTTTTACGGTATTTCATAATGACGTCCTTGTCCAAAACAGGAGTTTTCTTTCCTTTAGCAATATTTTGTTTAATACCGGTAAATCCAGAAATTATTTCAAAGTGTTATTAGTGTACTCTAAAGAGGATTCTGAGAATTTCTGATAATTTTACGCTGTTTCTGTGAATATCAAGCTGTCCTGTTGGAATTGACCACACCCTCTTATATAAAAATCACCCCATCACGAGTATAGTTTTGACATTTTGTTGAAAAGCGAATGTAATTCTTGTAATTCAATATCCGTCCATAGCATGAGTTCTTGGCAATTGCAAAACCTTTCCGTGCCTGTACTAATCAAGATAAAGTGAAACCTTTTTACGGCTAATTCAAAGGTGTAAAACTAATAGATAAATAAACAAAGTGTGGAGTTATTTGAAGCGTAAGTGTGTCGCTATTCTGTTTGCATGTTGGAGTTATTTATTATTCTGGATTTTTTTTTTGTTTTGCTCAGAGTCAGTTACATTATAAGCTAATTGCGATTTTGAGACGGCAGTTCATACACCTTATTTGATGGTTTAGCATATAATACGCGCGGATATTTTGCGATTTGCGTAGTAGTATCCACTGTTTTAGTATATACTAACAAGAAGTACCTTACACCACCTTGCATGCTTGCGAAAAAATTAACCAAGACCACCGTGCGCGTCTAGTTTCTTCAAATCGGGATCGCTTCGCATACTGTACCATATATCAGTCATATTCTGTACCAAATATTATTTTTCCTTTTTACGCGGGGAGTCCTAGTATGCCTCCTCGGGTTTTGGCCTCTGGGCCAAAACCCTGCGGGGCAATAATTGTTAGAGTTCATAAGAAGTTTGATGCTTTGTGAAGTTGATTTCCTTTCAAAGTCAGGTATTATTTCATTGATTCGATTTAAGAATGTCCGCTTTTGTAAAGAGTATTTGTTACAATCGAATAAGAAATGTGTTTCATTTTCTACTTGATTTGACTTGCACAATGGACATAGTCTATTTTCTCTGGGTATATGGTCAGTCTGATATCTTCCTAGTTCAATCCTAAGTTTGTGATTACTTAATTTAAACTTCACCAAATTTCGTCTTTCATTAAAATTTTTTAACTGCTGTAGATAGTCAGATGTGGGGTATTCGTCTGTAAAACCTTTATACAATTCTAATTTCCTTGAATGTCATAGACTGTGTCGCCAAAAAGATATATGCTTCTCTTTCATGTTGGTTGTGTATCGACGTATTTTATCATTATCTAAGGATTCCGGGTCGAAATTGGGAAGATAGTAGTGTTCTATTAAATTCATGAAATTGGAATAAAATCCGGAGTTGTTGATAGAGTGTAAATTCTTCGACATAAGGAAAGATTGTTTGACAATTGAGCCGTTGTCTTTGTTGTTTAGATAGACAAAGTATTTCATAATTCTCTGGTTAATTGGGATAATTAGAGGTAATCTTCCAAGTTCCGCTCTGCAAACTGTTAGAAGCCTTATTATTCACTTCTAAGTAGCGTTTACAAAATATGAGATGAATTTTTTCTATTGGGGTACTATCCCAAGTTTTAAAATTCTGCGGTCTAGTATACATCCACCGTATCTCACTGTTGTAGATTAAGATAGGAAATATCATTGTGTCAAAAATTTGGGATGCGGTATTAGGTCTAAGTCTATTAGAGTTGAGTGTTTTCGTATACAACAAAAGGCATGCATCGCTTTTCTTTTAAGTGTTCGAGTGCAAGAGTAAAGTTTCCAGTTGGGGTTAAACGTGTACCTAAGTATAGGTAATCACATGATTTCGAGTGCAATTTGGGATAAAACAGCACGAGTAAATTTTTCAAAGGCTAACCAAATTGCACGAGCCCGTAGGGCGAGTGCAATTTGTAGTCTTTGAAAACTTTACGAGTGCTGATTTATCCCAAATTGCACGAGAAAAATCATGTGATTACTTGTTGATAATACACATACAAAAATTTCTCTGCGAGTGGATGACAAACAAGATGTGTTCGGTCGCTTACCTTTCCGAATCGTTGTTAAAACATTAAGGAGTTGCCAAGCTTTGTATATCCAAATACTGCTACGGAATTTTAAAGCTCTCTGTCACGCATTATCAGGTGCTTTTATCCTCATTCAGTTACATGGGAATGAGCTGAAATGTGCGACTTCAATTCAGGCTTGTAATCTTCATTCTTTACGAGCTGTCGCGAAAGAAAATCCTCGATTGGTAGCTTTCTGTAGTTTCGTAGAGCCTTTTTATGCTGCACAAACGTCCAGTTGCTAGTATATTAGTTTATACACTGATAATTTTCGTTAAATCGGTCTAACTTTACATTAATTGATGTTTTGTTCTTTCTAAACCCTCCGACAGCGGCCGCCATTTTGTTTGGCGCGCTTTCGCGGCTTTCCTGTCAATCAACTTAATTTCAACTTTCTGCACTCAATTTCATCTTTTTGCACTCAATTTCAACTTTCTGCACTGTTTGGGATTAATTGACGTGCTCTCAGCCAATGAGCTTGCTGAAATTTTTGCATGTGTATTATTAATACGTGTATTCTTGGACAATTTCAATTGACTCAGTGCCTATGTTGAAGTTAATGTTAAATTCCTTGGGCGTTTCTTTTAAGTATTATCTTTGTTTTCTTTGGATTGACTTTTAGCATTCATGCTTCGCAATAGTATAATCAAATCATCTGCATACAACAGGGAGTTTATTTTCGTTCCATTTTGGAGCATCTTAAAGTTGGATAAATACACCTTGTGAAGAAAATCTTCCGCTGCTGTATTTACATCGATGTCACGACATTGCCATATGATATAGCTCTGAAAATGTTCCCAAGATGTGCCTTTGTGCCTTTTTTCGCCTATATCAATCGTTAACGATAGAAGGATGCTTATTTAGCTATTTTGTGCCGTTTTGGTGTTAAGTTAAGTCTAGGACAAATAAATGGCTTTTGTGTTTCGGCGAGTTTTGATGAAATAGCCAGAAATCGCTAAGTCACGTGTATAAAATACCTCAGCACGAATAAAATATTGAAGTCCCCAAACTTTTTTTGACTTTTTGTGAAGGTTATGATGGCTTTCAGCACCCATGTAAGAATAATGTATATGTCGTTGCTCATTGTAGATATTTTGCATTAATTAAAGGCTGTTGCCAACAGTACGAAATTTGTACCTTACTAAAGACTGAGTGAGGCGAGGAAATCAAATCGGGCGGTTTAAATCAATTCTTGTGCTTTGAGTCTAATAACAATAGAATATTATCCAGTGAATTTTATTTTCAGAAGGCTTTTTATCTTGTGGAACTGGTCAATCAAAATCAGCTAATTAAATATGCATAAATTAGTAAAAAATGGCCATTTCTGCAGGGGGGCCATAACTTGGAGGGAATAAAATATTTTAACCTAATGTTTGTTACAATCGGGTGTGGACAAAACATGGGGTTGGCCATATGGTCTAGGCCATGGTGTAGGCCATGGCCTACCTTATGGCCTACCGGTGGTCAGATGTAATTATCTACTCTTTAACTAGAACTAGCGAGCCAAAGAGAACCTTCATTTCATGGTTGTAAACATTTCTTTGTCTCAGTATTTCTGACGCATTTCGTCTCCAAGGACATTTCTTCGGGAATAAATGTTACATCGGTTGAACAGCATGTTATAGCACGCTAAGTAAACTTAGCAGAGACTTTCTGTTATGCTAGGCTTTTCAGACTGCTGAACTGTTCTTCAAATAATCATGCCCAATATTTTGGCTAGACAGACAGACTACTGGGTTGGAAACTAAAATTTCGGAGCGCTGGCCATTTGGGCGAGTGACCTTCGAGCTGCACTCGCCCAGATAAATTTTCACTCGCCCAGTCTCCTAGCTCCACACAAACACAGAAAACATTAACACCTCCTCCCCTACCCCTTCGCATGAACATCAACATCGCGAGATCCACGGACCGTTGTTGACGCGCTGTTATCAAAAGCGGTATTTTCTTGCTAGCGGATACTTTAGACACCCTAGCAAGAACTCTCCACATTTTAGCACTAAGTGAGTTCAAATATACAGTATCTTTTCATCGTTTAACGGTTACCAAGCGCAGCCATTTTTGCATGTATGTTTGAGAACCAGAAATTAGTTTGCGACAAAGCGCCAGGTTTGTGGGAGATCTCAAAATGGTAAACAGTGTAAATTATTTCAAAGTGGAAAGTAAAAAAAGCCGAAAATCGTACTCGCCAAAACGGGCGAGTGATCGGTGATCTGTACTCGCCCGACAGTTTTGACACTCGCCTGGGCGAGTGGGCGAGCGCTAATGTCCGACCCTGCTGTATACGAATAGCCCGTGTCGGAAATAAAGGAGGAGAAGATTACAGCTATGAAGGCTGACCTCCTTTGTGCTGCTCACTAGTCTTAGTTTTAGAAAATAACAAAAATCAAATCAAATCTGACCACCGGTGGGCCATAGGGTAGGCCATAGGGTAGGCCATGGGGTAGGCCTACCCCACGTTTTGTCCACACCCGTCACAATTGATAACTCATCATGCCCCACATTTGTGCCAAGTTTGAGCGAAATTGGTGATTTGAGCTGTATCACCTCCTGCCTGTTTTTGCCTGGTTTTCTCATGGACTCAATCTTAAGAGGGAAAGCACGTAAAAATCCTCATGCCTTGTTCCCAGTCTTCGTGGGCATTTCAGTTTCCCGCTCGTTTCATTTTACTTGTCTCCTTCGACGACCTATGGGTAAAAGAAAGAATTTATGGTAGTCCAACAGTCGAACTAATGTCACTATGTCTCGGTCATCTATAAGCTTCTATTTGATGAATAGGAAATCACCTTTTGGCCTTTTATCATCAGTACTGGCCTATCAAGTGCTGTTGCACTTTCAAAGCTCTGAAGCAGATGGGATACATTTGCTAAACATGCTACTCCAGGATTTAAGACAACTTTGAATTGTTTCATAAAGTATCAAAAATCAGGGTTCGTACGGGTCACGGAATTTAAGAATTTCGTTTTCCAGTCCTGTCGTGGGGTCATGGAAAGTCATGGGAAATGATGTTTGTTAAAAAGTACAAAATAAATTAAGTTTTCTCGCGAAGAAAATGGCAAAAACGTGCCCAAAATGAAAGATGGTTTTCAAGAAAACGGTCAAAGTTAGGTCATGGAAAACTTGAAGAAGTCATGAAAAGGTCATGGGAAGTCGTGGAACTTCAAAAGCACAAAGACTATGAATCCTGAAAAACGATTTTGTTTTGTCAGTTTATAAAAAATTGGATGGGAAAATCGTCTCAAAACACAAAGGAATAAAAAAATTGTTCTCGATTTATCTCATATTAGCGATGATTAGCTTTAAACAACCGGGGTCAGGAGGATAAATATGTTAAATTGTATTTATTGAGTGGGTACTTATAATCCTGAAGAACATGAGTAGAGAGAACTAAGACCATATAAAGTTACTAATTATGTTTAATAGTGAAATGGACACGCTTCACTCAGATATGTTCATTTTCATTATTTGACATAACATTTGTTGAATAGAAACGTTTTATTAACCTGAAGTACATTTTGTTTTTGCTAGGATCTGAAACGTTTCTACCAAGATCAAATCTTCCTCCAATGGTTCCCCACTTCACAGGCCGCGAGGCAGAATGTGACGAAATTGTTGGTCACGTGACTACTGAATCAACCCGACTGGTCTCCGTCTGGGGATCGCCAGGATTCGGAAAAACGTCCATTGCAATCGATGTGGGGCATCGTCTTCAAGAACGTGGGTTGCCCGTCTACTTTCTCTCATTACGTGGGCTTAAGTCAAAAAGCGATTTAACATCAAAATTTCTTAGCCTCTTCCGAAATTCTGGTATACTTGAAACTGATATTTTACAAAGTTTGTCAACTGATGATGAGCTTGGTTTCATTTTTGGCAGACTATCGGATCGCTGTGTTATAATCCTCGACAATGCTGATGACTTGTTTGAATGTGGCGTGCCAAACGTGAAGGAAGAAGTTATCAATTTGATTGGAGAACTTCTCAATCGCAGTGACAAGGTCAACTTCCTTCTAACCACAAGGGAGTCATTGTCCTTTTTGGATCTTCATTTCCAGGGACACGTTGCTGTCAGAATAAGAGAATTAGATAAGTTGTCATCTCAAGCTCTTGCTCGAGAACTACTTCCTGAAGCGATCACTTCTGACTTAACAAAAGTTTCGCAAATCTGCGGGCAGGTGCCTCTAGCCATAAAGTTGTTGTGTTCCTCCATTTTTTATTTTGATCGATCCGGTCAATATCTTGACGAGTTAATGGAGTGTTCAGATAAACTTGTCAAAATGTTGGACGACGCAGATTATCCGAGCAATCTGAGATTGAAAACCTTATTTGACTCGTCTTTCCAGAGATTCTCTACTCATGAACAAGAATCGTTAGTGTCCTTGTGTATTCTTCCGGCGCAGTTTGATTTGAACATTGCCGCAGCAGTTTTGGAGATAACAGGAACAACCGAAGCAGAGAAAGTATTGCGAAGACTTCAGAGGAAATCGCTAATTGATTGCTGTTCGAATTCTGACAAATTCTCTATGCATAAGCTAATTCAGTCGTTTGCAAGGGAAAAGGGAGAATCTGACATGAAAGAAACACTTCTTATTTCAAAGTCTCGCTACAACGCATTTTACATTGAACAATTCGAGAAACTAAATGAGAATTTTCTTACTGGGCGTTCCATGTTGGCATTCATTGAGTTCTATGAACAAGAGAAAGACATTGTTCAAAGTCTAATTGACGGTTGCTTTGATTCAAAGACATCCGATAGAACTTTTAATGTTTTGACGAAAGCAGAACTGTTTCTGGACTCGCTTTATTGGAGTGAAGGAGCTAAGATCGATCAGATTTTCGATTCAGGGTTAAAGGCGGCTAATGAGTCTGGGAAAAGTGTTTTCTACAGGCGACTTCTTAATTCCAGTGCGTTTTCTGAAGTGACTTCTGGAGCAAGTGGAAAAACGAAGAAGCTGCTTTCTGAATCTAAAGAACTTCAAGAGTCTACTTTCTTCAACTGTGATGGAGAGAAAGGAAAATACTTCTGCTATTTTGGTATCTATCAGCTTGTTATCGGGACTACAGAGGATGGAATTAAAGCTTTACAAGACGCCCTTTCTTTCTTGAACACCAGTCCGGAACACATAATTTTAAGGGTTATTATTTTTCAAATTTTTGTCATTTATTATCAAAGCAAAAATGACACTGTGAGCTCATCTAAGTTCTACATGAAAGCACTGAAGGAATGCAGAGATGCGAAAGACACGCGCTTACTAGTGATCCCTAGGATAGAGACAAAAACAATGAAATGGGGCGAACACAGCACACTGGAGACATGGAAAGACAATCCTTCGGTAAACCAGCCACTTGAAATTGAAGTCATCTTTCTTTTGAGTGAAGCGCTGAAAAATATCACTTCCACTGACAACCACCAATTTTTTGGCAACTTGGTTCTCCGAATACTAAAAGACTCTGAGTCAGCACTCCAAACAAGCACCGCCGGTTGGTTAAATTTTCATCGCAGTGCTATTGGTTTGCTAAGGAAATTTAGCAAATACGAGGCGGACGTCATAACGCTTACCGAAGAAAGAATCAGCTTTCATGAAAAAGCACTGAAGGAAAGTACGAAAGAGAAAGAAAGAATTATCGGAAGTCCAGAGAAACACGAGGAGGCACAAGCACGTACCTATTTTGACCTTGGCGTCACTGAACACAACAGAGGCAACTACGCAGAAGCTCTCAAGTCAAAAAAGCGCGCACTTGATATCAGGCGGAAGTTATTTGGTGAAGAACACAGAAAGACTGCTGACAGCTACAATGAAGTTGGGGTAACACAACTTTCACTAGGCGACTACAACTCCGCTCTCGAGTCACACATGCGTGCACTTGATATCAGATGGAAACTATTTGGTGAAGAACATTCAGATACCGCAGACAGCTACAATTTAGAAGGGGTTACACAACATTCACTGGGCGACTACATCTCCGCTCTCGAGTCAGAGAAGCGTGCACTTGATATCAGACGGAAACTATTTGGTGAAGAAGATTCAAAGACCGCTGACAGCTACTATTCAGTTGGGGTTACACAATATTCACTGGGCGACTACAACTCCGCTCTCGAGTCAGCCACGCGTGCACTTGATATCAGACGGAAACTATTTGGTGAAGAACATTCAAAGACCGCTGACAGCTACCATTTAGTAGGGGTTACACAACATTCACTGGGCGACTACATCTCGGCTCTCGAGTCAGAGAAGCGTGCACTTGATATCAGACGGAAACTATTTGGTGAAGAACATTCAAAGACCGCTGACAGCTACCATTTAGTAGGGGTTACACAACATTCACTGGGCGACTACAACTCCGCTCTCGAGTCAGACAAACGGGCACTTGATATCAGACGGAAACTATTTGGTGAAGAAGATTCAGAGACCGCTGACAGCTACTATTCAGTAGGGGTTACACAACATTCACTGGGCGACTACATCTCCGCTCTCGAGTCAGAGAACCGTGCACTTGATATCAGAATGAAATTATTTGGTGAAGAACATTCAAAGAACGCTGACAGCTACCATTCAGTAGGGGCTACACAACATTCACTGGGCGACTACAACTCCGCTATCGAGTCAGCCACGCGTGCACTTGATATCACACGGAAACTATTTGGTGAAGAAGATTCAAAGACCGCTGACAGTTACTATTTAGTAGGGGGTACACAACGTTCACTGGGCGACTACAACTCCGCTCTCGAGTCAGTCACGCGTGCACTTGATATCAGACGGAGACTATTTGGTGAAGAACATTCAAAGACCGCTGACAGCTACCATTCAGTAGGGGTTACACAACATTCACTGGGCGACTACATCTCCGCTCTCGAGTCAAAGAAGCGTGCACTTGATATCACACGGAAACTATTTGGTGAAGAAGATTCGGAGACCGCTGACAGCTACCATTCAGTAGGGGTTACACAACATTCACTGGGCGACTACATCTCCGCTCTCGAGTCAAAGAAGCGTGCACTTGATATCAGACGGAAACTATTTGGTGAAGAACATTCAGAGACCGCTGACAGCTACCATTCAGTAGGGGTTACACAACATTCACTGGGCGACTACATCTCCGCTCTCGAGTCAAAGAAGCGTGCACTTGATATCACACGGAAACTATTTGGTGAAGAACATTCAGAGACCGCTGACAGCTACCATTCAGTAGGGGTTACACAACATTCACTGGGCGACTACATCTCCGCTCTCGAGTCAAAGAAGCGTGCACTTGATATCAGACGGAAACTATTTGGTGAAGAACATTCAGAGACCGCTGACAGCTACCATTCAGTAGGGGTTACACAACATTCACTGGGCGACTACATCTCCGCTCTCGAGTCAAAGAAGCGTGCACTTGATATCACACGGAAACTATTTGGTGAAGAACATTCAGAGACCGCTGACAGCTACCATTCAGTAGGGGTTACACAACATTCACTGAGCGACTACATCTCCGCTCTCGAGTCAAAGAAGCGTGCACTTGATATCACACGGAAACTATTTGGTGAAGAAGATTCAGAGACCGCTGACAGCTACCATTCAGTAGGGGTTACACAACATTCACTGGGCGACTACATTTCCGCTCTCGAGTCAAAGAAGCGTGCACTTGATATCACACGGAAACTATTTGGTGAAGAACATTCAGAGACCGTTGAGAGCTACCATTCAGTAGGGGTTACACAACATTCACTGGGCGACTACATCTCCGCTCTCGAGTCAAAGAAGCGTGCACTTGATATCACACGGAAACTATTTGGTGAAGAAGATTCAGAGACCGCTGACAGCTACCATTCAGTAGGGGTTACACAACATTCACTGGGCGACTACATCTCCGCTCTCGAGTCAGAGAAGCGTGCACTTGATATCAGAATGAAATTATTTGGTGAAGAACATTCAAAGAACGCTGACAGCTACCATTCAGTAGGGGTTACACAATATTCACTGGGCGACTACATCTCCGCTCTCGAGTCAAAGAAGCGTGCACTTGATATCACACGGAAACTATTTGGTGAAGAAGATTCAGAGACCGCTGACAGCTACCATTCAGTAGGGGTTACACAACATTCACTGGGCGACTACATCTCCGCTCTCGAGTCAAAGAAGCGTGCACTTGATATCACGGAAACTATTTGGTGAAGAAGATTCAGAGACCGCTGACAGCTACCATTCAGTAGGGGTTACACAACATTCACTGGGCGACTACATCTCCGCTCTCGAGTCATAGAAGCGTGCACTTGATATCAGACGGAAACTATTTGGTGAAGAACATTCAGAGACCGCTGACAGCTATTATTTAGTAGGGGTTATACAACATTCACTGGGCGACTGCAACTCCGCTCTCGAGTCAAAGAAGCGTGCACTTGATATCAGACGGAAACTATTTGGTGAAGAAGATTCAAAGACCGCTGACAGCTACTATTCAGTAGGGGTTACACAACATTCACTGGGCGACTATATCTCCGCTCTCGAGTCAAAGAAGCGCGCACTTGATATCAGACGGAAACTATTTGGTGAAGAACATTCAAAGACCGCTGACAGCTACCATTCAGTAGGGGTTACACAACATTCACTGGGCGACAATATCTTAGCTCTTGAGGTATAAAAGCGTGCACTGCTCTGCTGGCGCTATTGCTGTCATGGCCTTCGGACGGGATGTTCCCTAGCCCGTTTTACTCCCCAAATGAGCAGGGAAGGCCTTTATTACCGAGGAAAACGGCAAACCAGAAGAAGTAGTAGATGTAGTAGCAGCTCTTCTGATGCTAAATAACAATATCGAACGTCGCGAAATGGAGGACGTCCGAGAGATCTTAACCACTATACAAGACACTAACAAATTACTCGAGGACAAGCACACCCTACCTAAGCAATACGCTGATTTACATGAATCGCTTAACTTCCATATTGATAAAGTAGAAAAACTAGTGACGGAAAACCTAATGCTCAAGAAAGGAGTAAAGCTACTTCAGGAGTCAAAGAAACCAAAGAACACACGAAGTAATGGCTGAACACTTAGCAACCGCTATCAACCAGATCGACCATCGAGCTGGAACAATGTTCGCTTAAGCACAATCTCGAAATACACGGCATCTCGGAAAGCGGAAAATATTGTTGAGCAAATTAAACGATCTCCCTTTAACATCTCCTCGTCATTGTCCTAGGCGTTGTTTTCGCCTATGAATCAGCCGTCAGCCGCAGAATTAACTTTGAGGAGAAACTTGTTTCTTTTAACAAGACACTATAAACTAGTGGTCAACAAGAAATCTAACTCTTATAGGAAGGATTTGTATTGTAAAGACACTCGCCATCTCTAAACTAGTCTACTGTACAACACTTCTGTTCTTACAACTCCACCTAACGTATCCAAACAGGTCAACGGCATTTGTTTCAGGTTTGTCTGGAATTTTAAGCCAGATAATATCAAACGGCAGCTCCTATGGATAAAGGCGGCCTTAACATGGTTAATGTTATCATGATGAATATATCTCTTAAAGCTGCGTGGGCAAAACGATTATGTGAAGCTAGAGACGGTAAATGGTGCGCTGCCTTCTCCACTGCTACGACCTATCTCAGTGACATTTTCCTGTTTGAATGCAACTTTGATACACAGGTTCTAAACCTAACCCCAGAATTGCCCTCCTTCTACTACAAAGAAATACTCTAAGCCTGGCAAGAGATACACGTTTAAGACCCTTCATCTGGTGATGAATACGAAATTGAAAACATTTTGAGCAATCCCTATATTAAAGTTGACAAAAAACCGGTCCTTTTTCCATCGATGTACCAAAAAGGTGTGACTAGAATACGCGATCTTTTGGTAATTAGTTGGAAAAAAGCTATCCCCGAAAGCTACATAGGAACTGCCATTTGAAGTTACAATTGACATAAACCGTGTTTCGAATTTAAAATAATTCATGGCACCTCGCTGTGATCGCTACAATTTTCCAACGAAACATTAATCCATCTTTTATCTTTTATATGAATGTCCCATTTCACAAAGTTTCTGGTGCGAGACTATCACCTGGTGGAACGCGGAACGATCGGAGAACGTTTCCTTAAACGCGTCAGATATTTTGTACGGCTATGAACCGGACCGCACTAAGTTTTAAGCCTTAAATCACGTCCTAATCATCGCGAAATATCTTATTTTTCAAGTACTATTTCTAAAAGGAGAGCCAGTGTTTCATCGGGGTATCCAAACACCGAGAAACAAATGAAAGCACGAGGCCGTAGGCCGAGTGCTTTTATTGTTGCGAGGTGTTTGGATACCCCGATGAAACACGAGCTCGAGGTTTGGAAATAACTTCTCACTTTTAAACAAGCAGACGCTTCTCAAATGCAACAATAGGAAATTATGCAGTGACTTGTTTGGTCAAATGAAACAATAAGAAATTATGCAGTGTCAAATTTATACAACGGCTTTCCTGTATTCTGATTGGCTGTATTTTCTATGGCATGGTATAAAAACGAATACGCGTTAACGTTTTTAAACAATGGCGAAGAACTCGGGTGAAGAAAAGTTTCCATTCTTTCAGGAGGCCCGTTTAGAGACTACAGTTTGCATTAGGTTTCGAAGCACACACTTAAGAGGTGCTGGTTCTAGCGCAATATCATATAAGAACAATTTAAAAACAAAAAATTCGGCCCTGAAGGGCCTCATTTTTTCTAGTTAATTTTTTATACAATATTGCGCTATAACTTCAGCACCTCTTATGTGTGTGGTGGTATTTGAGAGAAATCGGCGCAAACACGAAAGTAATCGGCGCTAGCATGAAAGTAATAATGAAAGTGTTGTGATTAAAAATCAAAAAAGCTTCCCTACAACGAAGTACTTTATATGTGAAGAATGAGAGAAAAAACGCAAGAAAGACCAAAAGCGAGCGGGTATGTCGCAAAAATAATTATTTTTTTGAAGAAATATATGCACTGTCTATATATAAAAGTGCGTCAGAATTATTTTCCATTTAAACAATTATCTGCACTTGTATATACAGCTATATGTCAGCCGCAAGATTTTCGTCAGATGTTCTTCAAACTTTTTACAGTCCAATAGCGAGGGAGCAAAACAGAAACCTTCCTGAACCATTACAAGCTGAACGTGTTCCTGTACGTGATGTGTTTAAAATAAGTCAGAGTAATTTTCAGGAATGGCTTCGTGTATGGATAATGAATGTATCTCAAACAAATCCAAACAACAAAGATATTTATATGTTTAAAAATGCAAATAAAGAAAAGTATACAAATTTGATTGAACAGGAAATTCTAAAGTTGGGAAGTGTAAAGGTGAGCTTCGGGCTAAAAGTAAATTTTGAAATAGAAAGAAACGGAAAAACGCAAGAAATGTCGCACTATTTTAAAGAGGACCAGCCACACGTTTTTACCAGGCATGACAAAGAACAGATAGAAAAAAAATATGAAGAATTTATGGGAAGAATAAAGGGAGAAATAGAAAACTGGTCATTGCTAGGATCAGGATGGGAAATTGAAAGTATAGAGTTAGCATACGTGAATGTCGCAAAATATCAGCCACTGCGCGGAGGAACCTATTTGCCACTTCCAGCCGATCTAGCAAAAAAGAAGGCAATAATTAACGTGAAAAACAAAGACAACGAATGTTTGAAGTGGGCTCTAAGAGCAGCATTATTTCCTCCAAAAGATGGGAAGGACCCGCAAAGACCAAGCAAATACTCCAAAAATGATGGTATAAACTATGAAGGAATTGATTTTCCGACACCGGTAAAACAAATCGACAAGCTTGAAAAACAAAACCCACACCTGGCAATAAACGTGTTCGGATGGGAAAAAGACACAGTGATAGTGCACAGAATAAGCAGTAAAGAAATCAAAGGCCCTTTGGGCTGTCTCGTGTCTCATTTCAATATTTTTGTGTAATTTGAGATTTCAGTGTTAAAACGTTAAACCACAAGGTATAGCCTCGTTTTGGTGGTAAGTTTGTTTTCGTTCGATAATTTCATAAAATGACTGCTCTTTTATAATTCTTTTTGATGTATTGATGTCTTGTTTCTTTTGTTTTTGTAAAGTTCTCAGGCTCATAGGCTAGTTTTCTACCAGGTAGTTTTGTTTCGTCTTAAACTCAACCTGACAGTTGCAATTCGCTAAGGGTGCAGAGGATTACAAAGAAGGGGCATTCCAAATTAGGAAAAAATAGCTGCCCCCTTTCTTTGTCCGTAATATATGCTAAAGTGTAAGATCAATGTAAGACATTGACTTTGATCAGTAGTAGAGAGTATTCTGGCCCCGGTTGTTCGAAAGCCGATTAAAATAACCCACGATTAGCGGTTATTCCGCATGCAATTAAATTTCTTATTCTCAGGATAACTAATCGGGGGATAAAATGGTGTTCCCGAAAGCAGATTTAACCTACGATTAACTATCCGTCGGTTAAACTCAGATTAAACCGGTAAAACCGGTTACTGGAGGGAGAAACGGTGGAGCGGGAGGGGAGGGAAGGGAAGGGATAAAAAATGACGGCTCCTACAAAATACGAAATTCAACGGAAATTATTGCAGAAATAAAAAAATAAAATGAGAAAAAGAAATAAAGCCCAATTTCCTTAACGAAATTTCCTGTGTTCGGGTATCAATAAGAAGCAACAGAAAAAGCTAAGATAAAAATTGGAGTTTTGACCAAAAATAATTTCAATGTATCCGGTGCAAATTTTGCATAAACGCTGAGCGAAGCTCGCTGAATCATGCAAGTAGGCCTGTGCAACGGCCGGAAATAAATAAAAACGTTAACCGGTCTAATTTTCAGCCCTAGTCGTTTGTATTTTATAAATTAAGAATTGTTTCTCTAAACTGAGAAGTTCACGAAACCGAAATGTCTTCAATCCTCGCTGAAACTTTTACATGAGTTCAGTAAAAGTTTGTAGATTTCTCTCACATGTAACTAGTACGAACTACTGTGAATAAATATAACGGCGACGGGCAATAAAGTGAGATTCACAATTGCATGAATGAAACAAAACAAAGTTTGGTTAGGGGAAAATATTAGAACAGAAGAAAGGCATTAAAGTATTAAACTACGCAAGAAGAATAAACTGAAAGCGTAGGTTGATGGCTTGTTACTGCTTGTTAGTTCAGCCGAATGAACAACAAACAAGTTCGACAGTAAACTAAACTTTTACCAGATTCTGTCCTTAAAATCAAATGAATACTCGCCATTTTTAGGCCAAAAAAGCCCTTTAATTCCATCACTGATGTTGCCTTTTACATTACAGCGGTTAGTGACGGACGATTTCTACCTCTGAGGAAAATGCTGAAATTTCTTTGCTTCGTGCTTGTGTATAATTTTGCGATCTCCGGACAGAGGTAAAAAAAACCGCGGGAAAACCGGACGCGGGACTGCACACGTCCTCGAGAGAAAAGTAAAATGTGTTTTGGAAAAGTCATCAGGTATCCTAAATTGCTTTTCTTTCCTCACTGGACCCGGCATTAAAGCAAAACCACCAAACAGTAAGTCGGCCATTTTGTTTGTTTTGCAAATTTTTTCCCCCGATTAGTGAGTTAATCCACCTCGCTAGGTGTGTTAAATTTAACCCTTAGTTTATCCCTCGGATAGTGCTAATCGAGCTTTGAGGAACACAATTTAATCGAAGGATAAATTTATTCTCTGGATTAGGCCGATTTAATCGTGGGTTAGTGCTAATCGGCTTTCGAACAACCGGGGCCTGGTCTCGAATTTTCACTATTCGTTATCGTCGCTATTTAGGACTATTCGTCACTATTTACAACTATTCGTTAGTATTTGGAACTATTTGTCACTTTTCGTTACTATTCGTCACTATTCAACTACTATTCGCTACTAGCCGGCTACTAGTCGTCATCATTCACGACTTACGACTAGTAGTATTGTCGGAAGTTAACAAATAACGTTTTATGTGAGGGAAGTTTGTTTCCATAAATTGAACTCCCCACCACCAACTGAACCGCTCTCGGAAGCTCGCGGTTCAGTTGGTGGTGGGGAGTTAAATTTATGGAAACACTCACATAAAACGTTATTTGTTAACTTCCGACAATACTACTAAAAAAAACAGACCAAAGAAGAAAAGGGGCAACCAATTAGAGAAAGGCAACCTCAGATTATATAATTCAATTTTTAAAAAAATATTTTTTCTATAATTATATACAATGGAAGAAGAACTTGCTAAAATGCAAGCAGAGCAATTATTCAAATTTTTGGAAGAAGAACTTGCAAAAATCGACCCAGCAGAGTTGCAAGCATTGGAAGAAGAACTTGCTAAAATGCAAGCAGAGCAATTACCAAAACCAAAAGGTAAAGCTTTAACTTTGGAAGAATACCAGAAAAATACAATAAATCTGTACGAGAGCGAAAAAATTGATGGTAAAGAAAAAAAAGGGCGGCGTTACATCCAATGGAATTTCTTTGAAAACCTGGATGAAGACGTCACACCAAAATTAATGGAAAAAATAAAAAAGAACGTGAGAACATCATTTTATGCAAGGCACATTTATGCGTATAAGTTGCAAAACATTGAAGACGGCACCATAATAATCTACTACAAAAACATCGGCTCCCCTTGGATAAAAAAGCTAGAAGATGCGGAGAAATGGCTGCAAGAGAGGGAAGAAATCCGTTTGGACACAGATAATAAAGAAAGACCAGACACAAAGTGGGTATTTGTAGGCCACGCACAAGTTGATTTAAAGGTTGTGCTAGATCGTCAACCCCTGATAGGAACAGGACCTTTACCAGTCTGGTTGCGCAACCTCTCTCATACCCGTGCAATGGTGACACTAGATACCTATAATGATAACTTATGTCTATGGCGTTGTATTGCTGTGCACAGAGGAGCAACGCCCCATAGAAGCACAAAAGCAGCGCAAAGTCTAGCCAAGAGTTTCTACAATCTCAAAAATACGCCGACAAACTGTGAAAAAACATCACTAGATGAATTAGAAAAGGTAGAAATGCACCTGAATAGGGGCGTTGCTTTCTCAGATTGGCAAGGAATCAGGGTATATGTACCAGAGCGTGTAGATGAAAAAGAAGTTGTATGGCATCTAGTAAGAAATCCGGCGTCACAATTAAAAAACATCATGACAATAGGAATTTTTGGAGAGCACGCATTTTTAATAAAAGACATTACAAAGTTGGCAAAACTTTATGAATGCATTCATTGCCACGCAAGATTTACACAAGCAGGCAATCTTCAACGTCACGCAGAAAGGTGTGCCCGAGGGAAAACGGTAATAGATTGCCCAGGAGAAAAGGTGGAAGCACCGCAGACAGCTTATGAGAAAGCATTTTACCCAAAACATAACGCATCGAATGAATCAATTCAGTGGCTAGAGTACGTAGCAAAGCATTGGAATATGACCATTCACCACGCAATGTCAGGGCATGGGGGGGAGCGCTGGATAGAAAATAGACCAGTTGACGGCTACAACCATAAGAGAAAGTTAGTTTTTCAGTATCACGGATGCTACTGGCACGGCTGTCCAAAATGTTACCAGGATCGAAATAAAATAATTGAACGTGGCGACAGAACAAGAGAAGACCTGTATCAAGCGACAAAAAGGCGAACAGAACATCTTCGAAAGGTAGGATACAAAGTGATAGAGTGCTGGGCCTGCGAAGTTGGAGAAAAATATGAAAAACAACTTCTTCAAACCCAAACAAAAAGCTACCCCCACGCAATCCTGTACGATTTCGAGGCGTACGGAGACAAAAACAAACGAAAGGAACCGACAGACAGCTTAACGATTGAGAATGAGCACATACCAATCTCGGTGAGCATCGGCGACACCCTCGAAAAAGAGCCCGACACCCTCAAAATAAAAACAACCCACATCTGTGACAGACATCCCGCAGAGCTGGTCCGCAAGTTTATGAAAGAGCTGGAGAGGCGCACGAAAAACATCAGAAAAAAGGTAAGAGAGGAGTTTATGCCGCCAGACATAAACCTTCTGCCAAAAGAACAGAGGAAAAAAATAGAAGAATGGTGTGACCAGGTCCCAGTACTAGGGTTCAACTCAGGGACATATGATCTAAATCTGATCAAAAAATACTTCGCAAAGCGTCTTACAGGCACAACCCACAAAGTAAGAGTGGCAAAGAACGGAAACAAAATAATGTTCTTGCTAACTTCAGGCTCGCGTTTTCTTGACATAATCAACTACCTCGGTCCAGGGACCAGCTATGAGAAATGGGTAAAGGCCTACGAGTGCAAGGCAGAGAAATCGTGGTTTCCATACGAGTGGTTTGACAGACCAGAAAAGCTGGATTACCCAGGATTGCCGGATTACCCGGATTGGTATTCAAAGTTGAAAGGAGACTTCGGGCTTCAACTGTCAGAATGGAAACAGTGCAAAAAGCTGTTTCGAGAAAAGGAAATGGAAACCTTCAAAGATTGGTTGCGTTACTACAACAATCTGGATGTGGCACCAGGACTTGAGGCACTACAAAAAATGAAAAACTTCTACGCAGGGAAGGGAATCGATATAATGAAAGACGCCGTAAGTATCCCAGGTGTGAGTTTACATTACTTGCTAAGGGGAGCAATTGAGCGCGGCGCGGATTTATACGCCCCAAGCCAAGAAGCATACGAAATGTTAAAAGCAGCAGTTGTTGGAGGGCCGAGCCTCGTTTTCACAAGATACCACGAAGTAGGAAAAACAAGAATAAGGCCGCATCAAATAGCGGAACCCCAGCTTTGCAAAAACATCCTTGGCTACGATGCCAACGCCCTGTATCTATCAACCATGCTCAGAGAAATGCCCTGCGGAAAGGAAAGTGTTGAACACCACTTTGACGACTTGACAGCGCCCTTTATACTAACACAAAGTCTCAAAGAAGGAAGCTGGTTCGGGTATGCAGAAGTAGACATAGAGATTCCGAAGCACTTACATGCGAAGTTTGAGGAAATGTGTCCGTTCTTCTATAACAAAGTGGTGCCAGCAAAAGCTGTTCCCGACCATATGATCAAATACCTGCGGGATACAGGAAGAAAACGCGGAGAAAGTAAGAAGCTATTGGGGGCATTGTCAGCCCAGAAGATACTGCTATACGCACCTCTGTTACAATGGTACATAAATCACGGAGCGGAAATTACAAAGGTTTATCGGACAATCGACTACACACCGGCAAAGATCTTCCCCTGGTTCGTAGAACAAGTCACGGAGGCACGCCGGACAGGAGACGTGGAAAAAAGCAAAGCACTGCTGGCCGAGGTGTTCAAACTGTTGGGAAACAGCGGGTACGGGAAGCTAATAGAAGCCTTGGAGCGGCAAACAAACGTCATATACACCAAAGACGAAAAGGTAGTTGGCAGAGCCCTGCGAAGCGCATATTTCTCAGATCTTGATGAGATTGGGCAGGCGTATGAGTTGGAAAGCCGGAAGCCACGGATCACAATAAGAAGACCGTTTCAGATTGGAATAGCTGTCTATCAGCTGGCAAAGTTAAGGATGCTGGAATTCTATTATGACTTCCTTGACAGGTACTTTGACAGAAAAGATTTCGAGCTGATACAGATGGACACGGACAGCAACTATATAGCAATCTCTGGTAAGAAACTCGAGGACATTGTGCGCCCAGAGCTGAAAGCAGAATTCGAGGCGCAAAAAAAGAATTGGCTGGCATGGGACAAGTGGAGTGGTAGAACGCCGGGTTTATTTAAGATGGAGTGCGAGGGGGATCGGATGATAGCGCTCTGCTCAAAATGTTATTTCATTGATGACCGGGGGGAGAAAAAGAAATTCAGCACAAAGGGGATGTCCAGGAAGCAAAACGACATAACCTGGCAACGTTTCAAAGCAGCGTTGGAAGGCAACAAAGATATGGCAACAAACAGAGGGTTTCGGATGCGGGATGGGAAAGTAGTAACTTACGTGCAGGAGAAGCTGGGATTGAGCGCGTATTATGACAAACGATGGGTGCTACCCGACGGATTACACACCGAACCAATTGAATATCACATTTAGTTAACGTTAGTCGGAGGAAGGGTGGTGTTTGGAGGTACAACGAGTAGTTCTTCACGCACGAAGCCGCGCTTGGGCCCGTCGTGCAAATAGTAGAGAACGGGCTGATTCGGTTTGGTAAAAGAACGTTCAATGTTGTAAACTTTCAAAGACCAGATTGGATCAGTGGCTCTTTTCACACCACCTTCAAGCTCGCCAGGTTGGTATAAATACCTAACATTATAAATAGAGGTGAGCTTTTTTTCCCTTTCTCCAACAGGCCTCAAATAAGGTGTCGATGGCTTTGCATAAATATTTTTTTCTTTGATGGCAACTACAGGTTTCTTGCCGATAAGGCTTGTTACTTCATTGTTCAGAGCGGCCACAACTTCAGGAAGCCTTTTTACCCATGCAGTGGACCGCTGGCCCTCAGGCATACGCATTTCAACGGCGTACTGGTGCCCGAACAAGCGCTCAGCCAAGGTGCGGTTAAAACGTTCAACAATGGCCTGGTCACGGTGAATGTCAACTCGCCCACGCCTAATATATGTTTTGTGATTTTCCATTTCTTTTGTAACAGCGCCCATGAATTCACGCCCAGGGTCAACCTGCAGCAGTTCAGGCCATTTCAGAGGTGAGCGTTTGTAAATTCTCTTAAAAGCAAGGACAACTTCATCAGAGTTTTTAGAGGTCACGGGTTCAGCTTCTTTGTAGCGGCTGGCCACATCAACAACGGTGAGTGCATATTTAAAAACTTTGCGTCCGCGGGGCAGTTTGTCATGTGGCAAAAAAAGAAGATCCGCCTGATGCACTTTGTTTGGTGTAGGAACGTCAAATTTCGGCCGAGGAATGCGCTTCGGTGCTGGGAGGAATATCTGCCAGAGTGCTTGCTTGAACAGCCACTTTTTTGCGGTCTCTTCTGGTACCTTGGCAGCTTCGGATAATTTTTTTATTGCGGCAAAACCTTTCCAGTAGCCCCCAGGACTATAGTATGTCTTTGCGAGTTTGGCATCCATCATCTATCAACAAAGTTGATATTATATATATTTAAGGAATTAAAAAAGTTTAAAGGAAACGGAAGGCAGCGTAGCCCAGAGCAAGAGCCCCGGCGCCCACGAACATGAGTTCACCATTTTTTTGCTGCTGGCTTGGTTGATAGAAATCTGAGAACTTGGGCTCTTTGGGGGGTATCATTTGTTTATCAGGGTGCGCCTGGTTGTACAGTTTGAAGGCGTAGTCAGTGTTTGTAAAGTTCTGTTTGGCCTGCTCTTTTATTTGCGTGTTAGTCGCAATCCAGTCGAGAAGTTTGGTGCGGTCACGGGAGTATTTGGCGTAAGCCGCTTGATATGCCTCGAGAGCTTTATCATGTCGTACTTTTTCATCAAGTGCAGCTTTGTCACCTCCGCCAAGTGCCCTCGCAAGATAATTGCCACCGATAAAAGCTGCAGCATTCAACACAGCCCCACCAACCATAATCGCGATACTTGCCATTGTAATATTATATCAGAGCAGAGTTTTTTCAAATCAAAATTCTGGGGTGTGGGGTACCCCCACTTAGACGCTGGTGGGAAGGATTTTTTGGTCCTCGAGGTACTGTTTGAGCGCAATGCTCCCTGCCATGACGGCGGTGAACTTCACGTAGTTCATTGCACTGCTGCTGGGGTCAGAAGTAAAATTCTCTTTCACAACCTTTTTTGCGACCCAGCCGATGCCGGCGACTAAACCAGTGAGTGTAGCCGCGTCTGTGATGGTTTTAACAAGCTTGTTGTCTGACATTATCTATCAACTTTATTGATAAGTATAGAAAAACATACAAAAGTTTAAATCAAAATTAATTATTTTTCTCTTCTACTTCCGGGTCATATAATGTAGCATTCAAAAGATCGCGGACCGTATTAAAAACCTTCACGTTGAAATCGTACCATATCAGACTGATACCAAAAATGGCCGCGGTTGAGATAAGAACTTGGGGAATGTCAACTTTCTTCATGATATTGATACAGGTATAATATTAATTCGTAAATATTAATCTAAATGTTTTACACCTCTGGGCTGTTTCGCGCGAACAGGCTGTGGTGCGCGAGCAGGTTGTGGCTCAGGTGTATTTTTTTTGCTGAATACGGCTTTGAGCTCTTCACGTTTGTAATAAATCCCAATCAGTGAAACGACTATGCCGGCAACACCAATCCATTGGGTGGTGCTGAGACTGCTATTATCAACTTTGTTGCTCTTTGGTGTTTCGTCTGCTATCAACGGATCTGGCTCAGGTGTAGCAACTAAGTTGCTAGTGGCGGCTTTTGCATTATTGTTTGCGATTATGATAGCAGCCTCAGCTGCGGCTTTTTTCTGTTGTTCACGGGCCAGCCGCGTTCTTTCTGCAACCAATTTGCCTGCAGCCACACGCTTGGGATTTTTTGCACGCTTGGGGGTTGTAGTTGGAGTTGTAGTTGTTGCTTGCTGTGTTATCTCGGCCTGCGAATGTGCAGTCTGGGTCTCGCCTTGTGAATTTGCACTCTCGGATTGTTCGGTTGACATTTTGAAACGAAGCGTATATGTTAAGCAAATAAAATTATTATGCAATTACTCAGAATTTGTCTGCAAATGTTCAGTAGTTGGTGAGGTATGCTCAGGAATTTCTTCTAATTTTGCTTTGTCATTTTTCTCCAAATGCGAATTAAAATCAATGTGCTTCGCCGTTATCAAAGCAGCAGAAATAGGAGCAAGAAATTTTCCATATTTCAAAGAGAGACTGCCGACAAAATCTGTCATTTCTTTGTTAATAATGAAGTCTTCTTTTAGTTCTTTTTTCATTGCATCAATGTCATCTATTTCAACAACCATTTGCAGGCCTCTTGTCAGAAGCGTAAGCAGGCTGTCAACCATGCTTTCGGTTGTCTTGCTGCAAACGAAAGTTTCATATCTCTTGTAGTACTTTTCAACTTCTTTATCAGTCAAGCGTTTCAACTGCTCATGTGTTAATTGCACTCCTATGGCCTCTTTGGATTTGCCTGTTGATACAAGCACGGCCAGCTGCTCACGAAGAGCAGGAATGTTAGGTCCGGGGACGAAGTCTGGCACAATGCTACTACCAGCTGGCACGCTCGACGGCTCGGCTTCCAGTAGGTTTATAACTTCTGCGAACTCTTGTTCAGCCATTGTAACTATATACAACAATTTATTTTTTTAATTCAAAATGAATACCGTAGGGGTAGCGAAGCGAGAACACGAGATAAGAGAACTTCCGCTCTTTCAGCTTTGAAATAAGATTTTTGTACTCATCGTGGGAGAGTTCGCCGGCGTAATCTTCAAAGATTGCCTTCGTGGTTTTGGCCGAGGGAGTGTAAAATAAAACGATGGCCGCCACGTTCTCCCGGAAAGAAGGTGTGATGCTGGTTATCTTCTGGGTAAGCACCCAAACGCTGATGCCGATATGTCGGGCGGAAAAGCCAAGATTCACCAGCTGGCCTGTGCGCCCTTTCACATCTTTGGAGGCTGCGCAGTCATCAAGGATTATGAGCGTGTTGGTGCCCTCAAACAGCCAGCTCACGATATTGAAAAAAATTTCAACCTCATGCTGCTTGCATATAATCACAAACATTCTTGGGTCATTTTCACCAATTCGATGGTAGGTCTTGTTGTGTGCGAATGTTGGGCAGATAAGCACAATGTAGTCGAACTTGCCGCGGAAAGGGCCGTAGATCTGGTCAACGACATATTTCGATTTACCTGAATTTGTCGGGCCCACAATCAGAGCGTTAAAGGGTATCTTGCTCGGATCCATTTCTATTAGTACTGCACAGATTCTAATTGCCTTCCTAATATATTCATCTGTGCGTCGCTGATTACGTAAATGTGGCAGTGCACATTGCCCGAGCCGCTTGCTTTCCTCTCGAGCTCAAGCTGTACCCCATCCTTTGTGTTTACAAGTCGCGTGCCGCTTCCGTGCATTGAGTTGTCAGCCATGGAACGCAGATCGATCATAAGCCCGAACTTGTCTTCTGTATAAAACTTTGTTGCATTCATGTGCTGTGTTTTGTTTTCGACTTTGAGAAAGAAGCGTTTGACCTCTTCCCAAATATCAATTCCTTCAAGTCCGTTGTTGTACAGCCTGTTGGGCGAGCCGTTTACTGTGACACTGACTTTCGTCAGGTCTGGGTTAAAGTATGCTTCTGACTGCCTTGCACCAGCAGTATGGGGCTCGACAAATAGTAGCAAGATGCCTTTGAGGGACCTTCTCTGAGGGTTAACTCTGAGATTCAGCCTTGTGTCGCTGCCTTTTTTAAAGGTAACAATTTCGTCACGCTGGATGTGGTCATATGCAAATTCTTTTCCACTTGTGTACGCGCTGAGGGCTTCATCTGCCAGTGTTTTGCTTCTTATCATCTCGTACTCCAGCTGGATGTTTGTCAGCTTGTATTTCAGTTTTGTTGGATCGGAGCCTCTGACGACCGGATCCGCTGACGCAAGTGTCAGTTCGAACACAAGATCGTTGTATAGAGCCTGCGGATAAAAGGTCCCGTGGTCATTCAAAATCTGGTGGTCAAGGCGGATCCTGTATTTTGTTCCGTAAATCTCGTTCAGTTTTTTCTCTGCATCGACGCCTGAGGTCTGCTTGTCACCCGCGTTTGAGCGAATTTTGCTGAGGCCCACACTCTGGATTCCATCTTGCAGCATGTTGTCGCGCTCCTCCTGCGATAGGAAGAGATCCTCGAATATCTTGTAAATGTCGTAACCAACTGTGTCCTGCAGTATGGTGCCAGAGTACTTCACAACAAGTTTGTCAACTAGCGCCCTACCAACATTGTCGACAAGAAAGTTGTTGGCATGGCCTCCGCTCAAATCAATGTTAAAGCGCAGCGCAAGTGAACCAGGAACAATGACCTCGTTTTCATTCAGCTTGGGCACCGAAACATAAAGCGTATCCCCCGGATTGGCTTCTGTGCGCTCGAAAGTGATGCGTTTTACCGCGCGCTCCGCTTTTAGCGCGCCAAGAGTTTTCTCGCTGCGTAATGGTCTAAGGTTTTCCTGTACACCGTCCATTATTACAAAGAATATAAAATATTCAATTAAAAAATTTCAATTGTAAATATAAAATAACTCCATCAACTTTGTTGATAATCAACTTTGTTGATATTCGATGGCAGAAGGTGGTGAATTTGGTATGGAGCAACCAGATCTTGACAAAACACTTGACAATAAAGATGATGATGAACAAGAGGCAAACACAACTCGGCCTGTCGCACAATCCACACCTCGCACTGGTGAAAATATTGAAATGCGAATTATGCATCACGAACAGAGCGGACTTCCAGAAACATCATTTGATGAAATCCCTTCGTTGGGGGGCTTTATTCATCAAGAAGACAAACCAGCGCTTCTTGAAAGAGCAAGAAATTTTATTAAAAGTAGGTTTCCAAAAGTGGACTTCAGAAAATTAGGCCCAATCGGTTTCAGCAAAAAGCCTGGCAATGAGACTACAATCGTTTCATTTGGAACACGAGGTGGCGAGACTGAAATTTTCAAAAAAGATGGGAAAGGTCTTTACCAAAAATTCATAGACAAGTTCAAAACATCCCTTGGTCCAGAAGCTGAATCTCTGATTGCTCAAGACAATGATGAAATAAGAGAAAACCGGCAGAGATTAAGAGAAGCTGAAAAAGAACTCAGAGATGCAGAAAAACTCGCCTCTGAAAGAGAAAAAGCTACACAAGAAGTGCAAGATCTTAGAATAAGAATAGAACGAACTCAAGCCAAGATTGATCAACTTGGGTCAAACGTTGAAAATGAATCAGAACTGAGGAGACTGCAGCAACTGAAAAAAAATCTTGAAAATGATTTAGAAAAAGCAAAAAAAGAGTTGGCGGCTCTCGAGAAACTTGAAAAAAACCAAAGCCAAAGAACAAAAAAGTGTTGACCAACTTAGAGCAAGTCTGGCCGCCAAAGAGAGCGAAAGAAACACAATGGAAGCGAGGCTCAACGACACAAGAACGTTGGATGAGCTGAAAGAGCAAGAAGCCGAACTGCAGCACCAAAATGAGGAAGATCAGGCGATTATTGATAATGCAGACACATCACCTTCTGATAGACTAGCCGCCGAAGGCCGCGTTGAAGAAAGACAAGAGGAGCTTGCTCGTTTGCAAACGCAGATTGATGAAAGAGAAAGAGCGCTTCCACTTCGTGAGAGGGTAAAAGAGATATTTAAAAAATATGGTGTGACCGTTACGGCTATTGTTATTGCAGCCGGGGTCACAATTGGGGCTGTCGTTAGTGCTATTACAAACGCTTTAAAAGCCACCGGTAAAGCTTTGGGAAAAGGTCTAAAAGATATTGGCTCAAAGCTTGCATCAATTCTGCCAGGTTTTATTGGCTCAATTGTGGGCTTTCTTTTCAAAGCCGCCGGTCAAGCTATCGGCTTTCTTGCTAAGCACACCTGGCTGATTATTTTGGCTGTGGTTGCCTTTCTTGTCGAAAAATACATCAAGAAGCGTTAGCGCATAACGGCGTAAATAAAAGCCGCAACTCCAACAGCACCAATAGCAATAGCTACTTTGTTATTTTCGTGTGTTTCAGTGACATCAGGTTTTTGTTCTTCAGGCTGAGGTGTATCAACTTTGTTGATATCTTCAGGCTGAGGTGTTTTCTCTTCAGGCTTCGTTGCTTCCTTGTGTATTGGGTTTGAGGGGTGGCTGTTTGGTGGGTTTATCTTTGTCGGCCCTCCTCCCATCAGCTTTAGTCCTGATTTTTTTGTGC
This sequence comes from Meandrina meandrites, assembly GCA_963693305.1. Lineage (NCBI taxonomy): Eukaryota > Metazoa > Cnidaria > Anthozoa > Scleractinia > Meandrinidae > Meandrina > Meandrina meandrites. The sequence continues at coordinate 35,404,873 of OY855910.1, forward strand.
TCTTATTCACTTCGTCGTTAACCCCGAGCTTCATGCCAGGGATAGCTTGTTTGAGCTGGTTGTTGTAACCAATAACAGTTCCCATATTTATTACCATCCGCGCAGGCATTAGCCAGGCCCCTGGACACACAGCAAAGTTAAGCCTCACCTTTGCCTCGTCGACAGCAAGTTGGTACCTTTGAATAGACTTTGCCAGATCCGGTTGCCTTATTGAGTCTTCCACTAGCACAAGGAACTCACTTTGCGCTTCCTTTGCGCGCCCTCCTGACCCAAGTATGCTGCTTCTAACATTCACCTGTGAACCCAAAACACAGTAAACGAACGCCTCTATCGACTGGTTCATTCGTGCCAAACCCGCCTGGGTCAGACCTTCTGCTACATTGGGACAAAACCAGTCTGCCTGTGAGTAGGCAGCGTCATCCGGCTCGATATACTGAATCAAGGTGCCTTTTGACCCTGTACCGCCTTCGTCTGAAAATTTATCGTGACCGGGGTAACTGGTATACGTTTTAGATGGTCCAACGCCTGTGATCCAGATGTAAACGCTTCCCAGGCCGTGGTTTGCGCCTCTTGTGAAACGAAAATCGCTTGACGGGTCGATTCCGAACTCATTGCATATTCTTTTGTACGAAGCAACGTCGTATTTGTTGTTAAACTGGTCAAAAGTAGGGTCACCAGGCAAAGCGCTTATGCTTTGTATTCCTCCCATCTTAAACAATATTCGCCTGACAGTAAAATATATATGGAACTTGTAAAAAGCTCGCACATTCGGTGGCAAAGCAGAGTTGTTATCGAAAATTTCACGACTGATACCACAGCCCGTTGTTGCGCACCAGACAGCGAAGTTAAGCTGCTGTGGCCAATATTTCATATTTGGGCCGGCTAGCCATGTTTTGGACTCTTTTCCTGAACGGTGGGTGAGTTTGGTTTTTTGAAATATCTCTCTGAACTTTGTTGTAAAATACTGGTCCGGTGTTACGTAAATATTCAGTTGGTTATTAAATATTTTTTTCAAACTCGGTGCGGCATCGTGAAAGCCAACAGCAGGGATGGGCAAAGAGTCACCTTTTAAACCACTTGGTGTCAGCTGTTGCGGGAACCCTTCTGATGATTGGCTAACACCCAGCGCACTTTTCATTTCCGGGCTCCAATATTTGCTGTCTGAACCTAAAACGTTTATCAAATGGCCTGGCCCTGCTTTGAAATAAATTTCTGAGGTTGCTGTGTGGTCTTTGGTGAAATCGGTCTGTGGCTCAAACTTAGATTTATCGGCATTTGGGTATTTTGCAAGAAAAGTATTCCATGCCTTCTGTTCTGCTACTTTGGCAATTTTGTCAGCTTCTGGCGTTTGAATCCATTGAAGAAGAGAAGCCATGTTTATATTTAAACAAAATATTTTTCTCTAATTATAAAATGGTTATTCTAACTGTTGTTACAAAAGAAAATCCACATACGGTCTATTTTGAACCCTATCCTATTCCAAAACCAAGCTATATACGGCTGCTTTCATGCTCCCTATACAATTCGTGGTTTAACTTAAAGGCAGGTGGTAAAATCTTCTACACTGATGATAAAAAAAATGTCAGATCAGAATCCATTTTGCCAGGTAATTATACTATCGAAGAAATGGCAAAAACACTTGAAAATTCTTTTAAAAAATATGGTGAAGTGATAAAAACACAAATCAATACTCCTGTCGGGCAGATGGTCATACAAAAAGTGGATGAAAAGGAAAAAATAAAGTTTGATAAAAACTTATCCGAACTGCTTGGCATTGATCAAGATTTACAATGGATAAGATATGTCAAACGTATTAAGCCACCCACGACTTATTTCATACATTGCGATTTAGTTGACAAAGAACATAATCTGTTAAATGGAAAACCGTCTGCTGTTTTACAAACTTTTGACATAACAGGAAAACCATATGAAAAAGTTTTTTATCAAAGCAGCCCACAACATATTTTGCGTGACGTTTCTGCTGATAAACATATCACAAATATGACAATATCAGTCAGAGATGAAAATAATGACCTGTTCGATTTCAATCAGGAACCTCTTCAGTTTCTGATTGAGATAAATTAAAGATAAAAAAAAATTCGTTAATATAACCATGTCATCCAACGTATTACCAACTGCACCATCTTATGAAGAAACAGAAACTCAGACAACACTCTATCCAAATCTCCCTACAACACCAAATGCCGAGAATTTCAGGCTAACTGAGATTAGTAAATATTTGAGAGAAATTAATACTGAAATCGAACATTACAGACTTGTTCTAAAAAAATATAAAAAGGTCAGGAAAGTGATTCACTATTCCGTGGTCAGTCTTGGCGCTATGACGACAGTTTTGTCTTCTGGGGCTGTTGCAACGTCACTTACTGGGATAGGCGCCTTGGTTGGGGTGCCATTAGGTGGAATTGCTATTTTTTCAGGGGGAGCATCTGCTGGGCTTTCTGTTATCAACAAAAAGCTTGAACGTAAAGTTAATAAACACTCAAGAATCCATGCTCTGGCTGTGGCAAAACATGACTCGATTAACAGCTCTGTCTCAAAGGCTCTGAATGATAATCATGTTTCTGACACGGAGTTCGAACTGATCACACGTGAAATGCATAAATATCCCCAACTTAAACAAAATTTACGCTCACACTTCGCTCAAAAACAAACAACTTCACGTCAGCCAGACGAGCCAGATCTTAAAAAGATCAAAAATGAAATAAGACAGGAAATTTTAAAAAAACTCACAGCGTCCAGAACAAATTTGAATTAACTTTTGAGGGGAAAAAAACAAGATTTTATCTAAGTGTTACAAAATAACAGATGAATGCGTGGCAACAGGCTTTTATTAAACCGAAACTAGGTCTCAGAGAAAGGGCCCGTGAAATTCCTTATCCTGCGTAAAATTCCTAAACCTGCGTAAAATTCCTAAACCTACGTAAAAATTCCTAAACCTGCGTGAAAAAAATTTTCAAAAAAGTTAGCGACAATCGGAATTTTACGCAGGTTTCGGAATTTTACGCAGGTTTTGGAATGTCAACCCACGCGAACAAAATCCATTATAATTTGTTGCGGAACAATTTGTGCCAAATTTCCTAAGAAACAAAGATAAAGATGTGTTACAAATGTGCATGACGAGCTTTGCCCTCAAAAAAATTCTGTCCAGGAGGTCGTTTAATCTTGTACAAGACTTGTCATCGCATGCCAGGAAATGTGACATGGAACTGGACCACAGATCTTTTCTTTTGTCACGCAGTCTCTGCATTCGTGGCCTCATGTGGTCGTAATGTATTCAGTGACTATTCAGTAAATCCTCTTACGGAGTTTTACTCGTTTAAGTGCTATTATACAGGCGTTTGCGAGACTTCAAAGCTATTGTGCCCAATTAAAAATTTTCCTGGCAACACTATCAAATCTAAGCTGGCATTTTTATATCGGTACTACACGAGATTGACCGAGACTGGAAACACATCATTGATTATCCACAACAAAGCCGCGCGTATAAATCGTCTTTGGTAAGTTGCATCTGTACATGTATATGCAAGCCGAGGAAAATTGACATCAGTAATAGCTGGATCAAAAGTATTTTCGACAAGCGGCAATAAGAAGAATGCACGAATAGCACGAGAAGTGGCCGTGGCGCTTTTAAGGACTCCATTCTAATTTATTTCTTGACTAATCTGCTTGAATTGAGGAGCATGTTAACGCATCTTCGTTGCATTTTCTTTGTAATATAGTTCTCGCTATGTTGCAAGTGTAGACGATTGCGAACCCAGAAGTCGACGGCCAGGAATATGCAAGCGTTTTGTCTAATGAATATAAAAGATTCGGCATTTTCGTCTATCGATCATTGTTACTGCGAATAAATTAATTCTGGCGGGAAACACAAGGTTGCAAACCATGTTATGGAAGCTAGACAAAAACCACATCGGTAAGTTATATTAACAATATTTAGAAATTATACACTTAAATTTTGCTTTTCTTGGATTGAACTGTTGTTATCTGTGGGCAGAGTATTAACCTCGCGCTTAACTATTCTGTCCTACTTGGGTAGTCAGTTCTTTATTGAGCTGTTGTTATCTGTAGGTAGAACATTAACCCCGCACTAAATTATTCTGTCCTACTTGGGTAGTCAGTTCTTTATTGAACTGTTGTTATCTGTAGGCAGAATATTAACCTCTCGCTAAATTATTCTGTCTTACTTATACACTTAAATTTTGCTTTTCTTGGATTGAACTGTTGTTATCTGTGGGCAGAGTATTAACCTCGCGCTTAACTATTCTGTCCTACTTGGGTAGTCAGTTCTTTATTGAGCTGTTGTTATCTGTAGGCAGAACATTAACCCCGCACTAAATTATTCTGTCCTACTTGGGTAGTCAGTTCTTTATTGAGCTGTTGTTATCTGTAGGCAGAACATTAACCCCGCACTAAATTATTCTGTCCTACTTGGGTAGTCAGTTCTTTATTGAACTGTTGTTATCTGTAGGCAGAATATTAACCCCGCACTAAATTATTCTGTCTTACTTGGGTAGTCAGTTCTTTATTGAACTGTTGTTATCTGTAAGCAGGAATATTAACCCCGCGCTAAATTACTCTGTCTTACGTAGGTAGTCAGTTCTTTATTGAACTGTTGTTTTCTGTGAGCAGAATAATAACCTCGCGCTAATGTTTTTAACGTAAGACCTTTTTATGAGCTGCCAGCTAAACTGTTGTAAAACATGAATCTCACACTTCGATGTTTGTTGTTAATTTTTCTTAGCTAGTTAGTCATCAAAATCAATCTTTTGCTCCAGCTAATATCTGTTTTTGTTTTTCTTTCTCTCCAGGGAAGCCGCTAATATTATAAACTGCCAGAAAGCGTCTGGAAAATATTTTTGATCAAGTTCGAAAAGGTGTTACCGCCAACACGTAGATGGTGCTAATCTTGCGAAATACGTTCTTCTATTACAGTTAATAATAAGCCATGGGTAGATTCAATCTACCCTTAGCCTAATTTGCATAAATTTTTTTCGAGGGCAAAGCTCGTCATGTGAAGCATATAATATATCAAATTTGAGAAGCCAAAAATAAAATCAGACGATATTCCACATAAAAATAAGCTTATCGAACACGCCGACGCTTGGGGGTTTCCCTGCTTCGCCAAGCATGACAATCAAAACACTTGCGACTTGTCAGCTTTATATTTAGACGTTAGTAAAATTATGTAAACACAGAAAGTTCTTGAAGTTAATTACAAATAATTACACGGAAAGACACGCAAAATGATTTTACTGTTTCATACTCTTATATATGTTATAAAAGAACTTTCTACACCTGTTTGGCAGAATGAGGTTAGACAGATAACACATCAAGTAGTGAAGGCTATGAAAGAGGCGGAAAAAAATTAAACAGTCTCGCTTGGTAAGTTAACTTCACTCAATATAAATATTGGTTTCCGGTCTTCTTCTCAGAAATATCACGCTACGGCTCCGCACCAACTCTTATAGTAAGATTTCTTGAAAATTTCGTCGTAATCATCTTCATCATAAATAGGATAGCCGAGATAGTGATTGACTCCATTTCTGTGGCACAGATTACAGAGATAATTTCGCATGCAATGACCACATTTATAACAAAATAAGACCTTTACAATTTGTTGATTGTGATCACAAAATGGTGCTTCGGCGATTGCAGCATTCACCTCATCCCAGCCAAGAGCGTCTCGCTCTCTGATCTTTATTTTAATAAACTCTTTGTAGATTTTTTCACAAAGTTCTGGTGGAAGTGTTTGTATTTGTTCCAACTTGTCTGCCATTTCAGCGTATATAATGCTGGGTGGCACTTCTCTAATGCCCGAGAAAAAAATCAAGTACATTTTTTGCCATTTTTCTTGGCATTCAGAATTTGCATCAGAAGCTGCGGGTCCATTTTTTTTAAGATCCTCTATGAATTGTTCTTTGAAAAATATAGTTTGTTCGTAACACACGCCTTCTCCTTGTAGCATTTCAATGCTTTTTCCTTTTTTTGAAGCCCATTTTGGTTTTTTTACACTTTGCTCCACTGGTCCTTTTCTGCCTCTTCCCATTTTACTATATAACCTAAGGTGTTACTTCTCTAATTGCTTGTACTTGAGCTCCGCCAAGACCTGCTCGAAGTTTTTCTTCGCTTTTTTATGTTTGTAGATTAGCTTTTGCTTAAGTTTACTTCCCCCGCATTCCATGCATAAACGATAGTAACACATTACCCCTTTTCCGCAGTTTTTACATGGGGCTGGTTTTTTTTTCACTGTTTTTAGTTGATAGTTGTGCCACGCGCAGTACTCTCCCATACACCTCCGCCCACATGTTTCTTTTCGACTTAACATTAACCACCCGCAGTTGTTTTTTCCTCGCGGCATTTCTTATATAACCACGGTTTGAATTATATGATCTAAGGCTGTTATTCTCTAATTGGTTGGCGATGCTTAATAAGATTTCTTAAAGACTTTATCGTAATCATTTTCATCATAAATAGGATAGCCGAGATAGTGTTTGCGTCCATTTCTGCGGCACAGATTACAGAGATTATTCCGTGGGCAAATGTCGCTACATTTATAACAGAACAAGACCCTTACAATTTGTTCATTGCGATTGCACAATGGTGCTTCTTTAATTGCAGCGTTTACCTCGTCCCAGCTGAGATCTTTTCGCTCCCTGAGTTTTATTTTAATAAACTCTTTGCAGATTTCTTCTTGAAGTTCTGGTGGAAGTGTTTGTATTTGTTCCATTTGAATTATATAATCTGAGGTTGCCTTTCTCTAATTGGTTGCCCCTTTTCTTCTTTGGTCTGTTTTTTTTAGTAGTATTGTCGGAAGTTAACAAATAACGTTTTATGTGAGTGTTTCCATAAATTGAACTCCCCACCACCAACTGAACCGCGAGCTTCCGAGAGCGGTTCAGTTGGTGGTGGGGAGTTCAATTTATGGAAACAAACTTCCCTCACATAAAACGTTATTTGTTAACTTCCGACAATACTACTCGACTCGTATCAGCTCGTGTATATTGGACATGGATGACTTTTCACATACTATTCGGACTATTCGGAAGTATTCGTACTATTCGCGACTATGTGCTATTCGATTTTTCCAGACATCTATTTAGACCAAGCCGTCATTCAACACAGGAGAGGGGACTGCTCAGAAGCTTTTTAGTCAGAGAAGCGTGTACTCGACATCAGATTGAGGCTGTCTGGTGAAGAACATCGAAAGACTGCTGACAGCTTCCATAAAGTAGGGGTTACACAACATTCACTGGGCGACTACATCTCCGTTCTTGAGCCCAAGAATCATGCACTTGATATCAGACGGAAACTGTTTGCTGAAAACCATTCAGAGACTGCTGACAGCTATCTTTCAGTGGGGGTTACACAACATTCACTTGGAGACTACAACTCTGCTCTCGAGCCCAAAAAGGGTGCACTTGAAATCAGACGGAAACTGTTTGGTGAGCATGACTAACAACAACCATGAAGTGAGGGTTACACAACATTCACTAGGAGACTACACCTCTGCTCTTGCCTATGAGAAGTGTTCACTTGATATCACACTGAGACTGTTCGGTAAAAAACATCCAACGACCACTTACAGCTACCATTCAGTAGGTGTAACACAACATTCACTTGCCGACTACAAATTGTCCGCTCTTAAGTCCAAGAAGCGAGCGCTTTATATCAGATAGAAACTGTTTGGTGAAGGATAGTCAGAGACAGCTGACAGCTACCATTCAGTAGGGGTGTACACATCATTCACTGGGCGACTACATCTGACTGCTCTGGATCCGGATCCAAGCTTGTACTTGATATCAGTCTGAAACTGTTTGGTGAAGAACATTCAGAGATGGCTGAGAGCTATCATTCAGTAGGGGTTACACAACATTCACTGGGCAACTACATCTCCACTCTGAAGTCCAAGAAGCGCGCGTATGATATTAGAATGAAAGTGTTTGGTAAAGAACACTTACAGACTGCTGACAGCTACCATTCAAAAGGGGTTACACAACATTCACTGGGAGACTACATCTCTTGTCTCTAGTCAGACAAGCGTGCATTCGACATCAGAATGAAACTGTTTGGTGACTGAGGACACCCAAAAACGGTCACAGCAATCGTTCAGTATTGTTTATTTTCAGTATTGTTTCTCATTTTTAGCTCATTACCGGGTGAGTATACTGAATCATTACCAAAGTAAGTATATGAAACTTTATTTAAACAGGGTGGGTCATTTAGGTGGAAGACTAGTATCTATAGGTGCGCTGCATCTAGAACTTACATCACATTAAAATTTAACATTAAAAATAGTACTCCTTATTACAATGCTATTACAAAAAGAGGCTAAAATATACTTTACCAAAAAGCTTTTATAACAGGAAATGTTTCTCTAGGCTGTAAAATGCTTGTATGTTATCTACGCTTGCATTTTTCGCGCCTCTAAAAAGAAAGGTGTTTTTAGAAGATTTACCATTTCCGGGGATGGGGAAAGCAGAGACCGGGGAACATTTTGCTGGGAAAATTTTAAGTCTTCTTTTTTCATATGCAAGAAAAAAAATGGCGAACATGCAGGAAAACGAAATGATAAAGCACTCGGGAAAACAAAATGACAAAACAAGTGGGGAGACAAAATTACAAAACTGGCGGGAAAACAAAATAACAGAACAAAATATTATTTATGAATTTTTACCAAAAAAGAACGTCCTCTCTATTTTTGACGCAAAAGAACGCAAGAGGAATTGAGCGTTACTCCAAGCATTCGTCCCCCACCTTTTGCGCCAACCGTTAAATTGCGCTGTTTTCCATTTCTTTTGTGATTTATTGCCCGCTTTCTACGATCCAAGAACAATGTCAGAAAATAGAGTATTTCACACATGTTTCTTGCGACGAAAACGCTGAAAATGGAAATACCGGTATGTTTGTAACGAAATAGCATTCCCAAGGTAAGTTACAGGTAAACTCACCGCGGGAACACGTTACAAGGTGTTTGCCGTCACACACTTAACATTTAACACTTTACCAAGGTCATTAATCTTTCATACTGTTTTCGGTGCGAAGTGCGAAAATGGATAATTCGAGGTGCTCGTTAGCAGCATCTCGCTTTTATTATTTATACTGTTTCGACAGTCCTCTACTGCTTTGTTATGTCAGTGTTTCAGACACCGAAGAATTAGAAGGCGAAGACTCCGTTTATATAAATCTCCTTGTTGGATGTTTCTAGGCCTAGAGATTAAATCGAAATACATATAAGAAAATGCACTACAGATCTTCCTTGACTTGTGTTGTATTTAAACGCCAACTTTCCAAAAAAAGTAGCTTATACTTACAAATCACACTGAAATCAGCAAGCAATCCAGCCATGATTCTAAGAAAGACCACGTTTTTGCTGCCTCTAGTTGAACACGCAAAGTTGACCTCCAGAAATATAAACCATATTTAATTTCAAGTTTCTCTGTTTATTTTATTTGCTTATCTTTGAGGTTTGCCTCGCGCGATCGGTCATTTTATCTTGGGGTACTTGAAAAACCTACCTATTTACCTCGGTAACTTTCATGGGCGATTCTTTTGTTCTTTTTGATGTATCCATGGAAATGCACCGCGGTAAATTTACCTTGGGAAATGTTGGTCACACACGATTTGTGAGTTTTCCGAGGTAAAGAGCCCATTTACCACAGTAAAAGGACGATGTGTAACCGTAACTGTATAAGTTTGACACACTACACTTGACACTTAGCTATTCCGTACTGGAAACCCTACACTGCTACACAGATCAAGTAATTTGTTCCAGTCAACTCTTGTTAATTACATTTTATGCAGTCACGAAAAACCTTTCGGTAACGATTCTCGCATCGCGACCGCATAAAAACAAAATCTATAATCAGAGGGCTAGTTTCGTGGTCTGTATGTTTTTTTTTTTCACTACTAAAATAAAAGTTGACTAAAAATCTAACATTTCGCAATGATTGGAAGTAAAATCATAAAACGCATGGGTCTATTTGGAAAGGGAGGTTTTTTTAAATAAAAGTTAATAAAATAGTTAGGTGCCATTTTCACGGCAAAGCCACTGCCGGGCTACTTTTCACACGCGAACAGAAATCAAGTTATCGCCGCGTAGAACACAAAGCAAACTACTCCCCGGCAGTTAGAAAGGACCAATACAAAGTATAAACGAAAGGGATAAATTGTATTTGGCGAGTTCTATTAGATTCGGTAGACAGAAATTTCTTTTAAAAGATGTAAACTACTGAGACCGTTTGACCTTGTATCGTTTGTCGGATGCTACGCCACTTGCGCACTATCAAAGCAACTTCAGGAAATTGGATGTCAATCAAATGCGTTTTCGATGAGCTATCAGAACACGCAAAACTTGTACGGCATGCAAATTTCTTTCGAGCTTTCTGTAAAAAGAAAATTCACACAATCACAAATCACGCATTTTGTTCCTTTAGCGATAACTTATTAAATCGACGGTTTGAAAGAATAGCAAATCCATATCAGCCAATGAATGGCGGTCAACATTGGCCATTTCCATCGACAAGCGCCACATTTTATCGTCCAGCTACAACTACTGGCGAGTTCTAAGCACGCCATCGCCTCAGTCTTCAGTTGCAAGTGATGTCGAAGTACTTGCTACGGCAAACACAAAAACGAAAAAACCTCGCGTTAAGTCTGCTGACTGGACTGAGGAAGAAACGCACGAACTTCTTGAAGCGTAGGCGCCAAAATTCAGTAAGCTGTGGGGAGTTTCACAAAGAGAAAAAATCAAACTCTGGAACGATATCTATTCTTTGTATAAAGAAAGGTGTCCAGAAAGCCAGAGAATGCTACAGCAGGTGAAGAAACGGCAGCAGAATCTAGAGTACGGGTTCAAGCAGAGTAAAGCAGCGATCTCGCTCGACTGGAGAAGCTGGAATTCAGAAAATTATAGAAGGCTTCCCGGCTATTTCGACATCTTTGTTGAGGTGCCGGTGGTGGGACATCGATCCATCTAAAACGGCAATCAAATGAGTCACTACCTTTACCTCAGAGCCGAGTGTAAACGAGGCTTCGCAAATCGAAAGTGTAAGTGTTTCTCTCCATGAATCAGAACTGCCTGAGAAAAGAAAGGCGAGAAAGTACGACTCCAGACTGGCAGAGTTCCTGGAGTTCTTTTATTGAAATGTGTGAAAACAAAAGAGTATGGAACAGGACAACGCAAGATTTGAACGATCGGCTGAAATGTTCCGTGACGCCAAGAGCAGGCAAATGGAACAAACAAACGCCATACTTGCTGGCTTAAAAGACATTTTTAAAGATTTAGCATCAAAATAATTGTCTTTATCTAATCGTTTATTTTCTGTTATTGGATCGTTGTTATCCGTGCCATAGGTCACCCATTCAAAACAAATGTTGTGCAAGTGCAATACTCACGTAGCAAACACAGTCTTCTTTAGGGTCTCGTTTTTCTGTTCAACCTTTTTCAACGCAATTCTCCAACGAGCTTTCAACATGCCAAATGCTCGTTCCACCACAGATCGTAGCGAACTTTAAGTTAAACTTTCTCTGCTCCTGAGTCAGGCGTGTTCTGTCCGGGTAGGGTTTCACTAGCCAGTTCGTTAAGTACTGTCGCCAGCTAAAAGGGGCCTTATTTCTGTTCCATTTAGATTGCCTCTTGGACAGCTAAGAATTTGCTCGTTCGCTGCAAGTTCATAAAAAACGCCATCTCTTCTGCGTGCATTGCATGTCGTTTATTTACAGATAACGTCAACACTTTATATCATCGTGCGAGTGCACCGAATTTGTTGCGCTTGATAGACGTATCAGAAGAACCGTACAAGACTGTGAACTTACTACAGCAATAAACGTAAAAGAAAAGAAATAAATTTTAAGAACAGTAAAGCGTGCCTGTATCTCACATAATAAGCCCTTTACAATAAATACTCCTAACCTACAGTTAGTTAAACCAGCGCGATGCGACCTCTTTGTTAAAGAAACATCTGTTCTTTGATATGAAATTCCGGCGGCCTCACAAAGCAAATATTGACATGGCGGGAAAAATATTGATATGGCGGGAAAATTCCGCGGCCTCACAAAGCAAACACGCATGGAATGCACCTTGGAATGCACCTTCTCCCCCTCGCATATTCTCGTGTCGTCATGACAACGTCATGACGACACGAGACAAAAAGCGTGAAAAGAATAAACCTGATGTTGATTGAGTCAGGGGAGATACAGCATTACTGTTGGGTAAGAAGAGAAAGCGCCTTGTTATTCGATAAGGTAAGAAACAATAAAACTTTCTACTGCATGAGGTGCTTAACACGTTTCACAAGAGCGCACACGCTGGTGGAACACGAAAAGTACTGCAACGGAGTGAATGGCAGACCAACAAAAATAGATATGCCGGAAGAGGGGGAAAACATACTCTCTTTTCAAAATCATCAGAAACAGATGAAAGCGCCCTACGTGATATACGCGGACTTTGAGGCACTGGTAAAAAAGATGCACGGCTGTGAGCGAGACCAGGAAAAAAAATACAAAAGTTACACAGAAAAGACCGAGTGGCATGAAGCATGCGGGTATTCATACATTGTTTTGAAAAGCGATGGAGAAGTAACAGCCAAAAAAGTTTTCAGGGGTGAGGGAGCGGTAAAGTCATTTCTGGAAAGCATAATGCAGGAAAAGGAAAAAATAAGAGAAATGCTAGCCGAACAGAAACCTATAACAATGACAAACGAAGACTGGTATGACTTCAAAAATGCGTATAACTGTCATATCTGTGAAAAGAAACTGGTAAAAGAAAACTATTGGGATTCATTGCCGGTTTACACTAAAGGTCTTATATCAGAAAAAGAAAAATACCAGGGCCAATATCACAAGAGGTGCTTTTTTCAAGAGCAAAAATATCAAAGGGAAGAGCTGGAACAATTGGGATGTTATGGAACAGAAGAAGGTGAATTTGAAATTATAATACTAAAAAAACCGGAGCAAAAAGACAAGCGGAAAGCAAAAGAAAAAACCAACTGTTATTTATGTAAAAAGCCACTGCTTCAAAAGAACTACAGAGACGCGGTAAAAGACCATTGCCACTTAACGGGTAAGTACCGAGGAGCGGCACACAACCAATGTAACCTTAAACTGAGAATAAATCCCAAGACGGACCAGATACCAGTTGTATTTCACAACCTGAGGGGATACGACTCGCACCATTTAATGCAAGCGATGGCAAATTTGCAAAAAGAGGTGAAATGCGTCGCAAACAACATGGAGAAGTACATAACCATTTCGGTCGATGGTCTGCGTTTCATAGACAGCTTGAACTTTCTGCAAGGAAGCTTGGACTCGCTGGTAAAAGCAACGCCAAAGGAGGCACTAAAAATAACATCAACAATATCAAATGGCAGTGATCTGCTTTACAAAAAGGGAATTTACCCATACGAGTACATGGACTCATGGGAAAGATTCAGCGAAACAAGTCTGCCCAAAAAAGAAGACTTCTATAGCAAACTCAACGATGAACATATTACAGAAGATGAATACGCACACGCGAAGACAGTATGGGAGACTTTTGATTGTAAAACATTGGGAGATTACCACGACCTTTACGTGAAAACGGATGTAGCTCTGTTGGCAGATGTATTCGAGAACTTCCGTAAATTGTGTTTGCAGCAGTACGGTCTTGACCCGGCACACTATTTCACATCACCAGGCCTCTCATGGGACGCGCTCTTGAAAAAGACGGGTGTCGAGCTTGAGTTGTTTACAGACCATGACATGCATATGTTCGTGGAACGAGGAATACGCGGAGGAATCTCGATGGTAAGCAAAAGACACGCAAAGGCAAACAACCCATTGATATCTGACTACGACGAAAGCAAACCGAACAGTTACATAATGTATCTGGACGCAAACAACCTGTACGGCTGGGCAATGAGCAAGCCTCTCCCCAAAAGCGGATTCAAATGGAAACGCGTGATGCCGACTGAGGAGGAAATAATGAACAAAAAAGAAAACGCCAAGACCGGATGGATACTCGAAGTTGATCTGGAATACCCGGCGGAACTGCACAAAGAGCACAACAGCTACCCGCTGGCGCCTGAGAAAAAGGTCGTGAAAAAGGAATGTATGTCGGACTATCAAAAGAGGTTGATAAAAGACCTAGAGCTGAAACCCCCAGACAGCAAGAAGCTGCTGCTTACACTTGAGGACAAAAATGACTACGTGGTTCACTACGAAAACTTGAAGTTCTATCTGAAGCAGGGGATGAAACTGAAGCGCGTAAAAAGGGTGCTGGAGTTCGAACAAGAGTGTTGGATGGAGCCGTACATCCGGATGAACACAGAATTCAGGAAGCAGGCAAAGAACGACTTTGAAAAGAACTTTTACAAGCTGATGAACAACTCAGTTTTCGGCAAAACCATGGAGAACCTGCGCAACCGAGTAGACATAAAAATAGTTCGCAGCAATGAGAAAGACAAAATAAGGAAATTGGTCGCTAGCCCCTTGTACGCAAGGCACGTAATATTTACAAACGACCTGGTGGGCATTGACATGCGCAAAAGCCGCCTGCTGCTCAACAAGCCGGTCTACACAGGAATGACAATCCTTGACAAAAGCAAGATACTTATGTACGACTTCTTTTACAACCACCTGAAAAAGCAGTACGGTGAGAAATGCGAGCTCCTGTACACTGACACGGACAGCCTGCTTCTGAAGATAGAAACAGAGGACGTCTACAAAGACATAAAAGCAAATGAAAACTTCTATGATACATCAGACTACCCGAAGGAGCATCCGCTCCACTCAACAGTGAACAAAAAGGTACTGGGAAAAATGAAAGATGAGTGTGCGGGGACCCCAATATCGGAGTATGTTGGCCTGAGATCAAAAATGTATTCTGTAATGAAGGCGGACGAAAAAAATATCAGAAAAGCGAAAGGCGTAAAAAAGAACGTTGTGAAGAAGCAAATCAAGCACGAGCAGTACAAGCAGGTGCTGTTCAGCAAAGAGCAGCTATGGCACGGAATGAACATTTTGCGAAGCGAGGGGCACGAAATCTACGGCATGCATGTAAATAAAATTTCACTGTCCCCGTTTGATTCAAAGCGCTGGATAGCTGACGATGGAATAAATACAAAGGCTTATGGGTACAATAACTGTATAGAAGAAATGGAAGCTTTATTAGCTACTATAGAAATAAAAGAAATAGATCTTGAAGCTTAAACAAATGATGAAATGAAAGAAATAGAAGAAGCTTTAAAAGAGATGTTATAGTTGCTCGGGAGGTAATTGTGTGTTTGGAGGCACAACCAGCAGTTCTTCACGCACGAAGCCGCGCTTGGGCCCGTCATGCAAATAGTAGAGAACGGGCTGATTCGGTTTGGTAAAAGATCGTTCAATGTTGTAAACTTTCAAAGACCAGATTGGATCAGTGGCTCTTTTCACACCACCTTCAAGCTCGCCAGGTTGGTACAAATACCTAAGATTCACAAGAGAGGGGAGCTTTTTTTCGCTTTCTCCAACAGGCCTCAAATAAGGTGTCGATGGCTTTGCATAAACATTTTTTTCTTTGATGGCAACGGCGGGTTTCTGGCCGGTAAGGCTTGTTACCTCGTTGTTCAGAGCGGCCACAACCTCAGGAAGCCTTTTTACCCACGCCGTGGACCGCTGTCCCTCAGGCTTTCGCATTTCAACGGCATACTGGTGTCCGAACAAGCGCTGAGCTAGGGTACTGTTGAAACGTTCAACAATGGCCTGGTCACGGTGAATGTCAACTCGCCCGCGCCGAATGTACGTTTTGTGATTTTCCATTTCTTTTGTAACAGCGCCCATGAATTCGCGCCCAGGGTCAACCTGCAGAAGTTCAGGCCATTTCAGAGGTGATCGTTTGTAAATTCTCTTAAAAGCTAAAGCAACTTCATCAGAGTTTTTAGAGGTCAAGGGTTCAGCTTCTTTGTAGCGGCTGGCCACGTCAACAACAGTGAGTGCGTATTTGAAAACTTTGCGCCCAAGGGGTAGTTTGTCATGTGGCAAAAAAAGAAGATCCGCCTGGTGCACTTTGTTGGGTGTAGGAACGTCGAATTTCGGCCGAGGAATGCGCTTTGGTGCTGGGAGGAATATCTGCCACAGTGCTTGCTTGAACAGCCACTTTTTTGCGGTTTCTTCTGGTACCTTGGCAGCTTCGGCTAATTTTTTGATTGCAGCAAAACCTTTCCAGTAGCCCCCAGGACTATAGTATGTCTTTGCGAGTTTGGCATCCATCATATCAACAAAGTTGATGATATAAGTAAGGAATTAAAAAAGTTTAAAACCCTGGGTTTACCCCACTCACTAAAGGAAACGGAAAGCAGCGTAGCCTAGAGCAAGAGACCCGGCACCCACGAACATGAGTTCACCATTTTTTTGCTGTTGGCTTGGTTGATAGAAATCTGAGAACTTGGGTTCTTTGGGGGGTATCATTTGTTTGTCAGGGTGCGCCTGGTTGTACAGTTTGAAGGCGTAGTCAGTGTTTGTAAAGTTCTGCTTGGCCTGCTCTTTTATTTGCGTGTTAGTCGCAATCCAGTCGAGAAGTTTGGTGCGGTCACGGGAGTATTTGGCGTAAGCCGCTTGATACGCCTCGAGAGCTTTATCATGTCGTACTTTTTCGTCAAGTGCAGCGTCACCTCCGCCAAGTGCCTTCGCAAGATAATTGCCACCGATAAAAGCCGCAGCATTCAACACAGCCCCACCAACCATAATCGCGATACTTGCCATTGTAATCAACTTTGTTGATATTATATATCAGAGCAGAGTTTTTTTCAAATCATTAATTTCAGACGCTGGTGGGAAGGATTTTTTGGTCCTCGAGGTACTGTTTGAGCGCAATGCTCGCCGCCATGACGGCGGTGAACTTCACGTAGTTCATTGCACTGCTGCTGGGGTCAGAAGTAAAATTCTCTTTCACAACCTTTTTTGCGACCCAGCCGATGCCGGCAGCAAATCCAGTGAGTGTAGCCGCATCCGTGATTGTTTTAACAAGCTTGTTGTCTGACATTATTTTGTAAGTATAGAAATGGAAACATACAAAAGTTTAAATCAAAATTAATTATTTGTCTCTTCTTCTGATATCAACTTTGTTGATGCGTCCGGGTCAAATAATGTGGCCTTCAAAAGATCGCGGACTGTATGAAAAACCTTCACGTTAAAGTCGTACCATATCAGTCCGATTCCAAAAATGGCCGCGGTTGAGATAAGAACTTGGGGAATATCAACTTTCTTCATGATATATGATACAGGTATAATATTAATTACAAATATTCAATCCAAATGTTTAACACCTCTGGTCTGTGTCGGGCGAGCAGGTTGTGGCTCAGCACGTGCGGGCTCAGGTGTCTTTTTTTGCTGAATGCGGCTTTGAGCTCTTCACGTTTGTAATAAATCCCGATCAGTGAAACGACTATGCCGGCAACACCAATCCATTGTGTGGTGCTGAGACTGCTATGATCAACTTTGTTGATATCGGTACTCTTTGGTGTTTCGTCTGCTATCAACAAAGTTGATGGCGGGTCTGGCTCAGGTGCCGGAGCGGCGGCCTTTGCCTTGTTGTTTGCGATTATGACAGCAGCCTCAGCTGCGGCTTTTTTCTGTTGTTCACGGGCCAGCCGCGTTCTTTCTGCAACCAATTTGCCTGCAGCCACACGTTTGGGATTTTTTGCACGCTTTGGGATTGAAGTTGGAGTTGGAGTTGTTGCTTGCTGTGTTATCTCGGCCTGCGGGGTTTCGCCCTGTGAATTTGCACTCTCGGATTGTTCGGTTGACATTTTAAAACAAAGCGTATATGTTAAGCAAATAAAATTATTATGCAATTACTCAGAATTTGTCTGCAAATGTTCAGTAGTTGGTGAGGTATGCTGAGGAATTTCTTCTAATTTTGCTTTGTCATTTGTCTCCAAATGCGAATTAAAATCAATGTGCTTCGCCGTTATCAAAGCAGCAGAAATAGGAGCAAGAAATTTTCCATATTTCAAAGAGAGACTGCCGACAAAATCTGTCATTTCTTTGTTAATAATGAAGTCTTCTTTTAGCTCTTTTTTCATTGCATCAATGTCATCTATTTCAACAACCATTTGCAGGCCTCTTGTCAGAAGCGTAAGCAGGCTGTCAACCATGCTTTCGGTTGTCTTGCTGCCAACGAAGGTTTCATATCTCTTGTAGTACTTTTCAACTTCTTTATCAGTCAAGCGTTTCAACTGCTCATGTGCTAATTGCACTCCGATGGCCTCTTTGGATTTGCCTGTTAATACAAGCACGGCCAGCTGCTCACGAAGAGCAGGAATGTTAGGTCCGGGGACGAAGTCTGGCACAATGCTACTACCAGCTGGCACGCTCGACGGCTCGGCTTCCAGTAGGTTTATAACTTCTGCTAACTCTTGTTCAGCCATCATTAACTTTGTTTATATACAACTTTTATTTTTTTAATTCAAAATGAATACCGTAGGGGTAGCGAAGCGAGAACACGAGATAAGAGAACTTCCGCTCTTTCAGCTTTGAAATCAGAGATTTGTACTCATCGTGGGAGAGTTCGCCGGCGTAATCATCAAAGATCGCCTTCGTGGTTTTGGCTGAGGGAGTGTAAAATAGAACGATAGCCGCCACGTTCTCTCGGAAGGAAGGTGTGATGCTGGTTATCTTCTGGGTCAGCACCCAAACGCTGATGCCGATATGTCGGGCGGAAAAGCCAAGATTCACCAGCTGGCCTGTGCGCCCTTTCACATCTTTTGAGGCTGCGCAGTCATCTAGTATTATGAATGTGTTGGTGCCCTCAAACAGCCAGGTCACGATATTCAAAAAAATTTCCACCTCGTGCTGCTTGCATATTATCACAAACATTCTTGGGTCATTTTCACCAATTCGGTGGTAGGTCTTGTTGTGCGCGAATGTTGGGCAGATAAGAACAATGTAGTCGAACATGCCGCGGAAATGGCCATAGATCTGGTTAACCACAAACCTCGATTTGCCTGAATTCGTCGGCCCCACAATCAGAGCGTTGAAGGGTATCTTGCTCGGATCCATTTCTATTAGTACTGCACAGATTCTAATTGCCTTCCTAATATATTCATCTGCGCGTCGCTGATTACGTAAATGTGGCAGTGCACATTGCCCGAGCCGCTTGCTTTCCTCTCGAGCTCCAGCTGTACCCCATCCTTTGTGTTTACAAGTCGCGTGCCGCTTCCGTGCATTGAGTTGTCAGCCATGGAACGCAGATCGATCATAAGCCCGAACTTGTCTTCTGTATAAAACTTTGTTGCATTCATGAACTGTGTTTTGTTTTCGGCTTTGAGAAAGAAGCGTTTGACCTCTTCCCAAATATCAATTCCTTCAAGTCCGTTGTTGTACAGCCTGTTGGGCGAGCCGTTTACTGTGACACTGACTTTCGTCAGGTCTGGGTTAAAGTATGCTTCTGACTGCCTTGCACCAGCAGTATGGGGCTCGACAAAAAGTAGCAAGATGCCTTTGAGGGACCTTCTCTGAGGGTTAACTCTGAGATTCAGCCTTGTGTCACTGCATTTTTTAAAGGTAACAATTTCGTCACGCTGGATGTGGTCATATGCAAATTCTTTTCCACTTGTGTACGCGCTGAGGGCTTCATCTGCCAGTGTTTTGCTTCTTATCATCTCGTACTCCAGCTGGATGTTTGTCAGCTTGTATTTCAGTTTTGTTGGATCGGAGCCTCTGACGACCGGATCGGCTGACGCAAGTGTCAGTTCGAACACAAGATCGTTGTATAGAGCCTGCGGATAAAAGGTCCCGTGGTCGTTCAAAATCTGGAAGTCAAGGCGGATCCTGTATTTGGATCCGTAAATCCCATTCAGTTTGGTTTCTGCAGCGACGCCTGTGGTCTTCTTATCACCCGCGTTTGAGCGAATTTTATTGAGATCTTCACTCTGGATTCCATCTTGCAACATGTTGTCGCGCTCCTCCTGCGATAGGAAGAGGTCCTCGAATATCTTGTAAATGTCGTAACCAACTGTGTCCTGCAGTATGGTGCCAGAGTACTTCACAACAAGTTTGTCAACTAGCGCCCGTCCAACATTGTCGACAAGAAAGTTGTTGGCATGTCCTCCGCTCAAATCAATGTTGAAGCGCAGCGCAAGTGAGCCAGGAACAATGACCTCGTTTTCATTCAGCTTGGGCACCGAAACATAAAGCGTTTCCCCCGGATTGGCTTCTGTGCGCTCGAAAGTGATTCGTTTTACCGCGCGCTCCGCTTTTAGCGCGCCAAGAGTTTTCTCACTTCGTGTTGGCCGAAGGTTTTCCTGTACACCTTCCATTATTGCAAAGAATATAAAATGTTCAATTAAAAAAATTAAATTGTAAATATAAAATAGCTTCATCAACTTTGTTGATATTCGATGGCAGAAGGTGGCGAATTTGGTATGGAGCAACCAGATCTTGACCACGATATTGACCATGATGATGATGATGATGATGATGATGAACAAGAGACCAACAGAACCCAGAAATTTCAGCCTGGCACGGTTTCCACCCCCTACCATGGTGGTGAACAACATGAAATGCAAACTATGCAGCACGAACAGAGCGGACTGCCAGACACATCATTTGATGAAACACCTTTGTTAGGAGGCAGGACGCAAACATTAAAAGAAAAGGCGTGGAGGGCACTAAAAGGGGTGTTTCCAGAAAGCTCAGCAACAAGTCTTGAAGCCTCTTACAGTCTAAAGGGCAGATTACAAGTAAAAATGGCTGGAGCCGGTAAAAAATTATATGATCTTTTCACCACAAAAAGGAGTACAGGTCAACAACAGCTAAATCCAAATCTTACAAAAGAAATCAGAAGAGAACTTGGACCAATGGCACGAGAAGTTGTTGAAAGAGACAATGAAGAAATAAGAAATGATCGCCAAAGATTAAGAGAAACTGAAAAACAACTTAAAGAGGGCGAAAAACTATCCTCTGAAAGAGAAAAAAAGCCCAAGAAGTGCAAAAATTGAGAGACAAAATAGAACAAAATCAATCTCAGATTGATGCGCACACTCAAGAACATGGTACAAACGTTGAAAGTGAATCAGAACTGCGGAGACTGCAGCAACTGAAAAAAAATCTTCAAACTGATTTTGAAAAAGCAAAAGAAGATTTATCCAAGCTCCAGAAACAGGCAAAAACCAAAGCAAAAGAACAAAAAAGCGTCGACCAACTTAGAGCAAAAATAGCCGCCAAAGAGAGAGAAAGAAACACAGTTCAAGAAAGGTTCAACGACACAAGAACGTTGGATGAGCTGAAAGAACAAGAAGCAGAACTGCAGCGCCAAAATGAGGAAGATCAGGCGGTTATCGATAATGCAGACACATCACCTTCTGATAAACTAGCCGCTGAAGGCCGCGTTGAAGAAAGACAAGAAGAGCTTGCTCGTTTACAAACGCAGAGTGATGAAAGAGAAACAGCGCTTCCACATCGTGAGAGGGTAAAGGAGATATTCAAAAAATATGGTGTGACCGTTACGGCTATCGTTATTGCAGCCGGTGTCACAATTGGTGCAGTCGTTGGCTCTATTACAAACGCTTTAAAAGCCACCGGTAAAGCTTTGGGAAAAGGTCTGAAAGATATTGTCTCTAAGCTTGCATCAATTCTGCCAGGTCTTATTGGCTCAATTGTTGGCTTTCTTTTCAAAGCTGCCGGTCAAGCTATCGGTTTTCTTGCTGAGCACACCTGGCTGATTATTTTGGCTGTGGTTGCATTTCTTGTGGAAAAATACATCAAGAAGCAGCGTTAGCGCATAACTGCGTAAATCAAAGCCGCAACCCCGACAGCACCAATAGCAATAGCTACTTTGTTATTTTCGTGTGTTTCAGTGCTATCAGGTTTTTGTTCTTCAGGCTGAGGTGTTTTATCTTCAGTCTGCGTTGCTTGCTTGTGTATCGGGTTTGAGGGGTGGCTGTTTGGTGGGTTTACCTTTGTTGGCCCTCCTCCCATTAGCTTTAGTCCTGATTTTTTTGTGCTCTTATTCACTTCGTCGTTAACCCCGAGCTTCATGCCCGGCACAGCTTGTTTGAGCTGGTTGTTGTAACCAATAACAGTTCCCATATTTATTACCATCCGCGCAGGCATCAGCCAGGCCCCCGGACACACAGCAAAGTTAAGCCTCACCTTTGCCTCGTCTACAGCAAGTTGGTACCTTTGAACTGACTTTGCCAGATCGGGTTGCCTTATCGAGTCTTCCACTAGCACAAGGAACTCACTTTGCGCTTCCTTTGCGCGCCCTCCTGACCCAAGTATGCTGCTTCTAACGTTCACCTGTGAACCCAAAACACAGTAAACGAACGCCTCTATCGACTGGTTTATTCGCGCCAAACCCGCCTGGGTCAGACCTTCTGCTACATTGGGACAAAAAAAGTCTGACTGCCTGTTAGCAACGTCATCAGGCTCGATATACTGAATCAAGGTGCCTTTTGACCCTGTACCACCTTCGTCTGAAAAATTATCGTGACCGGGGTAACTGGTATACGTTTTTTGTGGCCCATGGCCTGAGACCCATATGTAAACGCTTCCCAGGCCGTGGTTTGCACCTGGTGTGTAACGAAAATCACTCGACGAGTCGACTCCGAACTCATTGCATATTCTTTTGTATGAAGACACATCGTACTTGTTGTTAAACTGGTCAAAAGTAGGGTCGCCAGGCAAAGCGCTTATGTTTTGTATTCCTCCCATCTGAAACAGTATTCGCCTGACAGTAAAATATATATGAAACTTGTAAA
This sequence comes from Meandrina meandrites, assembly GCA_963693305.1. Classification (NCBI taxonomy): domain Eukaryota; kingdom Metazoa; phylum Cnidaria; class Anthozoa; order Scleractinia; family Meandrinidae; genus Meandrina; species Meandrina meandrites. The sequence continues at coordinate 35,427,609 of OY855910.1, forward strand.
AAGCTCGCACATTAGGGGGCAAAGGGATAGCAGAGCTGTCTTCAAAAAGTTCGCGACTGACACCACACCCCGTTGTCGCGCACCAGACAGCGAAGTTCAGCTGCTGTGGCCAATATTTCATATTTGGACCGGCTAGCCATGTTTTGGACTCTTTCCCTGAACGGTGGGTGAGTTTTGTTTTTTGAAAAATCTGTCTGAACTTTGTTGTGAAATACTGGTCCGGTGTTACGTAAATTTTCTGTTGGTCAAATATTTGTTTAAAACTCTTGCCGGGATAGTTACCGTGAAAGCCAAAAGAAGGAATTGGCAAAGAGTCTCCTTTTAAACCACTTGGTGTCATCTGTTGCGGGAACCCTTCTGATGATTGGCCAACACCCAGCGCACTTTTCATTTCCGGGCTCCAATATTTGCTATCTGAACCTAAAACGTTTATCAAATGGCCTGGCCCTGCTTTGAAATAGATTTCTGAGGTTGCTGTGTGGTCTTTGGTGAAATCGGTCTGTGGCTCAAACTTCGATTTATCGGCCTTCGGGTATTTTGCAAGAAAAGTATTCCATGCCTTCTGTTCTGCTACTTTGGCAATGCTGTCAGCTTGTGGTGTCTGAATCCATTTAAGAAGAGAAGCCATGTTTTATATTTAAACAAAATATTTTTCTCTAATTATAAAATGGTTATTTTAACTGTTGTTACAAAAGAAAATCCGCATACGGTCTATTTTGACCAGCCTATTCAAAAACCAAGCTATATCCGGCTGTTAAGTTGTTCTCTTTACACCAGCTGGAATAGTTTTGAAAAGGATGGAATAGTTTTTTATAAAAAAGATAACAAGCAAGATGAGGCAAAGCGTTTTATAAGAAAGGGAAACTACTCACTAGATGTCATTGGGGATATTTTTGAAAAAGGATTTCCAGAGAAAGATTTGTTTTCTGTAGAAAAAGGCATTACAGGTCGTTCTTTGATAATAGAAGCAAAAGAACCCAAAATAAAAAATTTTGGACTGAATAAAAGTCTAATTAAGTTCTTTAATATTCCTGGATATAAGAATAACGGAATAGATAAGGATTATTTTGCAAAAATTGTAATACATGATGATTATGATTTAAATCCTAAACATTACTTCGTTAACTGTGACCTTATCGACAAGCAACAAAGCTTGCTGAATGGAAAGCCTTCAAGTCTTTTAGGTTGCTTTGACATACGAGGAAAACCTTATGAAAAAATTCATTACCAAAATACACATCTTAACGTTTTGCGCGATGTTTCTGCGGGTAATCACGTTGCACATATGACGCTTTCAGTAACAGATGAAACTAATCACTTTTTAAATTTTAACGGCTGGCCTCTTCAGTTTCAAATTGAAATAAATTAAACAAAAAATAATTTTTTAAATATAACCATGGCATCCAACGTATTACCAACTGCACCAGAATATGATGAAACAGAAACTCAGACTACACTCTATCCTGTTCTACCGACTCAGCCTGATAACAATTTTCGTATGCAGAAAGCCAACGAAGTTTTAAAATATTTAAGTGATGAAGTTTCACATTATAGGCTCGTTGCTAAAAAATACAAACGTACAAAAACCATTATCAACTACGCTAGCTTTTCTGCTGGTGGTATTAGTGGTGTTCTTTCCGCTGGTGGCGTAGCAGCTGCGTTTACAGGCATTGGAATTCCAGCGGCACTTCCTATTGGCTGTGTTGCCTCTTTATTTGGACTCACAGCTGCTGGGCTTACCGGTTTTTACAAAAAGCTAGAGCCCAAACTTATCAAACACTGCAAAATCATGACGCTGGCTTTGTCAAAATGCGATACTGTCAACCGAATACTGTCAAAATCACTTATTGACGGTAAAATAAGCGATGCTGAATTTCAAAGCATCCTTGATGAAAAAGAAAGCTATAGAATTCAGAAGGAAATTCTTCGGAAAGGCACACTTCCCAAGGAAAAAAATAAACAGAGCAGCCCAGACATAGAAAAAATACGACAAGAGGCCATGCATGAAGAAAGAATCCGTATGCAAAAAAAACTTCTTGGCAGCATCGGCGACGTTTCGAAATAAAAATTCAGTCGAAGCGCACACTCTTTCACTTTATTAAAGAATGATAGCCGTTCCAGCACAAATTTGAACTAACTTTTGAGCGAAAAAACAGAAAATTCTCTCTAAGTCTTTCAAAATAACAGATGAATGCGTTACAAGAGCGTTACCTTCATGCGTGACGTTGTGTGACTCTGTTGCGTTACAGTCACGCGTGACGTTGCGTGACAGGTCAAACGAAAGGTCAAAACCCTGGTCGGGGGGTGCTCGTTGGCTGTTCCTTGCCTAGCCCCGGCTAGGTCTTTTCCCCGCCGCTGACAAGGCGGCTGTCCCACCCGTTTTACCTCTGGGTTCGAGGTTTGAAATCCCGAGGGATCTTTGAGCACCCCCACGTTATCAGTAGGGCCGGAGCGGGCTCAACCCTAGGGGCATCTCCCACTGAAAGGAGTTCCCCTATACCCCGTAATTCACCATCTGCACAAGCCATTATAACAGGATTCAGTGGGGGCCAGCCACACCAGAATTTGTGAACTAACTAGTCTATGGGCAAAATCTCTATTTATTTGTTTCAGTTTAATATTTCTGACCCTTGTGGTGCCACTTTCTCTGTCCTTCACCTAAATGACGCAATATTTGAGCCTGTACGCATGCGCTTTTGGACAGAATAATTAAAGACTTGGTAAAGTTTTGTAAATAAAATATAGCCAAGAGGCCAAAATGCTTGTCCTTTTCCACACGATATGCTTTATTTTAACCGAACTTTCTACTCCCGTTTGGCAGAATGAAGTCAGACAGATTACATATCAAGTAGTGGAGGCTATGCGAGAGGCAGAAAAAAATAAACAGGTTAGAACGAGTCCATTTTCTAGAAAGATCGCTCGATAGATCGACAAAATTTCTGTGATCAAATCCTGTTATTTCTCGATTTCTTCTCGTCGCTTCACTTCGCCAGCTTCTGTGGGGGCATAAAAACTTACAGCGCGTTAACTGAGCGTATTTTTTTGTAATATATGTTCTGTTTCGTCTTTTTTCGGCCCAAACACTAAATCGTGAGGCGACCGCCATGTTCTGCTCGTACAAGGGGCCTGGGAAATAAAAATATTGGCTTCCGGTCTTTCTGAGAAAAATGTCACGCAACGGCTCCGCACCAACTCATATAGTAAGATTTCTTGAAGACTTCATCGTAATCATCTTCGTCATAAATAGGATAGCCGAGAAAGTGTTTGACTCCATTTCTGCGGCACAGATTACAGAGATAATTTCGCATGCAATGACCACATTTATAACAAAATAAAACCTTTACAATTTGTTGATTGTGTTCACAAAATGGTGCTTCGATGATTGCGGCATTCACCTCGTCCCAGCCAAGAGCTTTTCGCTGTCTGAGTTTTATTTTAATAAACTCTTTGTAGATTTCTTCTCGAAGTTCTGGTGGAAGTGTTTTTATTAGTTCCAATGTTTCCATTATATACTTATAGAAACAATTGTTTAAGTCATTGTGGTGGCTGTTTTATTACCTAGTGGCAACCCTGACATTTATTTATTTCCAAAAGTTTTTCCATTAATTCTATTTGATTCATTTTTTTCATTTCTCCCCAACCAAAATATTGTCTTGGACACTTACAACTTTGGACTGATTCTCTTGTCCCTTCTGGGAATTTATCTGCAATTTCTTGATCATCAATAAGAATATTCATTAAATCTTGCGGTCTCATTTTTTTCATATCTGCAATAACGTCTTCTGATAAAAGTAATGGATAATTTTTTTTATTGTTTCGGGGAATTACTCCATAATTACCTCCCCTTATTTGATTTTTGCTAATTTTTGGTTTTTTGCTGCTTTGATCGATAGGTCCTTTTCTACCTCTTCCCATCTCTTCGTATATACAAGTGCAGATAATTGTTTAAATGGAAAATAATTCTGACGCACTTTTATATATAGACAGTGCATATATTTCTTAAAAAGGAATTATTTTTGCGACATACCCGCTCGCTTTTGGTCTTTCTTGCGTTTTTTCTCTCATTCTTCACATATAAAGTACTTCGTTGTAGGGAAGCTTTTTTGATTTTTAATCACAACACTTTCATTATTACTTTCATGCTAGCGCCGATTACTTTCGTGTTTGCGCCGATTTCTCTCAAATACCACCACACACATAAGAGGTGCTGAAGTTATAGCGCAATATTGTATAAAAAATTAACTAGAAAAAATGAGGCCCTTCAGGGCCGAATTTTTTGTTTTTAAATTGTTCTTATATGATATTGCGCTAGAACCAGCACCTCTTATGTGTGTGAAGCGTTTGACTCTGAATTGTTGGCAAAGCAAATTTGTCATTGAAGTAGAGCAAAAAGAACGAAGAGTTATATCCACCAAAAACAATTTGTGTAATAGTATTTAGTATCCGACGCTATCTGTATTTAAGGAATTGTTGTTAGCACTATTTCCGATTTCATGAGTTGTATTGTTAAAAAAAATTCAAGGATACTATGGACTACTAAATATTCATTGATTTTAGGCCCGGTTCATACGTCGCATTTCTGCCGTGTCGAATTTAATTCAATTTAGTGCGCCAGAAATGCGACTGTTGATTCATACGTAGCACTTGTGTCGCACCTAATTTGGAGGTTATACTGCAAGTTGTGTTTACTGGCTAGCCGAACTATATATCCAAACGCAAGATATGTGTAGTTTTTATTAGATTCAACACGGCAGAAATGCGACGTTTGAATCGGTGTCGCATTTCTGTCGGATAATGCGACAAGACTAGTCGAACGTGCGACAGAAATTCGACAGCCGATTCAGACGTTGAACTTCTGCCGAATTTAATTCGTTTAATTGAATTCGACACGGCAGAAATGCGACGTATGAACCGGGCCTTAGTGGTATATACCACTCTCACTGGAGATTGGTATACTGTTTTTCATTGGGTATCCAAATGCATGCACGTGATGTGGTATACATCTTGTGATTGGAAGTTAACTTACTGAATTATTAATGAGTTTAAGAAGCTTGGCTTCATACTAATTCCCCATGCTTCGAAATTTTCCTTCAAGTCATTAAAGTCATTATTGACTTGTCCTTTTTTCACTTCTTTGGTAATATAAGTAAGAAGTGCAATATAAATCATTGAAATAGTGCAATATGTCCTACTAAAGTTCCTATTGTAAACAATGTGTGTAACTTGCTATCGATTATGTATGGCGCAGTGTAGTGTAAAGTAAAGTGTAAAGTATTGTATAAGGCATTAACTTTGTATAGTTCTGTTTCTTCAATAAAAAAATAAGAAATAATAATAAAAGCGTGCACTTGATATCAGGCGGAAACTGTTTGGTGAAGGGCATACGGAGACCGCTGACAGCTACCATTCAGTAGGGCTTACACAACATTTAATGAGAGACTACGTCTCTGCTCTCGAGTGAAACAATGGTGCACTTGGTATCAGAATATAAGACCATATAACTGTTTGATGAAGAACATTCAAAGACGGCTGAAAGCTTTAAAGTGAGTATACTGAGGCCCTGTTTACAAACAGGAAGGGTTTTCCTAGTGCTAGGTTTACCCTGCCAGGAGGGTTAAAGTTAGCCCGGGTTTATGTATTTGGTGACCGCACGTGGTCCCCAAGCACAGCATACTATTCACGACAGTCCCTTTCACGCTCGCTGCTAAGAAATGGAGATATGCGACCGCGCTTGTGTAAGTTGGAAGTGGAAATGGATAGGGTGAGGGAGGGGGGGGGGGGGGGGTGGGGAAGGGAAAAGCACGGAGGCATGAGCAGGCAAGCGTGAAAGGAAGAAACAACATGTCCGGGAGTCGGCTCCAAACAGCCCGGGATTCTTACGCGAACTGGGCCGAAATGAGATGCGGAGCTCTTATTTATACTCGCGCCTGTAAGGGACTGGCGCGAATAGCGAACACTTTAATTAGTCCTGGAAGCCAAATTGGTTAGTTTCTTGCTTCTACCGCGTTCCATTATCTCAAGGCTTTCTAGATCGTCCATCCTTTACTCGCTGCGTCTTTTCAGCCCTGATCCCAGAGGAGTAATATGTCGACTCTACAGTCTGTGTATTTTTTCTGTGGCCTTTCCCGCCAGCCTTTCGTCTTTCATTGGTGGCTGTGTGGGATTTTGTGGTTTAAGTTTTGGGCCTTGTCTTTTGAGTATTGAGTATTGGCAATGTCTTGGGTCATTTGGTTTTGGGCCATGTCAAACCCTAACTTCTGGGCGCGAGAGCATATCTCCATCTCTTATTAGCGAGTGTGAAAGGGACTGTCGCGAATAGTATGCTATCCGAGGTCTAAGCTGTACACTATTTCACACTCTTTCATCTTAGCATCTTGTTAAATAGCAACTGATGCGAGACTGCCATCCCTTGAGTGACATATCAGCAAAGAAAATGGAGGATGAAGGCAAATGACAATGGACAAAGAATTTGGCGCGAAGATACAGGAGAGAACCCACCCAAGGGATGGCAACCTGAACGTCAGTAATCCGACCAGGGCAGTAGACACCCTTTCAGGCTACCACGGGAGGAAAAGAAATGAAAATGATTTGCGAAAGGACGCGTATTTAAAACGTAAACGAAAGGGAGATACCAGTGGCGGATCCAGGGAAGGGGGCCCGGGCCCCCACCTTATTTTTCGGAAATAGCGCATTTTCGTTGAAGTGCCGGAATTATCTTCGCGGAATTCAACATCCATAGTCAAGCGCGCCCGCACCTTAGCTAAAGGTCTGGATCCGCCACTGATATCAAACTGTTAATCAAAGCCTCTTTGAGGTTACGACTATTCTGCATGATGAAGTATGTGCATAAGTATAAGCAGAAAAGATGAAAATAGTTCGGTTTTGTTCCGAAAAGAAATTTCTTTCTTCTGTCCCTCTTTAAATCTCTTAAAATCACACTCAAATCACTGCCCCTGACTCCGGTGGTGATGTTTCTGCGAATCATGAATTGCGTGACAATGAAATACAGCTACAGGTGAGGCAAGGTCAACTTCATGGCATTAAATTACGTTTTTCTTCAACGAAGGAGGAACTTGTATTTTTGAGCTGCAGTGAGTACATGTACGTCTTGGGATATCGCAATTGCTCAGTATATGGATCTGTTAACATTGATCATTAATGGGATTTCCATTTCACTTCTCGTTTTCACTATTTTTGGGAATTCTCTCGTCATGGGGATTATTAGAAAAAACAAGAAACTGCAAAACGCGAACACTTACCTAATATGCAGCCTCGCTCATTCGGATTTCGGGTTCGCTGTCGTCACTTTTGTCGAAATATTTCTTGTGTCGAACGATGTTCCGTATTCTTCTTTTCAGTTCGTCATGAACGCTTTGTGCTCAAGTTACCTTCTTGTTGCTTTAGCAGTAGAAAGGTATTTTGGTATTTTGAAACCATTTGTACACTTGAAAAGAGCTTCCAAATCTCTGATAACGAAAGTCATTATCGCAGTATGGTTGGTCGCTGGCGTTTTGAGTGCTGGAGGATTTATTATAGAAAGTCTAGGAAGGCGCCGAAAGAACAACGCTACACTGAATGAAACAAACAGTTATTGGAGTGAAACTCCTTACACAGTTTACATATTTGTACTGCTCGCATTTGGTCTTGTTATGCCAAGTGCTGTGATGATTTTCGCGGGTTATTTTTCACGTGTGGTTCAACACAGAAGACAACAGAGCGACAAATAAAGCTCTCGTCAAGTCACGACGCAAATTGACAAAACTTTTCATTATCCTTACGATAACATTTCTAGTTACCTGGACTCCTACGTTCTGCAGACCCATCGCAACACGATTTGGGAATCGGGAAAAGGCCCAGAAATACCAGTTATTTTCCATGCTGCTTGCTCTGATCGGATCAGCAGCCAATCCTGTGATTTACTCATTTCGCTGTCCAAGATTTCGACAGGAACTTTTCAAACTGCTAAATTGTCGCTGCTGTAAAAGAAAGAGACGACTAAATGGTAACAGAATTTTTGTGGCCAAGAGCTACTCATTGAAGGAGACGAAGAGGACACCAGCTTCTGTTGAACCTGTGTCAATTTCAGTTGGCGGTGCTGGCCAAACATTGAATGCATAGACTTTGTAATGACCTGTGTACAAGGAAGGACGATTATCCTTGCGTTAGGGCTACCCTTGAAAGAGGGTCAAAAATAGTCGGGGCTTAGAAAACACGGGAAAAACGTTTCTTTACTGCGTGCATACAACATGGAGAGCCATTCAAGTGCAGCATTCAAGTTTCCTGTGCACACCCTCGGTAGAGTTAACTGAGTTCTATAGCTTACTCAAGCTTACTGCAGTGTTTGCCAGCTTCGTTACATATGCCCTGAATTAAAAATGCCGCAGAAAGGTATTACAACTTTTCGTCACGATTTTTATTCGAGCAAAAAAATTTTGAAGCACACTTTTACTGACGTCAGTAATACGGTATTTATACGCTAATTAGAAATGCGGCATTGCGCGCCACTGAGGCAAAGGGCAATGATGATGATAATGATGACGACAACGACGACCTCGACTACGACGATGATGATGATGATGATGAAACGATAACTTCATCTATAAGAATGACACTCACAAAAATTTACGCCATTTTCTTATATTAAGAGATAAAAAGAAGCCTAATAATGTATTAATAAATTGTTATTAATTATCAGATCACGCTTTTAAACCCTTTTAAGGTAATGCACGCGTAATCATTTTCTATTGCTCTCGCTCAATAACAGTGTAAGTCAAAGTAGAGACTAAAAATAATTTCGATTGTTTAAAATGTTGTGAAATAAAAATATTGTGTGAAATCATTTCTCGTTGCGTAGCTTTAATCACAATAAAAGGGAGTTGCAAGATAAGTGCGAAGTGCTCGAAAGGTTATTAGGTTATTGTTTTTTAGGTGAATCGGAGGACTGTGATTAGTTTTTTCTTAATTTGGTCGGGATTTTACCATAGGGACTGTTTCCATGAAATGTCTTAAGCCGAGTTTTTTTTTTCTGAAAGCCGGCAAATTCGAAATTTGCAGCTGAAGCGGATGCCATATAATAAACTATTTAATAGCCTGGCTTGCTCGACCCGTATTGGGGATTATTGGCTCTCGGTCGTTTTAGTTCGTACCTCGCTGCACTCGTTCTGTACGGCCAATATTTACACCTTATCCGATGGATTAACATATAATAATACGCGCGGATATTTTGCAAGTTGCGTGGTATTTTTTCGAGCAAAGCAAATACAAGCTCAACAAACGAAAACGCATTATAAAAATAACTTGTTTTATTTACAATTTTACTTCCATTTTAAAAGCTTTATCATTGTTACTGATTACAGTTCGTTAGTAACAAGGTTTGTACACAGAAAAATGCTGTCACAGAAAGTTACATTTCCGATTCCTCCGATCAAATCCTACAAAAAGAGCTGACAGACATCAAATCAAAGTGTTACTTCAGTATACCTGAAATGAAAAAAAAAATTCTTAAATAAAGAAATCATTTGTCGTACTTCTTCAGGGCGTATTTATTTGCAACATGCGCTTGTAGCCGTCGCATTTGCCAGTTGAATTTGTTTTTGGTTCGAAAACAATAAAAACTTCCAAAGGGCAAACGCGACGCTCACGCGCGTCTGTTGCAAATAAATACGCCCTTAACGTAAGGCCCTGGCGTCAAGTTGGATTTCGTGACGTCCATTCTCGTCCCCACAGCCTTTTTCGCTTCTCTTAGCCGGAGGGGCGTTGGCACGAAAAACGAGGGGCTCTGGAGACAAAGCATTTTCAGTCCTAGGACTTCCGGTCTTTATGTATGCAGTCTTGATGTTTCTATATACTGTCTATAATGTGTGGGAGAGTCATGGCGGTTTTGACTTCCGTTCAAGATTTCTTTGTTTTCAATAGCCAATCAAAAATATTCGAATTAATTCAAAAATTCTATGTTCCCGGAACCCTTTTCTTTCTTCGGAAGAGAAAGGGGTCGCGTCGTGAACATTTCCCGCCAAAAGGTTTGGGTGGGAAGAAGGCGCCTGGGTTCCACGCTGGCTACGAGTCTCAGGGACGTGTTTTTACAGCAACAAGAATGACGCATTTAATATCATCGTTTGTAATATGAACAATTCTTCCAAATCTTAGCCAACATGACCCTGCTGACCCTGTTGATAACAAAGTTTTCTTTCGAATTGAAGTTAATTTTTGTAAAGACCATAAACTGCAAGGCTGACACTACGTAGAAATGATAAACCTTAACGGGACAACGACATGATAGAGTCCAAACTGAAAGTCAGTAGCTCCTACGTACACCAGCAGCATTTTCGTCCGCGGTCCCTTGCTTTCATTTGTCATTTTAATTTTTGTGCATCACCGAAAAAAACGTCTTCAACTAACATTGCCCCTATCGACGGATTTACTTAACAACTCACCCATTAAGGAATAGTGTCTGTGTAACACTACTGTATTATCAATAGAATTTTACTTATACCACAATATTACCACTTTCGCAACTAGCGCTTCAATGGTGAAGTGGATGTTGAGTTTACGACAAAAAAGAAACAATATGCTTTTTTAAAATTACGATTCTTACAACAACATCTGAATCTGAACATCCGCATATCATATGTGTAAAACGTTTGCCAGGCAAAAATATTGCAGGATCTGAAACAAACTTACCCATTCATGAGAACTCTTGCAAGATCTATTCCAGGGCGGTATTCTGATGAGCTGCTTGACCTGCCTCGTGCAGCAGGTGATGGTTTGGGTTGCCAAAAGTAAATCTTGCCGTCGATCAAATACACGTCCTTTGCCAACTCAAAATCTCTGAAGAGAAAGGACAAGCAAACAAGCAGATTATTAAAAAAAGACTTGTGTGAAAATATATAGCTACGTTGTCGAGTGACTATCGGCTATCTATAGCAGCGTGTTTTATTAACTCTGATGATTAAAATAATGAAAAAAAGTATAATAAACATAGATGTATTGGCACAACGTGCTCAGGATTTATTTAGTTATCCAACCCCCTGTACCCTCTCCCCCACCGCCCGTCACACACGCACCCCAAAAAACGAGGATTAAAGTAAAAGAAAAGCAAGCAAGGACACCTTGGCATTTTGAAGCAGGGTCGCCCTCCTGTGCTATTCCAATGCTTCTCACAGTAGTAGCACATGTATCCCATTCTTGGATTCTGCTCATGATCAAGGGTGGATGGGCCACAAATCAACCTTCTGCCAAACTGTATGTCTAATAGAAAAGAACTCTTCTTGTATTTAATTTTGAGGGCCTTTGCGTCAATTGCAATAACCTGAAATCGGAAAGACACAGAAATTAGTGAGGATCTAAGCAGGTCACTTTCAGATGCCTGAATACAGTTCATTATTAAACGATCAATCACATCAAGCAAATTCATTTCGAGTAGCAGGGTGGTAGAATGTGAAAATTATGAATAGTTGTGTCGTGGATTCAGCTAGTTTTCCTTACATCGTAGATTGTAGTTTTGGGTGTTAAAATTCATTCTAGAAATGGCACGTAGTATGAATGTCAGGTTGTCGCATTGGCTAAATAATATCTTTATAGTTAATGATTAATGTAACATACGTCTTGCTTTTGTGTACTTACACCTCTCTTATACTGATTTCTTTCATTGAGATCTTTGGTCTTCTCATCAGGGATGAAAGTGGCAGCAAAAATCTTTATGATGTCTTCAAACGAAGGGTTAATTAATTCGTTCACTAATTCCTTTACAACCTTCCGTCGTTCCTTGGTGTCTCGCTCAGTTCGTTTGGTGAACGAGCTCAGTAAAATCACTGACATTGCAAAGGCGATTTCTTCTGAGAGAGGTGTGTGAGGTCGAAGTGTTGAATCAGCGGGATTTGAGAGTGCCTTGTGGATTATGCGGCGACGCGACGCAGATTTCTTGTCTCGCACACTGTCCATTTTCTCGTTCATTACAGTTGCCTAAAAAATATAATGATGCAAAGCAGTGAAATTTTCAAATGACTTTTAGTGAAGAAAACTTGATGCCTTATTTAACTCAACATTTACCCCATTAGACCGTCCCTCCCCTCCCTCCCTTTCTGTCTAACTTTTCCATTACTCCCTCCCCCTTAATTTGACATAAAGTCTTGCCCAGTTTACCGGCGCAAAATTTCATTCTAATCGAAGTTTCTATCATCTCTCCCATACACAAACTAATTCAGCGTTTTCATTAACTTACTTTTGCCAGTAGAATATTTTCCTTCAGGGATGTCCTTGTCTCCTTTGTTTGCTGTTTTATAACCTTTCGCTTTTCCTTGTTTTTATCCGCCAAGAGTTTATTTCCAGTCATTATTTTATTCAGAGCCTTGTTAATGTCATCACAGAAGCCACTTGAATATTGCCCGGATGTAAGGTGCTTGATAAAACGCCGATTCTCCAAAGCCTTTCGCCCGCCAATCACGGACTTTCCTGAAAGAATAATGAAATTATTATTAAAATGAATTTGAATAACCAACATCGATGGAGATACCCTGAATACGAAACAAAATATTGAACCAACATGCATTATGGATATCTTTTAACCCATATTATAACTTTTGAAAACAGGCAAATTTTTTCAGTGTTTCTGCCAGAGAAGATATTTTTATATCAATGGTGATTGTCTGTTGCTCTTTTTGTTTTATAATGACTTTATTGGTCTTCCTTCGCACTCACTCAATATACTTGACGCTTACCTTGCCGCAGTTCTGTAGCGGCGGATAGAGCTGGGGGTGGCGGAGGAGGCAAAGATGGCTCACCTGCAGATGACACCATACAACTCATTAACTTTGATTTACTTTTAAGCCTTTTCCCTAAATAATTAAGCTTTGCATTCCACATGCAGCGAATGCAATTGACATTTTTTTCACTACTGTTGATAAAACCAGCTACCTTTTATGTGTCAAATTTATATATGTCAAAATCTGCTAGCAACTTGGAGATCAGTGCTATACATGAGAATTACGTTTACCGCAGTCGATAGCCATCCACTTTTGTGGGTGCTTTTGTTTTATCGCTATAAAAAGCTTTACATTCCACATGTTTGGAATGCAGTTGACATTTTATCCAGTACTGCTTATAAACCAACCTACCCTATTCACTCTGAAATTCACTTTTTGCGGAAGAAATCAGCTAGCACTTGAGAGATCAGTGTTATAATTGGAAATCATGTTTACCCCAGTTCATAGCCGTCAGCTTTTGGGGACGCTTTGTTATCTATAACCTTGGTTGGCTTATTAAAACTGATCAAACATTGAACTATACTGTAGCAAATTGCGAAGTAACAAATGGCTCACCTTCGGCAGTAGGGACTTTCAAAGTCATGTCATCTTTATCACATCGTGTTCCTTGATTATCGTCGTTATTGTTAACTTCATCACTCATTCCATTTTTCATATCCATGTTCAATGTCGTCTCTGTTGCTGATTCCTTCCTAGCGTAAATCACTTTTGCAGACGAACTCTCGTTTTCAGAAATCAACGACGGTGACTTTGACTCGTCGTCATCTTCCACTGTTATTGTTACGTCATTTCCTGGTGCTACGGGTGTCTTGCACGATTCTGTCGATGAGCTCGTGTCACCAGTTTCCAAGGTAACGGGGTTTGTCTGTTCTGCAGATTCTTTGGGAATGCTGAATGAGTCCGCGGGCGTAGAGATTGGAACTTCATTTGCCAATGTAGCTTTAACTGGCGTTGATCCTGTTTCGTCTTTGGGCGTCAAAGTGTTAAGAGTCCCAGCTGGAGATGTCGAAGGTGACAAGTTAGGTTCCTTGGAGCATGTTGAAATGTCTGATTTAGTCACCAAGGACTTAGGAAGGGTACTGAGAGGCTCTGCAGAACAAGACTTTGGTGGGGTGGCCTGAGGCGTTTCATTGGGTGTGTAGATCGATGGCTCAGAACTAGCAGATACTGAGGACAATGATTCTGGAAGTGTGGAATCGGAAGCCTCCATGTTCATCCTCACTTCTGTGCCTGGGATGCCTGTGCCTGTATATACGGGCTTTAATGGAATGTCTACCACTGTTTCTTTGTTAAGTGTCCTGGAAGTTGGTGCATCTGTGGCATTGTTCGTAGACTGGATGTCGTGAGGCGTAGCGTTGGACTTTCCTGGAGGTGATTGAGGTGAACGTTCTGATGCTTTCCTTTTCTTTCTTGCAGCTTTTTTCTGAAACATTTTTTTCTCCTTCTCGTGCTCTTTACGGACGCGATCACCAAAGGATGACGTCACCAACCCTGCCTCAGGATCGCCTCGTTTCCGTGCTGATCGTCTCTTGCACTTTTTCCTATAAAGAATTTGAATGACGTAAATTAGAAAACAGAAAAATCCCGACTGTTTAGATTGAATCTCCGTAATAAAGCCATTTCCCGTTGTCTTCAGGGAGTAATCTGAGTGCGCCACTCAATAATGAATATTTTACGGTATTTAAAGTGTTTCTTGTAAGCCGGTCAGCATCCTCGAATCCCTTTCTCGCTTTTTTACTTCCAGCTTTCAGCGTCACCGGAAGTATAAAAGAAAGCAAGGATCAACGAACTGGACTAGATACAGGTAGGATAGGACTTTTTGCTCAAGGTCAGACGACTTGAAGTCGGTCTCTTTTCTAAGGGCCCGACGATCGCCCGGTTTAAAGGCGGTATAGACGAGAAAGGGTTTGGGTCGCCCCAATCCCTCCTCGCCCAGCACTTCAACCAGTCTTGCTCAAGGTTTGAACGAAAAAAGGCAGTATAAAAGTAAAGCTATTTTTACAATTTTTTTTTTAACTTACCACAGTTGTATAAAGCAGGTTACAATGGCCATCAATATAAAGAGCCCTCCAATTACTCCACCAACAATGATAGGAGAGCCTGAATCAGCTGGATCTTTAGTCCCGGAATGAGAGTTGCGTTTCTTTTTCTTTTTTGAATGCTTTTCTTTTTCACTGTCACCCGTGTCTCTACGTTCCAAAGCAACATTCCACCGAAGACCTGAAGAATAGGGAGCGCCCATTGCAGGATGCACGTTCTTGTTAACTTCCAGTTTGGTAGATGTGCCACGGTGCGGAGATCGCTCCTGTCTTGATGCCCTCGGTTGTTTATGTCGCCAAGGCTCTTCTCTGTTATTTGGTGTAGACTCTTCGTTAGTTGTTTCCTCTGCTGGGTCTTCTTCTGGGATATCCTGCGATTTAACAAAATTTGACGGCCCTGTATCAGGGAGATTAAGCTCCGAGTCAGGACCCACAGAAAGTGATTTCACAGATTCGACAGTTCTCGACTCAGCAGTATAAAGATTTAAATTCAATTTAGGTTTCGTAGAATCAGATTTAACAGTCCCAGCAGTTGTCGATTCAGCAGTGTTTTCTTTAGGTTTTGTAGAATCTGATTTACCAGAGGCAGTTGTCGACTCAGTTGTAGGCAGATTCTGACTCGTTTTACGTTCCGCAGAATCTAGTTTACTAGGTTCGAAAGTTGTTAAAACAGGACTGACAAGATTTCGACTCAATCCAGTTTCTGCAGAGTCTGATTTAACAGATTCAGTTGTTTTCAACTCAGTTACACGTAAATTCATATTCGGGTTGGGTTCTGCAGATTTAGCAGAATGTGTTTGTGCAGCAGAGGTTGGGATATCGTAGATTTCTTCCAGTGGAAGGTTGGTTAGATGAGGTGGAGGACTGGGTTTAGTCACATATGGTACATTTGTGACCGATGTCGATTGCTTACTTTGCGACACAGACGAATCCAGGTTAACCACTTCTTGCGATGAAGGCATATTGGACTCGAAAGGATCATCCCCAGTAGAAGTTTCTTCTTCCTTTAAAAAGGACGCATCTAAAACTGATCCTGTATCCCAGCTAGTTTTCATCTTATGACTGGGAACCCTGTGTTCACGTTTCCACAGCATAGCCATCTTTAATAGTTTATTCATATCTCCTGGTCTAGTTTTCTCTGGGTTGTGAGCCACTGTCTTCTTTGCTTGATTTAAAGCGACGTCCTTTCCGCGTTTAACAGTCTGTCTTACAAGGGACGAAACATCAATATCACCTTGAGATATTCCAGAGCTGTCGCGCGGTTCCAAATCGTCACTTTTCCTCACAGCTCTTCTCATAATAAACTTTTTCATGTCGACCTTGTGCTTTTTGCGCCTATCATTTGTTCTTAGTCTCACGGGCCTGAAATCCTCGTGCTTTGTTGGCGCTGATTGTCTGCCATCTTCAAATCCGCCTGCCTCCTCCTGGTTTTTAACCGATGATGATTTCGAGGAATGCTTTGTGCGGACGGCAGATTTATGTTGACTGAAATACGGAGTTATTTCAACTTCCGTTGTCTTGTCTCCAGACGTACGCTGGGCAGAAGGGTTGTTAACTCCTGCAGAACTCAGCTTGTCGAGAGAATCATCCGATGATGTTTCCGGAGACTTATACACAGTTGTTCCTGAAACTTAAAAAAAGAGCGCGAAACTGTTATGACTTGTGTTGACGTCAAGTTAAATGCCAATACCCGTGCACGGAATGATCGCGCGCCTTGCAGGCAGTGTTTTAAAAGTTTTCTTTTTCTTTTTCTGCCTAAGGTGGAATCAGGAATGTCCCTCACTTTCTTATCAAGCAGAAGATCTGAACTGTAGCGCGCAAATTTGGAAAACTCAAAACTCGAACCGAACGCGCAACTTTCACGATATTCCCCTAAATAATATGTTAACATCAAACGAGGAAAAACAATGCGAGTTTTGCTAAGACATGCTTTGCTGATGTAAAAAGAATTATCCAGTCAAAATAAGTTTATTTGCTTTGTCGTTGAATCGAATTGGTTTAATATCAGCGGCCCTCCGATGCGCTACATATCTGTCGCTTTGATCTTGTTTAAAATTGTTGTGTTTTCTTCAAGAAACTAATCTAAACTAAACCGTACATACTTACCTTCACAAACACTGTAAAATATCAGAAAACAAAGTATAATTCCGATAAAAGCTTCTTGCTTCTTCATGATGGACGCTGTGTTAACCATTCGATAAACGCAACATCGCTTTGGAGAAAAATGAGCAATTAAGCTTGTTTGTCGTCATAAACAAAAATTTCATTTATGACGTGACCTACTACGAACATGCGCGCGCACCACGTGACAGAACGAATTTGTCAAAAGTTGTCAACCGATTTTTTTGAAACTTTTCCAGAATGATCCCTTCGAAACGTTAACACCGCCGGTTTCGAAAAATACAAAGAAAAAGATAGGTCACTCTGCTCGCAGAAGAGATATAATGTACTGGAACTAATCACGCGCGTTATTCCATCGGTCCACATTACATTTTGCGGTAGCTAGAAGGAAGGTTTATCATAGTAATACCTGGGAAAGATTTGAAAGGTAGAAAGTCTTGAGTATATACGGAACAATGTAATTCATTGTAATTTATATAATTCATAAGAAAAGAACACACAAATCCAAGCGACATCGACTAAAAATGTTTCTCGAGTCGTTGTTTTCAAGTTCATAATTCGCATGCTCGAGAAACGTTTTTGCATGCTTTTGGCTATACACATTTTTTACCTTCTGAACACTTCCCTTCAAATTTTTTCAACTTAAAATGATTAATTTGTGCACCAAGTAATGCAAAAAAAGGAGAAAGGTCACCATGCTTTTTTACGAGAAAACGACTATTTATCTTTCTAGCGAGGCAAGCCGTATAGAAAAGAGCCGCCATTTTGTTCACGCGCGCTCGCTAATTCAGTACATGTTAAATTCTGTGCAGTAGGAATGCGCAATGCAATCCTGAGGAATCACCTAAATTTTTGTAACAAACAAGCAATTGTGCGAGTTATTTAAATGAATTGTCACTTATTAAATTTTTCATAAAAAAATATATTAGTTGCTTCAACTTTATTTAACTTTGTATGGTATATGAACTGCGGGTAAAAGAATTCAAAAGATAGAGATTGTAGAAGCATGATCACCGAACAAAACCATCATTTTAGATGGAGTAAAATCGAGAAAATGGCATAAAACTATAAAAATCTCAAACATGACTGATTCACTGATCGATAAATGGGTAAAATATTATATGGCAAGAGCTTATATAGATAGAACGCACGCTGTGATTGGCTTATATTCGGGACATGCAACGGGCATTTTTAGCGAGCAACAGAGGGTACAAAACACGAACAAAAGTCCTATTTACTCTCCCTAGGTCGAGGGTCCTGAGAGAGTGGGAGGAGGTGTAAATCCCATTTCCCAGCTCGTTTATACCGTTAAGTTGAAGTGTGCAGCAAAAAGTGTTGGATTTATGGATTGTTTAAAGGCTAATGCCCATAGTACTGATTTGGAGTTAATAATCAATCTATGGGTCTGGTTCTAACTGTTTAGTATTCTGACTTGTACTGTAAAAAAACACTGCCTTTTAAGCGCTGAACGTTTGTATCTAAACACTTCGTTAGTTAATCAAATCCATTTCCCAGTATTTGAGAAAGCAATTAAAATCCAAATTTCGTTCTGACCAAAAGGCTTTGTTTCGCTTGTTTCGGCTCATGAATTAAAGAACGAGGTATATCAAGAGAGTTCATACTCTCTTGGTATATTCCATCCTCGGAGACCCAGGGGCAGTTAGTGGGGGCGAGAGAAAGTCGTAACGAGCGTAAAAAAATTTCGGCGAAGAAAAGTAAAGTACGAAACGAGGAGCCCCTGGGGACACAGTCTTACCGGACCAGTTCCAAACGGTCGGAGTCGTTCTGGCCTCTGATTGGTGCCACAAAACCTTCTTGTTTTTTGTGCAGAGCAGCAAGACCAGGAGTCGTTTCGTGTGTTCTTACACGGACGGATACAAGAAGGCCAGTTGCTCGCCATGTTTGTTTTTGCTCGAGGAGAAAAATTCTAATCACAGGGCAAGATGCAGCGCAAATCGTGCGGCATATCCACAAAAAGCCTCACCGGAAATACGCTTGATCTTCGCAGGTATTGTAAGAGTCGCGTTGATTGCTAGTTTTAATGCACTCACCGATTCACTGATGTCGAGAGACTAAAATTGGCCAGTCCTGAGTAAGTTTTCGTCGCACAGGCCAGGCAGGTGTGTCAAGCAACTGGAAGCTTCGCGTACACTTGCAGCACGATCTTCTCTGCACACCAAAAAGACACTCCAGCTAACGCTATCGAGCGCGAGTCTTCGGTCAACGTGGCTAAGAAATTTTAGTATTTCGTCGAGTGAATTTCATGATGCAATTCACCCAAGTTTTACATTTTTCCCCTTGGCATACTGAGTACATATGGAAGTGTACATAATTTCGTTTTTAATTTTATACTTTTGTATGATATCACCAGTACTGTGATTGTAAGTTTATTTTGTAACGTGCAAGTAATTCTTATATGAAATTTGCACTGCAAGAAAAGAATAATATTATAATAATTATTCCATCACACAGCTCAGTCTACATAAATATTCCAATGTCTGAGGTTTTAAGGGCCTCTTCATCGATGTGACTTACTGTTTTTTTTATAATGTAGTTGTATAACTGTATAACTAAAAACAAGTATTAGCCACTGTAAAAGTATACAAATGAAGTAAATTGATTGATTGACAATAAGTATTCAGAATTGATCTTAAAATTGATATCTTTATTTTGATAATACCAATCAGAGGTGCAGGCTGTGATACTATATATTAAAATGAAGTGGTCATTTGTGTTTACATGTATGCTTTTTTATAAGTCTGCACATGAGCCTAGTGGCCCATCAGGCTGGAGCTTATCACGGTTTCCGTAGCATGAAGCGACTAGGAGTATTTCTACTCCCCCCTGGGTGGGATGCTAGTCCATCACAGGGTTAACCCCAGCAGTAAATTTGCCATTACCCATTTGTACACCTGGGTGGAGAGAGGCGCTATGAGAGTAAAGTATCTTGCCCAAGAACACAACATAATGATCCCGACCAGGGCACAAACCCGGACCACCCGATCTGGAGTCCAGCAAACTAACCATTAGGCCAACACGCCTCCCAGTTTTTTATACCAAATATATCAATAATAGCCTGCAATGGAGGCATACTTCAGCGAGCAATCAATTTTTCTTTTTGATTGGGTGAGTGCCATGTCAAATGCAAATTTAGGAGATCAGGCTTGGGAAGAGAGAAAAAAGCATCCCAGGGAGTAGGAGTGAGTCTAAATGAAGAGTACAGTTGTAACGAGGTGGAGGATGGTCTCAACAGTTGATTGATCTACAAGAGACTTGAAGAAGCTCAACCATTAACCTTCACTGTAGGTCCGTGTGACAAATATCTTGTATACGGCTAGAATCGATGCTATGATTTTTTTTCAACTGCATTCATGAAGCAAGTAAACTACAAACCTTTTTTGTGCTCCACCAAGAAAAAGAGGAGGTCCAATGAGGTGTTGTGTATTTCTTGCCTTTAACAATGTGGCAACAGCTGAACTAGTGAAAGGCACGAAAGACCACATTTTCCTCTTAAAAAACTGTGATAGCATTACAATTACCCTTAGAACCTTTTATAGGGTAGGTGCCTCCCTTTCCAACTCTTTCATCAGCTTAGAGTATTTAATTTCTTGACATCTAGGGAAGTGCATTTTACAGTGTAATAAAAACTTCTTCTGTATCCTTTGTCCAACTCCAAGCAAGAGTGATTGATCAGTGCCCCCGGGTCAGTGCCCGATTTAAACCTTTGAATGTTTATGCTGTCAAAGTAACAGCTGAAGTAGTCTTAAACCCTACCCCCAGGCTGTGCAGATTTACAGGCAATATATTCCTCATGATGGTTTTACTGGGGTAATTAATTGACAGTAATCAGGTATATGTGTTACAGGAGCATGCAGCAAAGCATATAAACTAACTATTTTATGAGGACTTATAGCAAGCAGGGCTGTCATTAGAGGTAAGCAGCATTTGAGGTAAGAATATGCCCATGTATATTTGTTATTTGCCTTTTTCTACAGGAACACAAAGCTGATTTATTGTATCAAAAAATCTGCAGTAAGATATCTTTTAATTCACATAAAATGAGCTTTGAGGTTGTGGGCAGCACATACCATCCAAGTTTGAGTAGCCAGTAAGCTGCAGTCAGTGACCAAAAAAACATAATCCAATGATTTGGTGTACACTAAAGTACTACAGTATTTGATGCATAAGGCGAAAGAAGTAAAAGAGTGGTACAGGACATTAAATTTTAAATACAAATGTATTCAACATTACTGATTAGTTTTGGTGTAAAGGGTACTACATTTCAGACAGGTTCATGAAATACTACAGGACTTAAACAAAAAGAAACAGCAGTAAATAGAGAGGTTAAGCATGACGTTTACCGCAAACGGCAAAAATCTAACTTTTGGTGTCTGATTTTAGCCGTTTGTACAATTTAGGGAAATTGTTTGCATTTACTGTGATTAAGGGATTTTTTTCCTATTTTTCGACTGGCTTTATTTAAGTGCTAAAGAAAAAGTGAGCAAAATCAGAATTATTTTTGCCGTTTGCCGTTTGCCGTAAACGTCATGCTTAACCTCTCTAAATATCACCTTTGAGTTGTGTTCCACGAGTCAAATTCCAAGCCTTAAAATATTAAATTATACGCTACTCAACATGAAGTTTCTTTTTCTCTTTACAGCGAATTCAGGTTGAGTGTTTAACGGTCTCAGTTGTCGCGTTCGTTGTAACGGTTGAATTGATTTGCGTTGCGAGGCAAAATGACAGACGTTGCTAGGCGGAAGCCAACATTCTGCCTGGGAAAACCACAACATGCTTTTTCCCAGACAGAAGGTCGTCATTCCTGCCTAGCAACGTCTGTCATTTTGCCTCGCAACGCAATCAATTCAACCGTTACAACGAACGCGACAACTGAGACCGTTAAACACTCAACCTGAATCCGCTGTATGTTAACAAAAGCACACGATCCGACTCGACGGTCAGGAACATTTTCCTTTAGATTAATATTACTCATCGTAAACAACTCGAAAGAAAAGTTTCAGTCAGGAATTTCGAAAAACAATATTTATTTCGTCCAAAGAAAAGCCTCTCGAAATCAGTGGATCAGTGAGTGCATTAAAACTCGCAATCAACGCGACTCTTACAATACCTGCGAAGATCAAGCGTATTTCCGGTGAGGCTTTTTGTGGATATGCCGCACGATTTGCCCTGCATCTTGCCCTCAACCTCGTTCCCAGGGTCCTCTCTATATCTCTGGACAAAGGACCCTGGTTGCGGCTGGTCACGTGATCTGGGTGACAAACCAAAACCGCAGGGAGGGCTGCTCCTCGACAAAATTTTGTCGACAGTACAACACATACTATCTAGGGGAGGGATAAATGTAGAGCGGGATTTTCTAAGCTGAATTTCTAAGCTGTGTTCAATACCGCGCTCCTTTCGACCGGCTATTACAGCATTATCCTGAAGGTTAAATAGGTTATTTGATTGAAGAGTTTGTTTCTAAAAAAAGACTTGGTGTCAGTGCTTTCAACAGGGTACGGGAAATCCTTGTTCTTCCAGGTTTTGCCTCGAATGTTGTCCGAGAGGGATAGCAGGTCAATGAGTTTGTTTTACCTTGAGTTGAGTTTTTTTGCCGTGAGTATTGTTATTGTGCAAGGAGTTCGTTTCATTTTTCCGTGACCTCAGTTTGTTTTGCTGTGAGTTTCTTTCAATCTTTGTTGTGTTCATTTTGGTTTGGCAGCGAGTTGACATTGTTTTGTCTTGACTTGAGTTTGTCATTTGCCGAGAGTTGAGTTTATTTTGCTGTGAGTTTCGTTGTTGTGCCGTGTGTTCGTTTGGTTTTGCCGTGACTTGTGTTTGCTTTGTCATGAGTTAAGTTTTGCCGTGAGTTTCTTTGTTGTGGTATAAGCTCACTGATTTTTTTAGCCGCGTTTTAGTCGCGAGGAGAGTCTGTTTTGCCATAAGTTTTGTTTTTATTTTGCTGTGAGTTGATTTTGTGTGTAGTGTGTTTATTTTGTTTTGCGGCGAGATTCGCTGTTGCTGTTACCTTTAGAGTTGTGGGCCACCGTACTATTCTGGCTTCCGTTTAAGCCGTGAATTTTCTAAAAAGAAACTCCTACAGTTTATACAGGTGTAGTTTTTCGAAGCGACGGCAAACAGAAAGACTTGACTAAAATTAACTTACGCCTGTCTGTTTTGAAGTAAAATCAAAAGAAATTTCTTCGCCTTCATCAAGCACACGTCAAGATATTAACGGAGAAAAGTTTTATTAATGAGAGCCAGTTCAGTACAGGCCAGAAAAGTAACGTATGTGTCAAATAGAAACTTCTATTGCCGTGAGTATATTTTGTTGTGCCTGGAGATAATTCATTTTCTTGTGAGCAAATTTATTCTGCCGTAAGATATTCAGTTTTAAATTTATCTTGCACCTATATGAGCAACCGTATACGCTTATAAAAATTGTGGCCACTTGTTAAGAAACATTGTAAACTCAAGCAAATGATTAAACAATCTATATATTTATCTTAAATCTATATATTTATCTTGTATCAAAGTTTGACCCGACAAAGATATCTTCCGTGGCATCGATGCGGCAGCCAGTAGTGGTCGATTTGCCCGTGAAAAAAGGTTTTTTGACCATGTCCTGTCCCCAACTGCTTTGCACAGCCTGCAATGTACTAAAATCTGCTGGGGCTGATGCTTTAAAAATCTTTTTTGGAGTTACCGGGACAGATACCTCAGAATTCTTTTTTGGAGTCGCTTGAAAATTCCGAGTCGACATTCTCGTTAAAAGACTCACCGAAAACACAAAGGTTTTCCCGCACTCCAAGCGATGTCATTTTAATGTTACAATTTCCACTCCCTACCGGGCTCAGTACTTCAGCTATGTTAAGACAATTTTTACCTTTCCTACTCCTCCCTTAAATCATTTCTTTGGCATCTGCTAAAATCTAGCAGATCACGTGACCAGCCGCAACCAGGGTCCTTTCTCTAGAGATATAGAGAGGACCCTGGGAACGAGGTTGTCTTGCCCTGTGATTAGAATTTTTCTCCTCGAGCAAAACCAAACATGGCGAGCAACTGGCCTTCTTGTATCCGTCCGTGTAAGAACACACGAAACGACTCCTGGTCTTGCTGCTCTCTGATTGGGCACAAGAAAACAAAGGTTTTGTGGCACCAATCAGAAGCCAGAACGACTCCGACCGTTTGGAACTGGTCCGGTAAGACTGTGTCCCCAGGGGCTCCTCGTTTCGTACTTACTTTTCTTCGCCGAAATTTTTTTTCGCCCGTTACGACTTTCTCTCGCCCCCACTAACTGCCCCTGGGTCTCCGAGGATGGGTATATTCATGTGTTAACCCTATCCAGACCTTTAGTGGCGGAAAGTGCCCGCGCCGACTTTGAACTCTTATAACTTTTTCAAGTTTTAACCAAACGCTTCCAAACTTTGCGACGTTTTCTAAAATTTATATGGGAATAATTTGGTAGGATAGGTTGTTGTGTCGGTACCTTGACGTTACCACGGCATTTTGAAAGACATGTTTTCCCAAATTTGTAATTTTTTTGTGTTCCTATCAATGAAAATTAACTTTAATGCAATAATTTTCTCATCTTTTAGTTTTGTTTGAACCGTTTTATAGATTTTAAATGCTTTTCAGTAATTTTGGGCGGTTTTCCAACTTTTTAAAAAAAAGTTGAAATCCAAGATGGCGGCTGTGTTGACATCATTATTTTATTGTCACGTGGTATGATGTCATCATCCCACGTGACGTATACAGCTATTTCGAGAAACGTTGTCCGAAATAAAGCACAAAACTGCACAAGGCAACTCCGAAAGGTAGTATGGGTAGACGTATTGAGCTACTGCACGTGTTGAATACTAATAAGATATAACAACAAAATAAGAGCGAGTTTCAGGTCTTCTTTCTTTTCAGACATGTAGAAACAAGGTACGTTTAGCCCCTAAAGCTAAAGATATAGGCCCCTGAGAGGAAAACAAATTTTCCACGTGCAAAAATACAAACTTGTAAATTTCCCCTAGGCCAATATGTAAAATTCCAGTGAATACCCAGACCAACTTTCGGTCTTGTCGCGTGCACTTTGATACCTTTTTTCCGACAACCTTTCTCGAAATAGCTGTATCAAAACATAGATATTTGGACATACTATATATCCTGTAAGTTTCACTGTGATTGCTTAAATATTCTGGAAGTTACGGAGGGGGGAGGAATCCGCACATCCCCCGGTCTGAAAAGTTCCAAAAAAAAGCTGCATTCCAAAAAAGATGCATTTTTTTCCAGTCGACAGGTTATTTTGTCGAGTTGATAATAAGTCTGTCCACTCGCACGACTCGTTCGACTTGACAACTTTTCGCTGCGGCCCCTCGAGTGAGCTAATGAGATGCATTTTTCCACTGGACAACTCTGTTTGTCCAGTCGACACAACTTGTCCATTCGTACGACTCGTAAAACGTATTTTTCGACTCGTATCAAGTAGACCGTATTGGACACGAGTGGAGCAAAAATCGGGGAATGTAGAACTCGGAGAATCAAAGAGAGTTGGAAGAACTGAATGTCAAACTATTCTCTGTTTTAGTCATATTTGCACTTCTGAGCCTTCTTACCTGTATAGACCACTATGGGGAGTACCCCACCCTATCCACGCATCAATTTTTTTTCACATATGCACTAGCGGTATCTACATGTTCCCTATTTTATTTTACTCTCGTAAATTCAACGTCAAGAAAGCATGCAATTTAACCCTTAATATGCTAAGTCCGGATTATTCCGGGATTTGGAGGAATGTCCATTCAACCACTTGTGACGTCACGAATTTGCACGTCAGCAGATTCTTGGGATATGCAACTAATGCAGGTTGAATAGATCTTTCCACAGGACTGTCCATTTTGACGATTGACTGCAATCTGACAGAGCTAATCAGAAAAAACGTGATCAGTTTTTGGTGCAAAATTGGTGGTAAAACGGGCCAATATACCTGTACTTGATGATGGTCTCCTTTCCACAACTTTTCATTGCTAAAGATCGAAACTTTTCAGGTCAAAAGAAAGGATGTACGGTGTAGAAGGTAGAGAGAATAAGAAAAGAGAAAAAAACGAAAAGCAAGGCAGCGAGGAAAAAAATCGGAACTGTTCGGCAAAAAAAGTCCAAATTTTGGCTTATGCGCATGCGCCAAAGTAAAATATTGTACATTTTTACATGGAATCTTCCTCAAAATCTTACTGCAGTGTCAGAAAACTCATTTCTGGCAAAGTTTAGAGAAATTTAGCACCGTAGCGCCAAAAAAATCAATTTAACGGTTAAAAAAACCTGTTTTTTGGAGTAAATTTAGCATATTAAGGGTTAAGGTGGCTCGAAGGGGTTTAGATATTCCTGTCTTTGGTATTCTATTGCAGCTACACTAATAATCTTGAGGTTAAACTTTTAGTACAACTTTGTAAAGGTTTTACCACTGAACAAATTGCAGTTGCTATGACATCAAAATTTGTTGCCATGGCAACGTCATATGAGGTCAAAGATACCCTATTTTTTACAGTTTGAGGCTAATAACTTAAAAACTAGACGGTGAAAGTTTTTGTTTTTCATATATGTTTGCCTACTGGGCAAAACAAACA
Source organism: Meandrina meandrites (assembly GCA_963693305.1). Lineage (NCBI taxonomy): Eukaryota > Metazoa > Cnidaria > Anthozoa > Scleractinia > Meandrinidae > Meandrina > Meandrina meandrites. Next base: position 35,454,138 of record OY855910.1, read on the forward strand.
ATCTAACAATGTTTAAAAAAATTCTGTAGGTAGGGTTCCGAGCCACCTTAAATTAGTGAAAAAATGACGTAGCTTCGAATCCTACCTACAGAATTTTTTAAAAATTTGCAAAAATTTTTCTTTCGTCAGTTGGATAAAAATATATCAAAAACAAGAACTTTCACCGGGTAGTTTTTCAGTTATTAGCCTCAAAAGGTCCAAAATAGGGTATCTTTGACCTCATATGACGTTGCCATGACAACGATTTTTGACGTCACAATGACGTCAATTTGTTCATTGGTAAAACTTGTACAAGTTTGTACTAAAAGATTTTCCTAAAAATTATTGGTATAGCTGTGATAGAACACCTAAAATGGGCATGTCTAATTCTGACTAAACTGTTATGAGCCACCTTAAGGGTGCGTTTCTTTGGGAAAATCCAAAATTGGATCATTGATCTCAGATCACACGGATACTTTGCTCCCAAAGAAACGAAGAATCCGAAAATGGATTTTTGCCTTGACAACGCCGTAAACACATTTTGCACAGAACATAAAATTATCAGCACAAATTTATTTTCCGTCGAATGTATCCTAGCTAAATTCATTTCAGCATACAAAATCTTTCACAAAAATCACACGACGAAATAGTTCTTCTTTAGCCTGGAGCACAATGTTGCAAAAACGCATCTGAGAGCGAAGAATGTTTGCAAAATGATCAATGCCAACTTCACTCGTGACAATTTCAAAAGGATACAACTTCCGTAGGCACACGTTGGGAGTTCTAGAAAACCTGCATCCAGTTTAAAATGACACTTCATACTGATCAAGCTACCTTTCCTTTAATCGTGAATTATTTTTGTATTTTGATCGAAATAAGCGCCTGAAAACTTACCGTATGACAGTGTTTACAAAGAGCGAACCTGTATTTTCACAGCAAAGACCGCTGGGCCAATGTACTTTTTTCGAATCCTTTCCGAAAGAAACGCACGGATCATGAATCCTAAAAATCCGGATTTAGATATGATCTGATGTATCCACTCGGAGTGTGGATTCTTCAGATCATTGATCCGAGATTAATCCGTTTTCGGATATAGGTAAAGAAACGCAAAATCTGTTTTTGGATACAAGAATCCAGATTTGGATTTTCCCAAAGAAACGCACCCTAAATATTTGCATGTTCACGTCAAGGGTGGCCGCTAATTTTAAAGCAGAATTTGACGTTTTTGACGAAGGATCGACATTGCATGCCATTAAAAAGAACTTCTGGCTTCTGCCGTCGTTCGCGAAATTTTGGTCTAAAACAGAAAATGCAGTGTTCACTTTTCTGTTATTTCCGGAGGAGTCAACATGGAATTAAAGCTAACAGAGCTGCAAAAATCCTGTGCGAGCATTACTTGGAAAACTTATTACCGGGGGATGCTAAAAGTGATGTGAATCAGTCACGGAAGTGAATGCAGATGGCTCGTGCGTTACATACTGCGTAACACGTCAATCTTACGGTTCCGGCTCCACCAACTGCCCCTCGAAGCATGAAATAGCGTCTGTAGGCACAGGCAGACCACCCTATGTGTTCGTGGTTAATAATAATTAACCACGAGCACATAGGGTGGTCTGCCTGTGCTGTAGGCTGCAGCGATAAATTACGAAGCTGTGTCAAGGGACTTGGTATGTGAGTGTAATTTGTATTGTTACTCGTGAAGAAAGTCCTATCAGCGAGGAAATATTTGAAAGTTAAGGATTATCATCTGGAGTTCATAAACAAGTCCCGTTGAAAACTGTTGCTAAGACGTTTAGAGGTGTTATTGAGGTTCATCGATCTTCCGGTTTGGTGGTAAACTAAATTTTTCTTGATTCAAAAATCTGTGAAGATTCAGAAGAATCAACCGTTGTCTACTCACTGTCCACTTTCTGTTAGAGGGAAGGTACATCTTTCTCTGAATTTTTCCGACATGTCGTTGACAACACCGAGTTATTTCACATGAAACTTTTCAAGTTGACTCACGACGAAGGACTAAGAAGGACAGTATTCCCTGAAAGAAGCAGAAGTAACTTGAAATTTATTGACATTTCCAGTCGCAAGACCTGTGGAACTATTACCTCGGCTTCCGTTGACGATGTAGCAATTGCAATCTGGAGTGTTGAACTTTGTAGATGGAAGAAATTTCTCTTGTCTGCTCCTCACCAGGGGGACAGGAAAGTGTGCCCGCACCAAGTAAGTGAAACGGGGGGGGGGGGGGGGGGGGGGGGAGGGGGAGGGGTGGTATAGATGGGGGATTTGACAGCAATTATCTCCCCCTAGTTGTTTGATTTGGCTTACTAACAAATTTTTAGTGACATTTAGTGACTCTTTTAGCCATGTATCCACAAAAGAACTCAGGGGTGGAGCATTTAAACAGAAACTCTGCTAAATTTAATTCAAGTGTCTTAATTTTCACTGTTCGGTCTGAGTCATCTGGCTCGATTTTCTAAGGTGGCTGAACACAGTTTTCCAATCTTTGCAGTAGCTATCCTTCATTTAACTTTCACATCCAAGGGACTGTGGCTGAAGAGTTCAGAATTGGTTGTGAAAGATATAAACCAACCAAAAAAATTAGAATTCTGTTCGATTTCTGAAAATTCATCGTTTTATTTGTGTACAACAAACTCTTACATTTTAACAACAAATTCTGGCATTTCTACATTGAAGTAATAAGTTTTTAACAGACGGAATTCCAATTTTTTGTTGCTTCGTGTTTTTCCATAAATGCCCAAGAATGTTTAAAAATTCCTTTGTTAAATTTCAGATTTTTTGTAATCAGGAGTTTTCTTGCTTCTTTGTAAAATTTCTTAAAATTCTAATTCTAACTAAAATTCTAACTGGTTTGTTTGAAATCGTGCCTTTCTGCTAAGACGATAAAATGCAGCATTTAATTAAGATCCATTTAAATTTTGTTTCTCAAAGCCTAATGAGCATACTCATTCGGACTTGTGTCAGCATTGAATGAGCATGTGGAAACTGTGTTGCCAGTCCTTCTATATAGGTAGATGCGGGCGCCAATAAAACCCGCCAAACATGGAACATGCCCAAACATCCCAGAACATACATCCCAGAACAAAAGTAATAAAAATAATAATAAATGATAAATAATTAGAATTATAAAATAGTAGCATTGTTTGCACCAGAAAAAAGTTACAATGTCAAATATGTTTTGCTAATTTAAAGTCTGGGAGGATAGTACACCACATGTAGATAACAACTACAAAATATATAATTTTATAGAAAACGGAAACTTTCATAGAGTATTTTTATTTAGTTGTTAGCTAGCCTTGTAAAGTTAATAAGGTACATTTAACTTACTGGGATAGTTGTGATTGTCAGAAATAATATGAAAGAAGCCCTAAAGAGGCCCTGCCAGGGGGGTATCCCAGGTCGCTTGTCGGAATTTTAAAATGTCTCGTGTCGGCGTTTTGTCAAGGCTACACAACGCTGTCGGAAATTTAGCGACATACATTTGTCTTCGTGAGTCGTTTGTCACTATTTCGTTTGAGCGCTGTCACTACTTTTTGGCCCATGTCGCTTGTCGGAATTTACCCTGGCAGGGCCTCCCTAAAGGATTTTGAGCCACCTTAAATACACTATTATTTCTCCTTGTAGTAAAACAAGGCACACCCACAGATGATGAATTAGAAGAATTGGGCAAAAGAATTGCAGAAAATTGGGAAAAACTTGGGCGTCGGCTAGGCATTGATGATCCAAAGTTTAAAGAAATACTTCAAGCTCATGAGCAACTGTCTGAAAGAGGATATCACATGTTAAAGCACTGGAAACAAGAAAAAGGTTCTGCTGCGACATACCAGGTTCTGTGTGATGCGTTAAAACATAACCTTGTACAGCGCCAAGACTTGGCAGAGCAGTTTTGTTACATTCAAGGTAATTATTTCCTCCTTGGGGGGGAGGAATTCCATATGAAAGGGACAGGAATGCTCGCTCTCTTGCTTAGAGGTCTAAATTAACAAGTTTAGTCTCAGTGTGTTCGCAGGACAGAACACCAATATTTTTTGCCATCAAAAAATTAGGTTTGCATTTGGAAAAATGGAAACATTGTCATACTGCGTTGCTGGTCTAAACCAATCAGAAATGAAAAAAGGCTTGAGCATTTTTTATTATGACCGGATGGGTTTTAAGTGTTTAATTCAAATTTTCTGATTAGCATCTTTGTCCTTTTTATACAAGAGTCCTCCACCCCCAGGTATTTTGTACAATGTTAAATAAAATAATTTGAATGTGAAGTGGTCTTAATGGTTATAAGTGCGCCACCTCTGCATCGCATAGTCTGGGTTCAAGCTCTGGGCAGGAACCAAATGTGTCGTGCATGATCTTGGGCACCACAGGACACTTATAATTCTCACAGTGCCTGTCTCTGGGAATGTAAGGGTAAAAAGTGAACCAACACACTGAGGTATCCCTAGGGGATGGTTCTAGGCTAGGGGATATCTGGACCCCCCCTTTTGAGTTTCATATATTGCAAATGATGAGAATTGAGAACAGAATCCTTATGAAAATCAAGAAAAGAGAAGAAAGTTACATAGGCGTATGGGCAATTTTTTACCAGGGGGGGCAGTGAACCATTTGCCCAAAAAATTCTCGCAAGTTGCCCAAATTTTTATGAAAAAGTCGAAAAGAAACGAGGGTCATATACGATACTCTAACATAGGCCTACTTACGAAGTGAAATATTCTTACAAATGAATCTATCATTATGAGCTCATAAAACACGTTAAAAGAAATAGCTGTCTCGGCCATTTCGACGGCCAAAGATCTATCAATGATACGATCCATGTCATTGTTGACTACGGAGTTAGCATATGCCCTTTCAATGTTAATAAGTACGATGAACATTACTGATACGTTGTTGCCCCATGGTGTTGCGCAGGTAAGTTCTCAATGTGCGCAACGCACTGAATGATCGTTCTGCTGAACACGATGTAGCAGGTATCACTGCAAGGATATGTACTACATTAATAACCAGAAACTCATCACGTGCTGGGCAACAACTGCCTCATGTGAATTTAATTGGCTTCACCACTCTGACTTCAGGTTAAAATAGAAAATATCAGTATCTCTTCAAAAAACAAACACATGGAAACTTCTTTTAAAACTGGCTTTGCCCAAATTTCTTTTGCTGCCCAAAAAATCTGAGTTGCCCAAAATTTGGGGGGGCTGCAGCCCCCCCAGCCACCCCGGCCCATACGCCTATGGAAAGTTAAAATGAGAACTACCGGTAAGAGGTTCTTCCAGAATTTTTTCCTTCTGTAATTAAATGTGTCACATACATAAGCATTCTGAGCGGCTGTATAAATGAGCTTTCTAAAGTGTGACTGATTTGGGACATGATGAAACCCTCTTTCAAAAAGACTGGGGACTGACCCTGAAGCACATCAATAGAAACCTTAATTGTACATTAATGTCATTCACCAATAATTAATAATTAACTATAGCAGTTGAATGGCATTAAAATGCAACAGATCTTATAACATGTACATAACATGTACGCAGATCTGTGCACAGGCATCCCAAACTTACGATTTGATGGAAATTATGTTATGATTTATGTAAGTGCATCAAGTTGGACGTGACTACCTGAAGTACAGGGTGTTATGTTATAATTTAGGCTGTTGAGAATTTGAGCGTACTCTATTATAAGATAAGCCTGCATCGCAGACGTAATCTAACCCCGGTTAGTAACGTCTGCAAAGCAGCGCCGAGATCCGTGTTCTGGACCCCTGACGGACTCAACGAATTACCGGAAGTGCATTTCGAATTTCCTTTCAACTTGACATTACCATTCCCGAATCCTGCTGTGTGTCCATTGTATGGTTACAAGACTTTGTAACAACGTTTGTGACATTTGTTGTCTTTCGACCTGTTCGCTTATCACTTGTTTCTGAAGGGAACTATATACTGTATTATTATGAGACAATGCAAGTTAAAAAGAGCCAAAAAGCGGTGGTCTTATCAACTCTAGTAAGTGTCTAGAGGTACGGTTTCGAGTTTGACACCTCAAGCTCTGGAATAATTTGCCACATGTTTCCCTAGTGCGGCTTGTATTGGCTCCTTATATTTGCAAGATATGCTTTAAGCTCTCGCAATGTTTGTTCTGAAAGAACAAGGTCTGAAATATTCCATGAAAATTTTGTTGTGATGCCGAGTCCGGCTGTTTAATTGTTGCAAGATGCGTTGCTTGGTTTAACGGATGACATATTACCATATTATTAATATTTTCCACCAAATGGTTTAGTTCAGGCAAGACCATTGTTTCGATCATCCATATAACTGCTTGAAAGGCTTATTTTCTTTTCTTTGCTAACTGCGGCCATTGTCACGATTTACACGTTCGCTTTCTGCTCGCTTTCTCCCCTTTCTCCAGGGAAATGCCTATCGAAGCCAAATACGGCTCATCGAACAATGGCTTTTTTTAACAAGCCAATCATGGCGCGTACTCAAATCCTGGTACACAGTTGGGGGCTCAGAACAAGAATTTCGGCGCTGATTCGCAGACGGACTTAACCAAGGGTTTAGTTTCGTCTGCGGCGCAGGCTATTATAAGATAAAACAATGTGGAATTAAAGTGCTCCACAAAGTAAAATTTTACCTTCTTTTCAATAAAATAAAGAAAATGTACTCACCTTGCTTGGTTTCTGTTGTCTTTTTGGGCTATATTTCATCATTTTTAGGAGGCTTTGAGGTTTTTGTCAGAGCCTTCCAGGTAGTCATGTCCAACTCATTATGCTTACATAAATCATAACATTCGATCATATTGTGAGTCTGGGACACCTGTGATCTAGCTGCTGTTTTGTGTTCAGCGTGAAGTCAAAGAATTTGAAAAAAACACATTCAAACAATATATAGACACTTAACATAAATGGCGTCCTGAAATTTGAATAACAATACTTTGGACATCCTTAGCCTGACGTGTGGATGTTTCAAAGACAAAAGATTTTTTACATGAATGTGAGGCTTAGGATGCATAAGTATTGTTATTCAAATGTTGACGCCATTTATGCAAAGTGTCCCTTAGACCTACACATTGAGAATAATTCAATATAATTTTCTCAGTTAAGTCACGTTCAACTTTTCCTGCAGATGCATAAATTATACATGCATAAATTTATTTATGTTATTGCGTACTGGGGTCTTTTGATGAACTAATGTTTGCCCAGTATAATTGTGGTCCCAAGAGAGGCCCACAACCCTAATCTTGACAGTGACCAGCGGATTGCGTTTTACGTGTGCACGCCATGTTAATAAGAGGCATGCACAAAGCGGAAGTTGAAAATTTTGTTCTTCCACTAAAATCGATTGGAATGCGAAAAATGTGTCAATCACAACAGTTTGTTGTAACACCGGAAGAGAAAAACCTGTTCTCCAAGAACGATATATAAGAATGCAAAAAATGAGTCAATCTCAACAGTTTGTCACAGACGATCGAGGCTTCAGTCACATGGAAGATTGCAAACATTACATTTTGCAGACGTTGTTTTATACAGGACAACTTGGATTAATATTATTCCATGGATTATAATAATAATAGATTATAATGGGGTTATTATAATCCGGTAATAGATTATTATAATCTAGTAATAGATTATTATAATCGAGTAATAGATTATTATAATCCAGTAATAGATTAAGGCACGGCAAAAAATTAATGGATTAGATTATTAGTAGTAATATCATCCGGATTAATATTAATCTCTATTATAATCGAGATACATTTCCCATGAATGTTCGGATATACAGCTTTAATAACAGATACACTGCAGACATAGCACAGGACTGACGGGACATAACACTGATCACATCAGTCACATGACGATCACTTGCATATGCTAGAGCTGGTAGATACCACGATGTTGACCCTAGAAGTAAATGAAAAGGAACAAGCACCTCTGGGCCAGCGAATCCGTGCCGTGAACATGTGCTTTTATAAAAAAGGGGACCTTGAGAAAGGGAATAACTACCAACTGTGTAGAAATAGCGACAATCCTAAAGACACTACTGTTTCGAGGTTCGGAGCCGGCATATCATGATGGCAACTATGAACATGGATTTTTCCTGTCTCTTGGCACCTTTTGTGGATGAAAACATTATCTGGGAACTGGGATATCATAGGTCATCGCTTTGTATTTATTCCTAGCTTAGTGCTTAAAGATGCAAAGTGGAGCAGGGGAGATTGCGTTTGAGTAATACAGGACAACTCGGATTAATATTAATCGAATTAATATTAATCCTAATGATTATTATAATCCAGTAATGGATTATTATAATCCAGTAATAGATTATTATAATCTATTACTGAGGTTTGAGCCATGCCTTAATTTATTAGGATTAATATTAATCTTATGTATGATTAATATTAATCTGATTAATATTAATATTAATCCTACTTAAATATTAATATTAATCCTGATATATATTAATCCTATATAGGATTCCTATTAATCGTAAACAGGTCGTGTCTTTGGGATTGTTGCTATTCCTACGCAGCTGGTAGTTATTCCCTTTCTCAAGGTCCTCTTTTTTTATAAAAGCACATGCCCACGGCACGGATTCACTGGCCCAGAGGTGCTTCCTGTTGTATTCTTCAAAGTGAAACGACTCTCTAAAACCAAACGAACTTTAATGCAGCAAGACCAAACTAGAACTGACTTTAAAATTTACATACAAGCGGTTTTATATGACTACGGATATTAATTAGTTCCTCAGAGTTATTTAACTCCCACAGGGTTGATTACATAACACTTGCTCCTTTTCATTTACTTCTAGGGTCAACATCGTGGTATCTACCAGCTCTAGCATATGCAAGTGATCGTCATGTGACTGATGTGATCAGTGTTATATATGTCCCGTCAGTCCTGTGTTATGTCTGCAGAGTGTCTGTCATTAGAGCTGTATATCTGAACATTCACGGGAATTTCATCTCGATTATAATAGAGATTAATATTAATCCGGATGATATTATTAATAATAATCTAATCCTTCCAATTTTTTGCCGTGCCTTAATCTATTAGTGGATTAAAATAATCTATTAGTGGATTATAATAATCTATTACAGGATTATAATAATCTATTATCAGATTGTAATAACCCTATTATAATCTATTATTATTATAATCCACGGATTAATATTAATCCGAGTTGTCCTGTTAATAGGAATCCTATGTAGGATTAATATATATCAGGATTAATATTAATATTAATATTTAAGTAGGATTGATATTAATATTAATCAGATTAATATTAATCCTAATAGACTAAGGCATGGCTCAAACCTCAGTAATAGATTATAATAATCTATTACTGGATTATAATAATCATTAGGATTAATATTAATCCGAGTTGTCCTGTTTATAGGTGTTGCTTTTGAGAAGATTTGCTGTGATTGTATCACAGATAAACCATGGCAAAGCGAATGATTCCAACAAAGGTTATCCTCAAGAAATTCCTTACAACACTGACAACATAACGAGTTTACCGACCGAGGAAAATCACATCTCAATTCACACCGCGTGCTCGACTACACTTTGCAAAACTGTCAATCAAAAAACAACTCTGATTGGTTCACGGCAATAGGAAATGCATCAAGCGTGACGCCTCAGTCAGAATAAATTGTCTTTTGTCCGTGGAAGATTGCATGACGTTTTGCAGACGTTCTTTGCTTTTGAGAAGATTGCTGTGATTTTATCGACGTTGTCTGTTGTTCAAGCGTAGCGCAAGCCTGTTCCAGGCTCTCGGACAGTGGACCGAGCGCGAGCGAAGCGAAAAAGAACAGGCTAGTTAAAGCGCTGCTTGCATTTGAGAAGATTTTCTGTGATATCCACGTTGTCTCAGAAGTTCTCACGATCTCTTTGAATTATTGCTGTGATAATAAGGCTGCTGACTGCCTACAATCACTGTACAATAATCATCTTAAACTTAGGCTCTGAAAGTGCATCTAGGCCTGCACTTTCTAACCTGTGGTTACCACTAGTTTTATGATGTAAAAAATAACACAACTAATTACTCACTGTTGTGTGAGTCATTCATGTTCCTGTTCTCTAGATCTTTTATTATTGAGCCAAACCTTGATGGTTTTCCTGTCACAATGATCCAGCTTTTAATACAAATTTCTCAAGTACCTCTTGTGAGGGGTACTGACCCTAACCCACATTGCGAGGTGGGGTTAACTCTTTGAGGTGTTTAACCCGAGGTTAGCGGTAACCTAATAACCTGGGGAGCAGGGATAATAATAATAACCTAGGGGAGCAGGGATGGCGCAGTGGTGTGAGCGCTCGCTTCCCACCAATGTGGCCCGGGTTCGATTCCCGGACCCGGCATCATATGTGGGTTGAGTTTGTTGTTGGTTCTCGTCCTTGCTCCGAGAGTTTTTCTCCGGGTTCTCCGGTTTTCCTCCCTCCACAAAAACCAACACTTCCAAATTCCAATTCGATCGGGATTTCGAGGGTCACAGGTTTGTCAGTCGCGAGACTGTTATGTGCTACCCTCGTTAAACATAGTTGATTTGATTTGATTTGACTTCGGACCCGGGGGGGGGGGGACTCCCATATGGAAAGGACGGGGATGCTCGTCGGAAATTTTGAAATGTACCCCTAAAAGAGACCAATTTGGGCGTGGCTGAAGCTTATGCAGACCCCTAAAAGAGACTTTGTTTAAATGAATCGAGTAAATATAACGAATCAAAATTCTTTCTTTTTTGTTATTTCTTCACATGCAGCCCTAAATGAGACCTTGACGGCTAAAAATAATGACATTTTGCCCAGAAAACCCTAAGCGAGACCAAAATCTGAAATTTACACCCCTAAGCGAGATGATGAGCATCCCCGTCCATTTCATATGGGAGTCCCCCCCCCCCCCCCCCCCCCCGGGCCTTTGGACAACAGAACCTGAAGAGGTTAGAGTTTAACCCTGGTTTGAAAAACCTGGGACACAAAATGATGTAATTTTTACCATTAAAATGAATGACTCACGTGTTGTTGTAGTCATTTTATGATTTTGCTATCACTTTTAGTATCTGTACGGTGACAAGATCTGCTTTTCACAGAATCAGAGAAGAGCGACAATTCTTTCTGTTTCAACTTGTATACTTAAATCTGTCTCTCACCCACAACATACCCTGCGGTGTAACTGATTGGTTCCCCCTGATTCATTACTATATAGTCATCATTGCGTATCTTTGTAGGAAATATTGCCATCCATCTGCCTGCTGGCCCAGTTCCAGAAGAAAAAGAGACAGGAAAAATCTCTGTTGCTACTACAGGTACATGTCACAGTGGAGCCTCAATCAAAGATCAAGACTCTTCAAGAAGAGCAAGAAGTGGTCTGAAACGGAAAAGGGCGAAATCTAATCCTGAACGAGGTATGTACAACAGCTGCATGAGGATATGTTGAGGATTTATTATATTAGCGGAGCTCCCGCGCGCGCCGAAGGCGGCGCGTGCGGAGCATCCATAGCTATAGAAATTAGTAAACCCATCAAGCCGAGAAAATTTGGATGTCGTCGATGTCACGTACATCCGTCCGTCCGTCCGTACGTACGCACGGATTAGGCCTGGGAACGAGTTTGCCTTTGTCCTTGATTTGGAGTCCTTACGCAAAAAGTGACACAAAAACATATTTGGATCGTTTAGAGATGAGTTACCTATCGTAAAAATTTGTAAGAACACTGCATTACTTCAGAGGTTTTTTTTCTCATGTTATAAAAATGATCTGGACATTTCATTTCAACTTAAACGAAGCGATTGTATGAAAAATATGGAGGGGGATACTGGACAAAAATGTAATTGTAGTGGTACTGCGTGCTGCATTATATCCTACCACGCGTTGATACCCAAAACTACCCGGTGTGTTGTTATATCGTACCCGATATGTCGCTTTATCGTACTGCTCAAGCCATAACGTACCGTGTGCTGCTATCATTAAATATCGTAAGTAATATGCAGTTATATCGTAGTGCTAAAGCCATAACATCGTACCGTGTGCTGCTATATCGTACCCGATAATAACATATCGTAAGTGATTCGCAGTTATATCGTATTGCTAAAGCCACAACATCGTACCGTGTGCTGCTATATCGTACCCGATGATAACATATCGTAAGTGATATGCAGTTATATCGTATTGCTTAAGCCATAACATCGTACCGTATGCTGCTATATCGTACCCGATGATGGTTTATCGTATCGTTCATGCCATTTCATTGCGACAAACTGGTCAGTGGCTTATACTTAGGTAGGTACCTCATGCATGGGGACTCAAAATGTCCCGGATTTTATTTAAAGACGTGTAACTGTGAAGGAGTGCATTTTGAAAAAAATCGAAAATTATCAAACTTGGCCAGAATGTAGGTCTAGTGGAACTATTTATATGAAAAAAAAAATACTTTAAGTTCAATCAAATTTTTCTTTTACGCGAACGGCGATGATGACGGTTTGAAAGCTACGGCACAAGGGGCTCATACAACACATGACTTAAAAATTTACCGAAAACGAACAAAAAGGCACAGTAAACAACCCTCCAAGTTAACTTTTTTCCTTAGTGGCCATTTGGCCACTGACTGTTCAAGTTTGGTCGCCAGTGAAAAATTTTAGTCCCCAAAATATATGCATAAATTAATAATTAATTAATAATAAAGAATCTTATTATTATCTAAAAACGTGGAGCTCTACGAAAAATTTAATTTTACGAAAATATGCGAACCGCGGAACGCGAAAAAAAACTCAACGCGAAAATACTTTCACAAGTTTTACGGCAATCACTAAGACGGACATTTTTTATTGATGAAATCTTTGACAATTTGAAAATAAACCCAGGTTCGTTCACACAAGTGAAATTTATCTACAACCGCAAGCCGCTTTTCTTCACGGCTTTTTATTTATAGAATCAATATGCACATGTTTTAATGATGGCTAGTGCTTGTGTTATCAATTTTGTTTTTAAGTCACGTATTTTAGTGTCCACTGAAACAAAATAGTTTCTCAAATACATCTGGATGTAAGCCGGAGAACATTTCAAAAAGGTGCCGTACACTTTTATGGAAGCCTTCGTTAGCAGATCCTTTAAGCGGTTTATGGTCGCTTTTCTAGAACAGGAAAACGTCACACAGCACAAAATTTCCATTCCCCCACGAAGCTGTTTGCGTCGTCGACGGCCTGAAATAAACTTCAACAATAATCGATCCCCGGCCTCCACGAGCGAGAAAATTCCACGCTATTCTCGGGTATTCGTGTGGTCGAACTTTGCCGTTTGGTACTTTGATGACAAATTGATTACAGAACTCTCTTTTTGCAACAAGTTTATCTCCGACAGTTGGCTCTCAAATCTGTTTGTGGGTCACGATAGCCACGAACAGCAGAATCTCCCTCCATCTTGAAACTTGAGTAAACAAACATCGTTCTCGGCCTAGTCCCAACGTGTCCGATCTTATGCCTGGTTACTAAGCTACGAACGTTCGACAAACGTAAACACCAGTAAGCCTGAGTAAGCACAGGCGTTCTTGTTCTTGTTCGTTGTCAATCTCGTTCCCAGAGTCCACAGGCTCCACGGTCAGCGGTTTAGTCGCCGGGTGAAACTCTGGGGAAATGGAATTTTTTTCCCACGAATTCATGGGTTCCGGTTGTTGTGCGCATGCTTAGCTAGTAAAACGGAAGTGAAAAAATCGGGAAAAACCGAAGGCTCAGTGGCGCAGACCAGAAGGATCGCGGCCTCTGCGGACGAGAATGGGGTCAGTATAAAAATCTGAGAACTCCACTCTCTCGATCGCGATATACGACTCGATATACAACTCGTAAAGTCAAGTGGATCAACGCTTTTATGGGTGATTTAAAGGCTCCTTTGACGAAAAAACAGCTCAACGGGAAAACTGCGATAGATCGATAGTGCTGTTTGAAAGCAAAACATGCACGTCAGATTGTCTGGATTGTGTAAGCTCCTAGAGGACAAACGTAAACAAAGGGAGTCGTAATGCCAAGTTGTATACGAATGTATTTTTTTCTCTGGAAGAAATCTTTCGAGGAAGGCCAGTGGTCCAATCTACATTTACACACAGCATTGTAAACGACGGTCGTGAGAGCACGGAGCAACTGCACGCCGATCGAAAGCTCATTTCGAAAATCAAATTTTCATTGAAATGCAATCGAATAGGCAGGTAAGCAATTATGTGCCGTATTTTCCACTACAGTGGGAGACTACAGTTGTAAGATTGGTTTCACCAAAAAAGCTGGAACTTTGGCGGTCCGTAGCAATAACAGATATGTAGCGGTTTGGTTGTCATCCCATGGAACTTCTTGCTCGTTTGTCATCGGTTTTACGAATGATGCAGGTTTTGCTCCCAACCGATTTCGCACCCACCGAGTTCGCCCCCACCGATTTCTAACGTAGTCACGCTTTTCTCATGCTTAAAGAACGAGAAATATTCGGCAAGATTTCCGTACAGCCCCAAGATTTCCGTACATTAATTATGCATACAATTTTCTGACTGACTCGTTCTTTTCATGATTGCTGTTTGTATATAGTGATAGTATGAAATAGCTGCATACATAATTAATGTATGGGGCTGTGCGGAAATCTTACCTCGTCATGACTTAAAATCGAAAATTTCATCTGGCATTTGTAACTCATTAGGCAAATGATGAATTTGTTTTATCTTTAACCGAACTATTTGTACTAAAAGTGACTGTTTAAAGCATTTATAAAATGCTGTCACTTATCAGAAAAATATGGCCTTGCAACATTTATGAATACAGTGTAATTTATTGTACTTTATTTTTGCTGAAATTAAAATTCGCCAAGGGTGTTTCTTTGAACTGATTTAGCTATTTGTAACATTCACTGAGTGCTACCATGTGAATATTGGTTCAACATGGTATTGGTTTTCTGTACATAGCCTACCCCCAACTGCATGCAGCCAGCACAGCCCAAGAAATACTGCTTGTGTGTCATAGATTGCTTGAATGGCTTGTTGTGTTACCCCATTTCTGTACCATAAGTGACTAGGCATATCTCTTCTTCCCCTGTCCCCCCGGATGGAATATTAGTCCATTGCAGGAATGCTGCCAAAAGTATATTTGTTGGAACCCACTTATATTTGAGAGTTAAGTGTCTTTCCCAGAACACAACACAATGACCCTGGCTGGGGCTTGAAACCTGGACCATTCAATCCGAAGTTTAGTGGTGGGGCCTTACATTAACCCACTGTGCCCCCCATCTTGTTTGTTGTACTACAGGTTATTTTGGCAAGTTACCGGTACATAGATTTGATTTGATTCGGCAGATTCACCAAAACAAATATTTGTGAAATAAACCTATCTTGCAAAGACCCCTGAAACTCCACAAGACTGTCAAGAGGTGTGGGCTGGAATAAACACCACCCAGTAACTTGTACAAAACACAAAATGATAAGCAGTCAGAATGAGTGGCAAAAATGTCAACTTTATTCTCAAGTTACAGTTGGTGGACATAGGTGTCTATTGGTTGTAATTTAGCCAACTGCAGGACCTGCAAAAATAAATTAAAATATATCTATGATCACAAAAGGTGCTTTATGGTGGGAGTCCTTGAGGCCATTAGAAAGAAATGATTGTGTAACAATTGCAATAGGGGATGATAGGACAGCACAACTCTTGGTTAAGTCTTCATTTCAGCCTAGTGGCCTATAAGTCCATCCAGGTTTCCACAGTCTTAAGCAGTTGGTGGTTTGGCTGGGGTGGTGGTAAAGGGGCAATTTTAGAATAAATTATTGTAGGAACCAAGAGAGAGAGAGAGTTATATCTTTTCCATCTGAGACCAAAAGGTAAACATTGTAAAAGTATATCAACAAGCAAAGTGCAGTTTTCTAAGCAAGGACTGGTGTTTGAACTTTATATCATGCCCTTTCAAGGTTCAATGTGGTTCACAATTTTTTCACATACCATTACCAACTGTCTAAAGAAATTCTCATAAACAGTTGCATGCCCTGTTGCAAATATGGAAGTTTTCTATTTCCTTTATTACAATAAATACTCTTCATAATCAATGTCCGATAATTTTCAATATAAACAATATTCCTGCATAACAGCTGATAACAGCCGGCGTTGCACACAGATGCAGTCGCCGGGATGTATTTACACTTAGAAAAGCACCAGAATTTACCAAAAAATCGGAGTTGTATAAAAAAACACATCAGACAATTTCCAGCTCCTCGATCGAAGAAAATACTATTAAAAAACCGGGTGAAAAATGGGTGAATACCAAAATCTAAAGCTAGATTTTACCTACCTTGAAAACGAAACGGGAAATGGCATCATAAATCGCGGTTTAAGGCCAAGATACTGCAAAACACAAACGAACAAACTCCAAAAATCTCGGCAAAATGGCCGCTAAAGCTTCATAAGCAACTTCCGGAAATACGTCTGAGTTCGAAGGCTATTGTATTGAAACAGCCAATCAAAAAAATTCGAATTAATTCGAATAATTCCATTTCCCCAGAGTTTCACCCGGCGACTAAACCGCTGACCGTGGAGCCTGTGGACTCTGGGAACGAGATTGGTTCGTTGTGGGAAAAAAGTGTTGAATGAAGAAATACCTGTCAACGAGTACCAGAAAAAGATCGGTCATATGTCAAAGTTAAAGGAAATGATGCTTATTATATTTAAACGCTAAAATTGTGGGTGAGACTTTGATGTTCAATTCCGTTTCATTGCCATAGTGAGTTGCATTCGATGAAGAAGACTTCTGAAGACTCTTTTAAAAAAACTTTTTTCCAAAATTTAAGTTGCTAAATTCAGGGTGCGGCTTATCTGCGGGTGTTTACGGTATTTGTAGATCCCGTCACCGTCGAGCTTTACAAGCTTTTGCATTTGATTCTCACGCTTCCAGGTAAAATTGTCACGTGCCAAAGTTCAGACGAGTGGAACGAATTTCGTCGCGTCCCACTGAGCTCAACTGAATGCAATTCCTTGATCTTTGTTTACGGTGTACGGTGTATTCCGTCTCCATTTCTGTAGGTTACTAGTAAAATCCACAACAACTAGCTTTGCAAAGTGAATCCTTAACGCTCAGAACGTTTTTTCTTCGCTCCGGATGATAGTCCGCTCAATCTCCTGACGCATAGGTCACGTTAATTTTAGTCGCCGAGCTGGCGACTTCCGTTCTAATTTAGTCGCCAGCTCCAAAATTCTAGTCGCCATGGCGACTAAAATGGTCGCAACTTGGAGGGTTGGTAAAGCAATTAATACATCATTCAAAAGAAGACATACTGCTTGAAAATATTATGTTTTGAGTCAAATTTTTCAAGGTTTTTAAATTTTCGGCTTATTTTGCCGATTTCTGCACGGCAAAAAATGGCAAAATTGAGAGCGAAAAAAACTCAACTTGGTACATAAGCCGGTGCTATAAAAATATATCCCAACAAAAGAGCAACATTTCGGCTTCCGATATATGAAATAATATTTTTGGGCTACTCAAATAACAAAATTTGACAGCGCGTGCAATGCAAGTGGTACGGAGCTCAAAAATCGCTATTTCGTGTCACGGTATTCCCATCAATAAAATGGCAAAATTGACAGTTACAAATTGTACTTTGGTTCGTCATCTAGTGTTATAAAAATGTAACCCAATAAAAGAGCAACGTTTCATCTTAAAGTTAATATAAAAATATTCTTGGGCTACTAAAACAACGAATTATGAGCGCGCTTTACGCAAGTGCTTCGGAGTTCAGTATCTGGGCCATCGCTTGGAAGAATGTAAGGATTTTTGAGCTCAGTGACACTTGCGTACATCGCTCTCAAAGTTCCTTATTTGAGTAGCCCAAAAATATTATTTCATATATTGGAAGCCGAAATGTTGCTCTTTTGTTGGGATATATTTTTGTAGCACCGGCTTATGTACCAAGTTGAGTTTTTTTCGCTCTCAATTTTGCATTCTTTGCCGTGCAGAAATCGGCAAAATAAGCCGAAAATTTAAAAACCTTGAAAAATTTGACTCAAAACATAATATTTTCAAGCAGTATGTCTTCTTTTTAATGATGTATTAATTGCTTTACTGTGCCTTTTTGTTCATTTTTGGTAAATTTTTAAGTCATGTGTTGTATGACCCCCTTGTGCCGTAGCTTTCAAACCGTCATCATCGCCGTTCGCGTAAAAGAAAAATTTGATTGAACCAGAAGTCCATAACTAGAAGTCTACATCTGGGGTTGGGGCGCGTGCTATGTCTTTCGCGTGTACGCTATTTTTAGAAACTGATGTCTCGCGAGAAAATGACGTAACCCACTATTTCGACACGATTGGAGTTCTAAGTTGCGGCCGAATATTTTGGAAAGTGGCAGGTGAAATAAATCAAATCACATCAAAACACTTGACAGGCCATTCTCTTTAATTCTCACATTTCGACAGAAGTAGTATCGTAGATAGTGATTTCAAACGTCTGTTCAGTGGCATTTGAAGGCGAGTGAAAAAGCAACCCGTCGCCGGGTTTCCGTAGACAAACTCACAAAACAAACAGGTCGACTTTTTATAATTTACGAGAGAATTTATGAACAGAAGTTCCCCAAACTTTTAGTAGTTAAGTGTGTCTTTATTTTGTACAGCATATCCTCGTGTTAAAATACTGAACAACATACACAACACAATAGCTGCACACTGCGAAGTGCCCGAGAAGCACAACTTGAATTAAACTTTTGACGGATGTGAATGAAATCATCATTGTTCGATGAATTAAACTCGTATTTCTATTCATATTAAAACAAGTACATTACCTTAGTCAGTCTTTTGTTTTCATGCCGTCCTTATAATTCCAAAAACATGCGAAACTCGCCAAACTTGTCGTTTTCTCTGAATGTTGTTCCGCGCTCGATGTTGAGCGCTTCAGGGACCACGGTTTTGTTTTTCAAAATAGCAACGAACCTGTGCCAAAATGCACTTGCTCTCTTAATGCCTGTCTTCATCTTGAGAGTACCATTAATCTTTAGTGTCTTCGCATTTTGAATTTGACTCGGAATTAGTCTATCTTGCCCGCTGCCATTTCGTATTCTGACTCCAAAACACTGAGGTCCTCTCGCTTATTTGGATGCTCCGAATTTTTACAACTTCGATGCTATCGTCATCGATGAAAGATGGCCTGATGATTCTTGTCCAGACGATTTAATCCTCACAAAACGGAAATTACGATGACCAACAAACAGAAATTTCGTAATGCCGTTCGCTCGAGTTCACTCGTCCTCTGCAGTTCTGCTTTTCTTCAAAAATTTGTTCAACCAATCAAAGGCGCGAATTAAAAAATACTTCAATGTGATTGGCTACTTGTTCGCGGCAAAGCTGTTCTAAAAATAGCCTACACGCGAGGAGCGCGAGGTACACGCGAAAGACATATCTCAAAGCCTATTACCAGAGATGTAGACTTCTAGTTATGGACTTCTGATTGAACTTTAAGTATTTTTTTCATATAAATAGTTCCACTAGGCCTACATTCTGGCCAAGTTTGATATTTTTCGATTTTTTTTTTCAAATTGCACTCCTTCACAGTTACACGTCTTTAAATAAAATCCGGGACATTTTGTGTCCCCATGCATGAGGTACCTACCTAAGTATAAGCCACTGACCAGTTTGTCGCAATGAAATGGCATGAATGACACGATAAACCATCATCGGGTACAATATAGCAGCATACGGTACGATGTTATGGCTTAAGCAATACGATATAACTGCATATCACTTACGATATGTTATCATCGGGTACGATATAGCAGCACACGGTACGATGTCATGGCTTTAGCAATACGATATAACTGCATATCACTTACGATATGTTATCATCGGGTACGATATAGCAGCACACGGTACGATGTTATGGCTTTAGCAATACGATATAACTGCATATTACTTACGATATGTTATTATCGGGTACGATATAGCAGCACACGGTACGATGTCATGGCTTTAGCAATACGATATAACTGCATATTACTTACGATATGTTATTATCGGGTACGATATAGCAGCACACGGTACGATGTTATGGCTTTAGCACTACGATATAACTGCATATCACTTACGATATTTAATGATCGGGTACGATATAGCAGCACACGGTACGGTGTTATGGCTTGAGCAGTACGATAAAGCGACATATCGGGTACGATATAACAACACACCGGGTAGTTTTGGGTATCAACGCGTGGTAGGATATAATGCAGCACGTAGTACCACTACAATTACATTTTTGTCCAGTATCCCCCTCCATAGAAAAGGCGGCAAATCTGTGGCACGGGTGATACCTTGTTCACTTTTTAAGCTGAATGAAAGAGGCGAACAAAGCTGCTGGAAAACATAGATGTTCGTGAATATTTCTCGCTTTATTTACTCATCTACAGCATGGAAACTTATGCCAAGTGATTTAGGGATAGCCTCTTAGCGTGAACATCCGAAATGTTTGCCGACCTGAATATGATATATCTGACTACAAGTCAAAAACAGCGAGAGTTGAAGAACTGTCTACGGTTCCTGCGGCTGATTAATTAGGCTGACAGTAAGCCGAACTAAAAGTGAGCTCAGAGCTGGTCAATTTCACGAAGTGATGGATAAAAGACTGTTAACAGCTACGCCGAAAGAAAGGAAGAGATTGATCTTCGCTGGTAATTCATATAATGTATATGTCGGTGGAGTTGGGGTTGGAGTAATTAAGCTCACATGGAAACTGGCGTGTTCGTTTCCGATATTGTGGCGCTGGTTTGAAAGCTTTGCCCTGCAGATTTTACAAGCCTTTTCCAAATATAAGGTAACAAACGTAATGTATACCCTAAGCTGAAGTCTATTTTTATTGTGAGAACTCTGTTTGTACTTCATTTATAACCGAATTCCAAGTTTTATCGTTTTTCATATCTGTCCGTAGGCTTACATTATTTATAAATTCCATTATTTCAATGCTGCTTTCAAACCTCTTAGCTTTAATTACTTTTGTACATTTTATACAGACATTGTCTATTAAGTGTTTGATTTCAAATGTCGTGATTTGGTTAGTGGAGTAAACTGTAAAGTTTACTTTTGGATTTTCATTTGAAAGAATATTAAATTATTGAGCTACATGTACTCGGATCAAAAACACGTTTCGCCTTTTCAAAATATTACAAACTACACTTATACTGAGGAAAATCCCGCAAACAAGTCCAAACCAAAACTTGTAAAACTACTCAACGATACTGCCCACTAAAATGAATTTAAGCGATTTATTATCCAACTGCTCTATTTTATTCGCTCGCATTGTTTATTTCAGTGAGTGTATGTTAAATATCGTACGCGTGATTTAAGATTCCTAAACAATTATTTACGCCGGTTTCGTTGCGTGTTACCTGTGCCTGGGTGAGTGAGTTCAGACTTTTTCTACCGTACATTTGCTTACCAGAAACGAAGAAAACTCATTTAGTTCTCTACATAAAATTCTCTAATGTATAAAGTAACGTGTACGATAAAACAGAATAGTTAATCATGCAACCAAATAAAGACGGCTTAAACTACATTGTTTGCTTGTTAGATAGCGAGCACCACTTCTAAATCACAAACTGCCACAACTCTTACACAAAAAACTGCTTTAAAATAACTTGCATAACCGGCTCCCAATGAATTTGCCAGGTTTGTTTTGCAGCCGTGATTTTCTTTGTTCTGGCGTGAACTCATTTTCTTTAGCCGCGTGTTGACTTTGTTTCGCGCTGTATTTTCTTTTTGCCTTGAGTTGATTGTGTTGCTTTGACTGTTTTGAAGTAAATCAAAACAAATTTCCTTACCTTCATCGAGGTCCTTTTTACACTGATTTACTTTAGGAAGTTTATTAGTGTACAGTAAAAGTTGTAAAAAGTTTTTATACTAAAATTTGATATGTGCGCCTCCGTGCATGAACGTGAGGAACCCAATAAAGTGCAGGGACATCAAAACACTGTAAATTCAAGCAAAAGATTAATAAATGGGAGCTCCGCTTTTAGGCCTACCTAAAGCTATATGTTACTGGTATATTAAATGATATTCCATTGTTTAGTCATCTATTACTTCAGAACTTTTTACTTTTTTATTGTTATTCTCTGTATGTAGAATGATATTCTTTTTATGTTGTAAAGATGTATGTTCATATTTTATCTGCCAGCTCTGCTTTGGCTTCTTAGCCATATTTTTTTGGCACACCTCACTCCCTAAATTATATAATATATTAATAAGCCAAGCCTAAAAGCGGAGCACCAAATATACATTTTATGCTGGTTAATAATTTGTGAAAATACTCTCATTGAAAATACTGTCATTGAAGTTATTAATTAAAATATACTAGATATGCCTGGCATATGCAACTACTCAAGAAAGATTCCATAACTGAAAGAAAAATCGTCAACTCCAATCACAGAAATTCCGCTGACAAAATCCAAAAAAAAACTTGAGCCCACGATCTATTGGAAAACCATTACCTGGTCAGCGAGCAACTAAAAAATACACGTGACCTCGATCAGCTCTGCTCCTGAGCCCGCGATATGGTCATGTGATACTGATGATACTGTCGTTGATACTGGTCAAAACTGGTCGTTTTGACAGTTGTCAATTGACCATAACATTGTTGTCCAATATGAACCCAAGATGTTAGCTGACATTAACCTTAATGTTTTCCGGTATGGCTATTTAATTTTTTCTGAGTTCGTGAGCGGGCGGTATTCTACAAATCCTGCGATCTGATTGGTTTGGGGCGGTATTCTCCCATCCGGCCCGCTCATAGCGGGCGGTATTTTCACTTCACGGCAAGACGAACGAACCCATGAAAGTTTTGCCCTCCAAAATTAATGTAGTTGCTTACCAACTGATGTAAATATGAAAAGAAAAATTAGCAGTGGAATTACCGTATTTAAGGTGTCTTAATACAGTCTTTTTCTGGACCATGCCTAACATTTTCAATTGGCCGTTTAGCAGACTTTCCGCACTCGGATTGATATGAAATTTTCACAACATATTGAAATTGGATTAGATAGATTATTTTTTAGGAAAATCGATATTTCCATGGCAACGATAGACAGAAAAACACGAAATCAGTTAAACTTGGATTCTACGCGAATCAGATTTGACGTAAAAAATTAAGACCAATATCTGGTGTACTACACATCAAATATTCAAGAATAAGAAAATTCTGTAAGTTTGATTTCGAATAAATCGCAAATGCTTTTTGCATGGTTATGATATAAGGACCAACACGCAGACAATGCGTTGACGAAGTTACTTGAAATGACGCGAAAATGTGTACTGAACTTACCTTTCGTTGCCGTGAAAGTTTTTTCTTTTTGTTTATCGCAATTCCGAGAATGTTTTTATAAGGTCACTACCATTGTAATGTTTGGTAAATTTTCCACTGTTAGCGATTTTTTCGAAAATCTTGAAAACGGCTTCAACGATTTTTTTGAAACTTCCACAACATATGCTTGATAATACAAAAAAAATAATTCCAAAGTTTTATTAGCATTGATTTATTGGAACACGCCCAAATTTATCGATAAGGAAGGCGTTTGCACCGACGAAAAAGTTGCGTTACAAATTCACCGATTACAAATATATGCAAGAATATTTAAATCAGTGTGTATTGCATTCCTTCATTTTTGTACCTACTCTCATGCAAGTTTTACCGTTATTTTCTTTTTCTTAAAAAAATGTTTTTCTCTCGGAATTATGCAATACACATTGATTTGTAATTACACACACGATTTATCCTTTCAAACACCTTGCTTTTCTGCTACTTTTCTCCAAAACCGAATACTGCTTATCACCTTTTAAGAAAATGAGATGCTTTGATGAAAAAACAGTCAAATTAATTATCGCAATATTGTGCCGTGTGTAGGCGACCAAAGATAGCGAGTGCCAAGAGAGATAGCGAGTGCCAAGATGGCGGGCGGACGTGTAACCTTCTGCTCCCATCGCTTTCTGCTTATAATAAGCTTGACCGTACTCTACGTTATTGCCTTCGATCACGATTATGGTTCTTTCGATAACCTATATTTCCACCAGAGATTAGAAGCTGGCGCCACAGTTTTTGGAACAAACATGGCCTGTCAAATGCCTCCGCGTGCATCGCAATATCGAAGAGGAAGGAGAGCTTTCCTGCACAGCCGAATCCCTTACGACACGACGGGAATATGCTCATTCCAATTAGAGAAACTTTCAGGCGACATTCACCCCAATCCTGGCCCACCGCGGAACAGAGCAAAGTACCCTTGCGGTGAATGCCTCCGGAACGTACGAAATAACCAGGACGCCATATTGTGCGCTAAATGCGTCCGTTGGTTCCACGCGAGATGTCTCGGCATGAGTAAACACGTCTTCAAGTACTACCTAGAGAACCACAACCTGGACTGGGAATGTGCCTCCTGCTCTCTTCTAACATTCAGCGACTCCTTCTTTGACCAAAGTCAGGAAACCCTAAACAGGCACTCAGCCCTTCCCGAAGCTTTGGCCGACTTGAACAACCGCCTACAAGCGCTACCTGGTGTTAAAATGGCACATTTAAACGTGAATGGCCTGAAAGGAAAACTTTCTGAGATCCGTATGTTTTTGTCTAATACCCGCCTGGATATCCTTGCTATATCTGAAACAAAGCTATCTAGTGATATTACCAGCAGCGAAATATCAGTCGAGGGTTACAACATAATTCGAAAAGACCGCGATCGAAACGGCGGAGGTGTTTTGCTGTATCATAGGGAAACCATAACCGCCTACGAAGAACTCAAACTATCAATCCCCGAATCTATCGAAGGCGTATGGATAAATGTAAGAAGCCAGTCTCAAACTTGGTTAATCGCGTGTGTGTATAGACCACCGTCTGATCTCGCATTCTACGATTCTTTTAATGGCTGGCTAGAGAGTATATGGTCTACGCGAAATAACATTGTAATTATGGGCGACCTCAACTCAGATCTGTCATTAAAAAGTAAGGATGGAATGGAAACTTATCTAGGCAAACGCCTCTTACGAATTTTAAACACATACGGATTGAAATGTGTCATAAAAGAACCTACAAGAATATCGAACAAAGCAGAGTCATTAATTGACTTGATAATTGTCAGCAAAGCTGACAAAATCACAACTGCTGGTGTTTCCCATCTGGGAATATCAGACCACAGCCTGGTTTATGCTAATTTACAAATGAGAAAGATAACCAACCCGCAAGTCACAAAGACTATAAACAACTACAAGAATTTCAACCAAACAAAATTTAGAAACGACATCGAATGCGCACCATGGAGTGTTTGTGAAATTTTTGACGATATAGAGGATCAAGTATGGGCATGGCAGTGCCTTTACCGAGAAATCGCATCTGATCACATATCAACCAGACAAGTAAGGAAGAGAGTAAACAAACTTCCGTGGATCAATAATGAAATCAAAAAAGAGCAAAATAATCGTTACCGCCTTCTAAAACTCTACAAAGACAACAAGGATGCAAACATCTGGAGCTCCTACAAAGCCGCTAGGAACCGTGTGAAAAAACTAATACGTAACGCAGAAATTTCCTACTGGAGAGAACAATTTGCTGCGGCCGAGAATAACAAGTCATTCTGGCAAGTGGTAAGAAAGGCTCAGGGTAAAGACGCTTGGAAGCCTATACCCCCAGTACTTGATAGTAATGGAACCCTTCTGACGAATGATTCCGACAAGGCTGAGGCCATGAATGCCTTCTTTGCAAACATCGGAACTCTGCTCGCAGAAAATTTCCGCATTGATTCTGGCATAATGCCTGACAAGACTTTTGAACCCATATACAGAGTTACACCTACTATTCAACAGATCGACCTGTCCGAAAATCAAGTGAGACAGAAACTTACTCAAATCAAACAGAAAACTGGAGGTCCTGATAAGATTTCTTCCCGTGAGCTTTCAGTGGCCGGCGAAACCCTCTTTGAAGGTCTTTTTAGCATCTTCAACAATAGTATCAAACGAGGTTTATACCCTAAAAACTGGAAATCTGGCGAAGTAATCCCGGTCTTTAAAAAGGGCATCAAGTCTGACTGCGCAAACTACAGGCCCCTCACGATGCTTAACCTGAACAGCAAAATCCTAGAGGGCATTGTTTGTGACTCCCTAGACAAACACCTTGAGGAAAATAGACTTATACACCAAAACCAGTGGGGATTTAAGAAAGGCGTCTCCACTGAATTTCTACTTCTATTCCTTTCAGAAACGTGGAAAAAAGCAATTGACTCTGGTGAAAAAATTGGCGTTGTATTTGTCGACTTCCAGAAAGCGTTCGATACTGTTGATCACAACATCCTGAAATCAAAATTGTCGGCCGTTGGTGTATCCGGTGTATTTCACGAGTGGGTTTCAAGTTACCTCTCCAACAGATCTCAATATGTTACTATAAACGGAGTAAAATCGAGGCTACGACCTGTTGAAATTGGCGTCCCCCAAGGGTCCCTCTTAGGCCCACGACTGTTTGAAATTTATGTGAATGATCTTCCTGATTGCTCTTCAGTTGGATTCATCCACTTGTTCGCTGATGATACTACTATTTATTACATAGCAAGGGAAATTGAAGAAATCGTGGATTCTCTAAATCTAATATTAACCGACTTTAAAGTGTGGTGCGATAGGAACCGCCTAACAGTACACACTGGTAAAACGGAGGCTATGCTAATTAGCAACCATTCATTCGTTGGCCCCCTGAGACCACTAATGTTTGGCAACTCTCACATTAACTTTACCACAAAATCTACTTGTTTGGGCGTGGTTATTGATCATAAGTTAAACTGGAAAGCACAAGTTAAAACCTTACATAGTAGATTTGTTGGA
This sequence comes from Meandrina meandrites, assembly GCA_963693305.1. Classification (NCBI taxonomy): domain Eukaryota; kingdom Metazoa; phylum Cnidaria; class Anthozoa; order Scleractinia; family Meandrinidae; genus Meandrina; species Meandrina meandrites. The sequence continues at coordinate 35,480,929 of OY855910.1, forward strand.
AAATTGAAATTTTTGAAATCAATGAAAGGGCTGCCAACAAATGTTCTCGAAGAAATATACTATAAAGGTATCGTCCCTAGTATCACATACTGCATCTCGGTCTGGGGGTCATGTTCTTTGGCCACATTTAACGACTTAGAACAACTACACACCAAAGCTGCCAAACTTATCCACAAGTTACCCAGTGAAACACCTGATGCTGACGTTCTTCAAATTGTAAAATGGGAGCCTTTGATCTATATTTACAAGCGAAGGCTTGCTTCCATTATGTATCAGGTCTTCAATAACTCTCTACCTGATCAACTTACATCCCTGCTTGGAACACGTTACAACGATAATAATTATAAATTAAGACGTTCTAATGACTTTTCTCTGATACGCTATAATAGTTTACTCGGTAGAAACAGCGTCAGATATCGGGGGCCTATTATATGGAACTCAATTCCAAGAAATATCAGAAACGCTGCCTCCTTACAACTTTTTAAAGCGACTCTTAAACGTGCCTCTAAATCTATAGACCAAATTCAGTTTGAAAAAGAGGCTTGCTTGTTGAATTCCAAGGATCCTGACTTCGTATATTTTTAATTCTCTTTTTATATTTCTTTTGTATTAATAGCTATATGTTTAGTTTGTCTATTATTTAATGGCAGGTCCACACCAGCCTTATGGTTGCCCTACTAGACCTGCCTCAACAAAAAGTTATGTATGTATGTATGTATGTAGTACACATTTCAGCTTCATTCAGTTTCACTAGCTTTCGCAAACGTTTTTATCAAAGTAAAATACTGTGAGAATCAACACAGAGGTTATCGACTCGTTATCTACAAAAGTTGTCAGAAGCCGTGACTCGCTGATTTTGATTTTGATTGCCATAGTTTAGCGATCGACTGAACAGTTGGATGCATGCGTATAATACAAACACAATTTACGAAACAATCTTTGTAGGTTTTTATAACCAAACACATTAAAGAGATAAAAAATAAAAAAGTTATTTCCGGTTTGGGTCGGCCTTTATAGTGAAAAACTATGACCTCGGCCTTGAAAACTCTGCCCTCGGTCTGCGGCCTCGAGCAGCATGTTCAAGACCTCGGTCACAGTTTTTCACTATATGGACCTCCCAGCCGGCAAATTATTAAGCAATTATTGGATGAGGTTGAGCATGATATCGTGAATTATCAAAACTGAGGTCTGTGTTATCTGCCGAAGCCGAAGGCTGAGGCAGATAACACAGACACGAGGTTTTGATAATTCACGATAGCATGCGAAAACCGAATTCAATAATTGTTTTATTATACGTTTTCAAACAATTTGCAAGCGAAGACTTTTATAGCGCCGGCGTAAAACTTCGACAGAACATTGGCCAAAGCGGTTTTATCCTGTGGTTCCCCCAGGTTCTTCTCCCCCAAATAATCATCCAGAATTTTTACACTTGTTTTTGTTGTTCTCTTGGTGTTTTTAGAATCCTTGTTGTCGATCAAAACTTTCAATTCCTCTTAGGAAACGGAGGCGAATCGCTCAGCCATTTTTTTTTTAAAGTTTGACAGCACTACACGGACGAGGGGCTTGGAAACTAGGCGGAATTTGAACTCGATATGATAACCCAATATCTGCTGCAGATATTGGGTTATCATGTCAAGTTCACATGCTACTGTATATTGACTGAATGCCCTCGACCAATCACATGTTTCAAAGTAATTCTAATGTGTAATAATAACATATATGTGGAGTATGGCCGCCATGTTGCGCGACGTACGTACGTATGTACACGCGCCCGCGAGCCATGCCGCTAGCCATGATAACCACGAAAAATTAATGCATGGTTCTCCTATTTCTATGCATGCATGATTCTCTTAATTCCATGGTTATGGGACTCCGCTCTGCTGCCCTTCGGTCCGCTGGAGCTCCGCTAAAAAATGAACGGTTCCCTGTCTTGCAAGAAAACAACAAGCTAATTAGTTTTTGCTGTTCCGTTAGGTAATATGCCTTTTAAGATTAGCTGTGGTAGTGCTACTAGCAGAAATTCAAAAGAGCAAGATTCTCAAGAAGCAAGAGAAAAGGTGAACAAGTATATGCGAAAGAAGATTGAAGCGGCAATTGAAAAATTTGATCTCTCTTCAGAGGAAGAACTCTATAACCTTCACGCGTACTTAGTGGGACATCTTCGCCTAATGGGTGTAAGCTTTGACAAGGGTAGCATAAAAATAACTGTGAAATGCGGTACCCTTGAGATCCTTGAACGGCTGTGGGATGATTATCGCTCTGGTCACCTAAATCAAGTAGCCGAGGAGTGCCTCATTACAGAGAAGGTTAAGGACGAGCTTGATATGGAGACCATAACGCTAATGACAATTATCCTGGAAGAGGACTACTTGGCATGCAAATTGTCTTTAATGGAAGTTTCAGGTACGTTGGTAATTTAACATACTCAGCGTCCTTAGCCCGCAGTGTTTGTGCTATAACCTATGTTCAGATATGTTGTCCTTTTAGTTTTCCTAAAATCTAATCCCGCTTCCGTCTACAGAAAGTGCGGAGAGTACGGAGGAATGAGTGAGCTATTTGTACATCAGCATTACTTACAATTCTTCTCATCTTGAGGTTAAAAATTGCAAACAAACTGGATCACCTTTGAAAAGTTGAATACAAAAACCACGAGTGCATTTAGCACGTGACCTAAAAACAACAAACAGCTGTTTTGACGCATTCATTTGCGTTCCTACACGGCGCTCTCATATTGCGAGGATAAACTGGCGCGCAATGGAAGGAAGGGAAGGCGAGAGGAAGTCTCTTATCTTCTTTCTGCTTTCCATGTTTCTGTGCACTTCGCGCTCGTTACTGATTTCTCGCGCTTCCCGGGTGTTGTCTGTTGTGCTCAGCAAATTGCGAAGCACTTGAAGAGAAGGCTGTCATTTGCTGCGTTACGTGTGTATTATGAACCACCCAGCTTCAAATTAAACGAGTCATTTTCTTTGTTAAGTCGAAGCAAATGCTGATGACGGACAGGTTGAGCTAAGAGGAGACTTGGAATCGAGCGAACACGAGTTAGAAGAACTCGAAGAGCCAACAGGTAAGAGTGACTTGTCCAAATTGCTAGCAAGGAAGAGAATTTTGTGAAATCTTTTAAGTAGTTGCTATGTCAGCATAATATCTGTGACTAAGAACTAGTTCCCTTAGCAACTTTCGAAAATCATTGTTGGCAAGTTCAATGCTTGTGTTAAGATGGTGTTTTACGGTATTTCATAATGACATCATTGCCCAAATAAGGAGTTTCCTTTCCTTTAGCAATATTTTGTTTAATACCGGTAAATCCAGAAATTAGTTCAAAGTGTTATTAGTGTACTCTAAAGATGATTCTGAGAATTTCTGATAATTTTACGCTGTTTCTCAGTGTGCATATCAAGCAGTCCTGTTGGAATTGGCCACACCCTCTTATATAAAACTCACCTCATCACGGGTATAATTTTGACATTTTGTTGAAAAGCGAATGTAATTCTTGTATTAATAAAACATGCAACCGTTTCAATATCGTCCATAGCACGAGTTCTTGGCAATTGCAAACCTTTCCATGCCTGCACTAATCAAGGTAAAATAAAAACTTTTTACGACTAATTCAAAGGTGAAAACTAATAAAAATAGAAAGGGTGACGTAATTTGAAGCGTACGTGTGTTGCTATTGTATTTGCATGTTGGAGTTATTTATTGTTCTGGAGATTCTTTTATTGTTTTGCCCAGAGTCATTTTAAAGAAATGCTGCTTTGTTCATCGATGGCTTTGCTCTGGTGGCAGCTATTGGAAAACTAGAAAAAGCAAACTGAGATTTTTGGTGGCTTTGCGGACTGCTGCGTGAACACTGTGTTACGAAAAGGTTCAGAATTGATGTATTAATATGTGACTGTTATCGGAGGCTTTCCATCAAGGCAGCAATAAGACGTCGACGCTCCAAGAACACGGTGCCGCCTGTCCGCAGAGATATTGAGGGAGAGGTTCTGTTGCTGATGAAGTAGCAAGCATTTCTCATTTTCTGGTACTAGGAGACAACAAAGTGGACTTAGCACGGTTTCTCTCAGACAACCTTACCGCGCAAGCGCCTGCTGACACCACAATCATAGGATCCTAGTTTTGACGTAGCCGTTGTGAGGTCTAACCACGAAGAAGCCGATGCGACTTTTGTTCTGAAGCAAGTTAGCCCTAATAGGCATGTCGACAACGTAGTAGTTTCCTCTTGAGACACAGATGAGCTGTTACTTTCCCTGGTGCATTGTGCTAAGCTATCATTTGAGGCGTGCATTGTTACCATTTCACACCATCACCAGCTTTGACAGCACCTCGTTCAACTGTGAAAGAAGATTGCGTGGATGTTTTTCACAGAGCACTTTAATCTTCTCTCCTTAGTGGGTGAAGACGTCGTCGATGCCGACACCTTCACATCCAGTGAGAAATTCGTTTGTCGAATTTTTAACACATCGGAGTTGGCTCTTGTTGTGCTATTTGACAAAGTTAGTAGCCCAAAACGGCTACCACCGACTAGCGACGCGTTCAAGCAACACTTGAAGAGATGCCACTACCAAACCGTGGTGTGGCGCCGGGCACACATTCAAAAACCGGTGCTTTTGAACCCCGAGGAGACAGGCTGGACGCTAAAGAAGATCTTCTGGTCTCTGTCGTTATGAAATTAGATCCAGTCTCTTAGGCTTGTCTAGAAATGACTTTTATGCCGATGCACCACTGGCTGCGCGAATCTTTGCTGTAAATGCAGAAATTCGAAAGTCGCATGTCATGTGCACTGAACCGTGTGGATGCACAAAGATGGACGCTAATCGCTGCATCAACCTGCGCTAAAGTGCTTTAAAGACGCTTGAGTGTTCTTGAGAGAGTTGAGAAGATTTATCAACAATATTTAAAATATTGATCAACAATATGATAGACATATTAAAACCTGACAGTAAGGAGCAAGTTCATGAATTCAAACGGAGTCACCATCATCACAGGCTTCCCAAGCTCAAAAGTCGCCTTTTTGATGTGTTTTTGAGAGCCCTTCGAGCGGCCGACTCTACATACGTGGTGTATGCGACAGCTTGTGTATATAGAGAAATGTATGGGAAAATCACGGAGTCTCTAAAATCGGGTAAATAACTATCTATTTTAAAATAAAGTTTACCTACCTCAAATGTGTCGCTTACTTGTGTCTTGTGCCCAATTTGAAGCCATTCCGACGTCATTTAGCGAAGTTATTCGAAGTCGTTGTCTCCCCTTCTAAAAAGAAGGAAAGTACATTTTGTCACGATTCAAGTTTCACGCTAGGGCTCCCAAGGGATGTTTTCTGAAAGCTGTATTGTTCGAAATAGCCAATCACAGCCATGTTTACATATTCAAATTTGTATTGAGTGTACAGTTTTCCCTGAGCTGAAGAAATTCACTGAACTCCATCGTTGTGTTGGCTCGATATGTTTTCTTAATATGTCTTCGGTCATAAAAACGAATGCCTCGGCTTTGCGGGAGAAGAACGATCGTGACTCGCCGCGGAACTCTCTAAACGTAAACAGTACGAGAGGGTCGCCTGTGTCTGAAAACGAACACGAAAAAAAGACGATGCACTTTATGCGAAATGGAAGCTTTGGCTGATTTCTCAACAACGGCCATCAGAAGAATAGTTGAACATTCGACGAGCGAGAAGGAGAATTTCGAATCTGGAAAAGATGGTATATCGCCTGATGTGTTGGGAAAACTTCCCTTGGGAACCCTAGCGTGAAACTTGAATCGTGACAAAATGTACTTTCCCTCCGGTGGAGTGTCGTGTTGTCAGCGCGTGACTTGGTTCAAATGGACCAATCAGAGATCAGATACTATTCGTTGAGTAACGACCGTTGTCGCGGGGTCGGTCACAAGCATATTTGGAAAGCCTAATAGGCGAAATTAAAGCAAAATTTCTCGTTCTTTACGAGTCTTTCGACCGCCGAAGAACACGTATGTGGAGTGACATTTATTGGGCTTTATGGAACTGTTGGTTTTATTGCGATTCGGGGCTTTTCCTTTTGAGGAGAGAGCGATTTGTGGAGTGAGCGCTGGCCAGCGATCGATGGAGTGGTCTGCCTTTCCTTCTTTTTAGAAGGGGAGACAACGACTTCGAATAACTTCGCTAAATGACGTCGGAATGGCTTCAAATTGGGCACAAGACACAAGTAAGCGACACATTTGAGGTAGGTAAACTTTATTTTAAAATAGATAGTTATTTACCCGATTTTAGAGACTCCGTGATTTTCCCATACATTTCTCTATATACACAAGCTGTCGCATACACCACGTATGTAGAGTCGGCCGCTCGAAGGGCTCTCAAAAACACATCAAAAAGGCGACTTTTGAGCTTGGGAAGCCTGTGAACCAATCAGATTGCTGGAATAGCCAAGATCACTGAGTGTGTATAATCAGCAATATACGAGACAAATAATAAAGTTTTATCTCCTTCTGTAACTATGATGTTATTTCCATTGCAATCTTTGTATTTTGTATCTTAAATCAATAAAAAATATTAAGGAAAAACGAAGAAGAAAAGAAGGGAAAACTCAATATATGGGCATTATATATTGATCTATATTTTGATTTATATCAATACGCGTGGCATGGCGGCAACATTTTCAGTTTCTTTTTTACTTCAATTAACTTTTTAAGAATACAAGAATTACATTCGGTTTTCAACGAAATGTCAAAACTATACCCGTGATGAGGTTAGTTTTATATAAGAGGGTGTGGTCAGTTTGCACAGGACGGCTTGATGTTCACAGAAACAGCGTAAAATCTGTCAGAAATTCTAAGAATCATCTAGTTTAGAGTACACTAATAACACTTTAAAATAATTTCTGGATTTATTAAACTTAAAATTGCTAATTGAAAGAAAACTCCTTATTTGGACAACGACGTCATTATGAAATACCGTAAAACACCACCTTAACACAAGAATTGAGCTTGGCAACAATGATTTTCGAAATCAGCATACTCAAATTAATAAAAAATAGCTATGTTGCCAAAAATCAGACAAAAATGCCCGTGGGTTTCACATTTTGAGCTCCTGTGTACCCGACTAAATGTCATTCGGTTGTTTACAATTGTATAAGACAACTTTCTTATAACACTATGGATGAGGTTTTACATATCAGTCAGTATTCTATAGTCTTTCAAAACCTTAGTAAAAATGTCAAACACGAAGGTACATCCAAAGCAAAAGAAAATTCTCTGGATGATTTTTACACCCCATATTAAACAACTTCTAATATTTTCAGTATATACTGCGCAATTTCGAAGTTGGTTTTCATTAAGGCATTTTTTCCCTCAAAAAATGCTTCTTAGTCGTCGCGATGAACTATGGAGTGAATCAGCGAGTGAGTCGTTGAGGGAGCGATATGAGTCCGTCGCACCAATCAGATTGGTGCTGCTATCATGAAGCAATCAAATTGCCGTTTGTAAAGGTGCATGCGGGGCGATCGCGCTCGCTTCAGAATAAGCATCTTTGGTCCTCACATATCACAAACCACTAAACTAAAGCTAACCGTTGACTTCTTCACGCGTGATAAAATCGTCATTTGAGTGAGCGAAGGGGGAAGCGAAAGGGACAGTTCAGGGACTAGAACTGGGACTGAACTGGAACACTCGGTTATTCGAAAAGTCGGTTTCAAATAACTTCGAGGTTGTTCTACTTATTATCATTGCCGTTTTGTAAGGATACCTGACGTTAATAATGCAGAGAAAAATGAGTTTATCCTGAAAATACATTTTGGCTTGTAACCGTTCCTCCGTGTAAGGCTGACAGAAACATTGCAAGGGAAGATTGCGCAGTACAGACTGGAAATCACGAACAATGCTCTGTGGAAGCTGTTCATACTTTTAAATAACGAGCAAAATAGCGCCATTTTGTTTCCTTGTGGCTAGTCATATTGGTATGGCAGTAAAACCAGGCTCGTCATCCACCTATAGGAACCAAACTAAGATATATGTTGTGGTTTAAGTTTATTTTTGGTTAAAAATGTTTCAAACCAGTTTGATTTTTATAACTCATTGCCTTAGATGTAAATTCATTATGCTATAAATTTGAAACAAAGGGAAATAAAAATCAAACTGGTCTGGAAAATTTTAAACCAAAAATATAGTTTTCATAGTAGCGCCCGTAAACTGTGTAAACACTTCTAAGTACAAAACGCACGAAAACAAATATTTCAAACCCAAATATTCGCTTTTCCGTCTTCTTCACTGTTATTCCGTTGAGAAACAGAAGCCAAACTGGATCGATTTAAGCCCATTTTTTAATGCAGAACTCTTCGCGACTTTGGTCTACGACCGTTTTGTGACTGACCGTGACATAACATGTGACATCTTATTGTGACGTTTTTGAGTCTGCGCAGTAGCGATGTCGCTCACGGAGTCGGTAGTAACGCAATACAACCAACAATGGCAGCCAACGATGTTTGAAGGAAGAAATCGATCGTTCTGGAGTTTTGATACCCACATTTTTCAAGATGAAGAAGAAGCAAGAGGATATTTCGCTTAAGGTGGCTCGAAGGGGTTTAGATATTCCCGTCTTTGGTATTCTATTGCAGCTACACCAATAACGTTGAGGTTAAACTTTTAGTACAACTTTGTAAAGGTTTTGCCAATAAACAAATTACAGTTGCTATGACGTCAAAATTCGTTGCCATGGCAACGTCATATGAGGTCAAAGATACCTTATTTTTTACCGTTTGAGGTTAATAACTTAAAAACTAGACGGTGAAAGGTTTTGTTTTTCATATACGTTTGCCTACTGGGCAAAACAAACAATCTAACAATGTTTAAAAAAATTCTGTAGGTAGGGTTCAGAGCCACCTTAAATTAGTGAAAAAATGACGTAGCTTTGAATCCTACCGACGGATTTTTTTAAAAATTTGCAAAAAATTTTCTTTTGTCAGTTGGACAAAAATATATCAAAATCAAGAACTTTCACCGAGTAGTTTTTTAGTTATTAGCCTCAAAATGTCCAATATAGAGTGTCTTTGACCTCATATGACGTTGCCATGGCAACGATTTTTGACATCACAATGACGTCAATTTGTTCATTGATAAAACTTGTACAAGTTTGGTCTAAAATAATTTCTTAACAACTATTCGTATAGCCGCGATAGAACACCTAAAACGGGAATGTCTAATTCTGGCTAAACTGTTATGAGCCACCTTAAGAGTTGCTTTGTTGCATTTCGGAACTAAGAAATGTTTAGCTGTTAGACAAGTCATTTTGGTGCAGTTTCACAGCATTTGTCTAACTTCGATGCATTGATAAAGAGGCTCCTTTCAACAGTCCAAGCTAATTTACCGGTATGTTTTAAGGAAATATCTATATGTTTGTTTAAACGAGGATTGAGAAACTTTGGAGTTGTACCACATGTTGAATAATGCCGTTGAAAATTACTATCAAATTCAAGTTTTTGTTGTTCTAAAAACCTGTCTAGTTTTATTTTTGGGTTTAAAAGTTGGCAAATTTGTGGCTCCGACCGCGCAAACCGATTTCGTATTTTTTCAAATAAAAGGGCTTTTGACAAAGACATACTACACTAGGTTTGTTGTCTACCTAATAGCTATAAATGGACAAAAAAAAAATCAAAGAAATCGATTTTTCAACTTCTGCCACGAAATCAAGATTTCGCTCGGTTTTTTTCTGAAAGTCCCTCTTAATAAATTCATTAACCAAATTTCTCGAGCAGATGTTCTCTTGTAGAGCTTTGATTCTCTTAGTTTTGAATATCGATTCCTCTAAAACTTTTCAGGGATAATGGGGATGATGGAATTACATCATGATTTTCGTTTTTGTAGCAGATCACAGTTTATTGCGATGTTTCAAGTTCTTGAAGTTAAACTGCAGATAATGCGATTTTGTTTTCAGCTAGAATAGAGCATCGAATTAAATGATTATACTAGTGCCGGTAACCACAGGTTATAAAGTGCGGGCCTGCCCCTGTAGATGCACTTAATAAGATGTGGGCAATGGGCAGAGAAGGTACTGGTGTGAGCGTGCCTACTTTGAGATTGCAAAATACATTCATGTTTTAGTTTATAGATATTTTGCCATAAGAAGATCAACAGACATGGTCGATAAATCACAGCAATTCTCAACGTCTGCAAAACGTTACACAATCTTCAATGTGACAGAAACCTTGATCCCATGTGATAAACTGTTGCGATTGGCACATCTTTCGCATTCTAATCGTTCTCAGTGAAAAAAAAAAAACTTAAGTCATTTTCGCAGCAATTATTCTAACAGATCGCGAGAACTTCTCAGACAATGTCAATAAATCCGAGTAAATCTTCTCAAAAGCAACGCCTAAACAACGGCTGTAAAACGTAATGGTTGCAATCTTCCATGCGACAGAAGCCTCGATCTCATGTGACAAAATGTTGTGCATCATTGACATATAATCGTTGTTGCTGGAACACCAACTTTTTAACTTCCGGTTCTTAACATCCCTGTTATAAACGTGGCGCGCACGCGTGATATGCAATACGCTGGTCACTGTCAAGATTAGTGTTGCGGGCCTCTCTTGGGCCTGCAATAACGTAGTGATAAATCATGACCTCTTTTGTACCATGGCAGAAGGAAATTCTCGAATTAAAAAATTTGATAGAAGTTATTGGCTTCTAAGAGAGTAAAAATGTGAATCTAAATTTGAAACGTGCTATCTTCTTTTTGAAAAGGAGTTTTTAAATTCGCATCTGTCGTGGTATAATAGAGTACAAATTGCACGTTTTGTCGCTTCCTAAGACCGTCCGAGTCGATAATGTTGACAACAACGTGCGGTATACAGTATTCAAAACTGCAAATAGAAGGGTGCATTCGATTGGGAAATCAGGATTTGGATTTTAAAATCCGGATTTCGGATTTCCCAATAAAACACGAAATTCAACTGAAAACGGATTTTGGCCCACCGAAATCTTTCTCAGGTGGATTTCAATTAAGAAATCTAACCTTTGGATTCTATGGATTTGTTATTCTTACCCTTTTTTTTTGGGGGGGGGGGGGGGGGGAAATGCGAAAAAGGATTTGCGAATCTGTCCTCGCGAACAGCGGTCTCTACTCCGCCAATTTTGCGCGCGTAATCCAATAGGGAACTTTAGCAAAAAAGATGTCAAACAACTTTTTCTTAGCAAATAAGTATATGCTGGCCAATTTGGAAATAATTGGATAAAAAAAATTCCGACGACAGCCAAAATTGCACGAGGCCGTAGACCGAGTCCAATTTTGCTGTCAAAGGAATTTTTGAACCTAATTATTTCCAAATTGGACAAGCACGTAGTCCTGTTACCTATTAATTATATAGCTAGTCAAACAATCCAGGGTAAACGCTTATTTCCAGAACGGACAAAGTATAGTAATAGCAAGTTAACATAGCATATGCAACTCATTCAAAGCATTGTCTTCACGAATAAAACTTAATAAAACAGTGCAATTTTATTCACCTGAGTTCGTGAAGCTTGCTACAAGGTGAAAATACAACATCGATCGATCGATCGATGAAAGTCGTTTTCAAAGTGTCCGAACGAGCTACACGCTTTACACCTTCTTGCCATCCTCCTTTCTACTCTCCGGTTCAGATTCGTCGCTGTCCTTTTTTCGAATGTCATCAAAAAACGACAAAGAATTGCTTTTAGCTCATGGCGAGGAATTTCTTCCAACTTTTTCGCTTCGCTACGCTGCACTTAAGTTCAGCCAAGTTTTTTGTATTAGAGTTGTTTTGGCTTTGGTTTTTTGCTTCTTAGGTTAGCACTCTTCTCTTCTGACAACGCGGGAATTTCTCATTTTCGTTTCTACTGTTGAAACGATCAAAGGAAATGGAAATTTTATCCAATCTTCCTGATGAAATTCCGCCATTGTCAAACAGTTGTTAAGTAACAGTTTACGGGAGTGACTATTCTGCACTCAGTTAATGTTGTGAGACAATAGGGAGACACCCCATGACAATTTATACCACGTAACACTCAGTTCATGTAGTGAATACAAAACAGCACTCCGGTTAGTCTGTTTAGCTCTCCGGTTAGCCTACGATACACTTCGGTTAGCCTACTATGCACTCCGGTTAGCGTACTAACTATATATATTGAGGTTAGGATATTGAGGTTAGGATATATAGCCAAAAATTTAGATTTTCTTGCAGCTGGTCGCCGGTAGCCTAGTGGATAGGGTTCCCGCGTGGTAATCCGACGGCCCGGGTTCAAATCCTGTTGTTGGCGACTTTTTTTAACTTGAAAAAAAAAGTTAAGTGTGATTTATACTTCATGTATGAAAAAATGAGAAGTCTCACAACATCAACTGAGTGCTGAATAGTCACTCCCAACAGTTTACAGAGCTGACGCTACGTTTTGTGCTGATTGGCTAGTCTCTATCACATGTTGCTTTTTCTTGCATTTGATTGGCTGAGAGAAACTGTCCTATTTTTCTTAAATTGGATAGCTTGTGCATTTTTAAGTGAAAGTTCTGATTGAAATAGGCTCGATTTCCAGCCGTTCTGGGAGTCCGGTGTGTTATCCTCCTCCCAACGATGTGGGGCAAGGAACGCGGGCTCACAAAAACGGCTGGAAATCGAGCCTATAATTGAAACTATCCAAATTTATTCTAAATTGAACAGCTCTCAGAAATTAAAAGATAATAGTTGTGCTGACAATATTGGATTTACTGACAGCTATATAATTAAAGCTCTAATGAGCAAGAAAAAAAGCTGTACATGTGCTTGAAACTCTTAGCAAAATTTCTTTGCCATCTTCTGAAAGACAACAAGTGAATGCACTCACATTTGGCGCATCATCGACCGCTGCATACGAGAACAGCTTTGCGAATCGTTACTCGGATTTCCCAAAGAACGCAAAATAACAAATCCGTGGAATCCAAGTTTGGATTTTTTTTAATGGAAATCCACCACGGAGAAGGATTTCGGTAAGTCAAAATCCGTTTATGAATTTTGTTTTTTATTGGGAAATCCGAAATCCGGATTTCAAAACTAATTATGATAACTCGCTACGTTCCAGCGCACGGGACACAAAGCTGGGAAAAATAACTTGTAATTACTTTACAAAGAACGCTAAGTAATATATTCTCATGAATATTGCGTTTGTTGTTGGCTTAATTTGTCGTAGTTCGAGCATACTCTTTAAATAAATACATACATAATGATAGCAAGGGTCCTGCGTGACCTTAGGGCCGTACCGAGGAAGGTCTTGACAGAAAAGACCTAGGTGCGATATTCTCCGAGTACGGTCCCGAGCAAACTTGGTTAATAAGGGATTTATTACACGACTGAAAAGGATTTTTTATAAATAAGCACAAAGCCGAAACAACGGGATTCTGACCAAATACCTACCAGGTGTTTCGGTGTAAAGAATCCCCTAACGATTTTTTTCCAAACCAATGAGAAGTATAAGTGACTTTTATAAGCAATGCACTAATCACTAATCGCTCCTATATTGGACCAGCAATGGAGCAATCTCATTGGTTCATTTAAGGTCATTCCTCTGTTTTGCATTGCGCATCCTTACTGCGCATAAATTTACGCGTGATTAGCGCGCGTACCAGCGCGCGCACATTAATCAGAAAATGGCTGCTTTTTCTTTTCGGCTTGGCTCGTGCGCGAGGTAAATCGTCGTTTTCTCGTAAACGAGCACGGTGACCTATCAATTTTTTCTCTTTTTCTGAGTCCAGTGAACGCCTCCTTTCTATGCAGTGAATATAAACAAATTTCTGTTGTTGAAACTTCAGTAATCAACGGAAACGTGAACTTCGCGGCTACCAGTGAAGATAAATTTGTGGCCTCGAGAGCACTGTTCGTTTGGAACAAGTTGAATCGCGGTCGTGCCTTTGTCCTGAAACAAACAGTAAATTGTTTCTTGAAGTCGATGCAGTGCTGTTATTGATAAATATCACGTTTTGCGTCCTCCCTATTTTTTCTGCTCCCGCGAAACGTTAACTGAACGGTTCAAATGACACTTTTCTGGAGGCTGATATTGTAAGGAATTATGGGGTAGATTTAAAGTCCTCCTGCTCCCAAACGAAAACGGGGACCCCTCTTTTTTATATTGAAATTTAGGTTCCCTGAAGATGAACAATCAATAGACAAAGTTTGAATGAAAATCTATTGTCAGTTCTATTTCAGAGGAATTACCGTAAGCTATTGGCACTATGGCTACCTCAGTCGTGTAATAAAGCTAAATAACGGTCGTGTACGTATGCTTCATGATCACCCCTTAAAGAACTTCTAAATAAGTTAAGTAAACAAAATTGATGCGTGGTGTTTGTGAATTTAAAGCTTTTGCTGAGGAGGAACTAACTGAGCTTGGACTCAAGTACATTGATGTTCCAAGTACTTACACCGACTTGGGTGTTGGAAAACACGACATGGGAGACCAGCAGAAGGCCAAGGAGCATAATGAACAAACTCTAGACATTCAGCTGAAAAAGCTTGGTCCCGACCATGTTGATGTGGTGCGTGTTTACAATGACTTTGGTATCGTACATCGTTCCTCGGGTGATCTGCATCAGGCCAAGGAGCATCATGAACGTGCTCAAGACATCACGCTGACAAAGCTTGGACCCGAACATGTTGATGTTGCGGCTACCTACAATAACGTCTTGGGTGATCTGCAGCAGGCCAAGGAGCATCATGAACGTGCTCTAGACATTAAGCTGAAAAAGCTTGGACCCAAACACATTGATGTCGCGGCTACTTACAATAAGTTAGGTGTTTTACTGTATGACTTGGGTGACCTTCAGCAAGCCAAAGAGCATTATAAACGTGCCCTAGACATTAAGCTGAAAAGGCTTGGACCCGAAAATGTTGATGTCGCGGCAACATACAATAACTTAGGTACTGTTCAGCATGCCTTGGGTGATCTGCAGCAAGCCAAGGAGCATTATGAGCGTGCTCTAGACATTCAGCTAAAAAAGCTTGGACCCGAACATGTTGATGTCGCGGCTACGAACAATAACTTGGGTGTTTTACAACATGACTTGGGTGATCTGCAGCAAGCAAAGGAGTATTATGAACGTGCTCTAAACATTAAGCTGAAAAAGCTTGGACCCGAACATATTGATGTCGCGGCTACAAACAATAACTTGGGTGTTTTACAACATGACTTGGGTGATCTGCAGCAAGCCAAGGAGTATTATGAACGTGCTCTAAACATTAAGCTGAAAAAGCTTGGACCCGAACATATTGATGTCGCTCCTACAAACAATAACTTGGGTGTTTTACAACATGCCTTGGGCGATCTGCAGCAAGCCAAGGGGCATTATGAATGTGCTCTAGACATTCAGCTGAAAAAGCTTGGACCCGAACATGTTGATGTCGCGGCAACGCACAATAACTTAGGTGCTGTTCAGCGTGCCTTGGGTGACCTGCATCAGGCCAAGGAGCATTATGAACGTGCTCTAGAGATTAGGCTGAAAAAGCTTGGACCCATACATGTTGATGTCGCAGCTACGTACAATAACTTAGGTGTTTTACAGCGTCACTTGGGGGACCTGCATCAGGCCAAGGAGTATCATGAACGTGCTCTAGATATTAGGCTGAAAAAGCTTGGACCCATACATGTTGATGTCGCGGCTACGTTCAATAACTTAGGTGTTTTACAGTGTCACTTGGGTGACCTGCAGCAGGCCAAGGATCATTATGAACGTGCTCTAGATATTAGGATGAAAAAGCTTGGACCCGAACATGTTGATGTTGCGCGTACTCTCTATAACTTAGGTATAGTAAAGCGTGCCTTGGAGAGCCATGTCCAAAACTGGCCATGAAATCCCGACTTTCTGCATTTCATTCTAGTTCCACACTTCCTAATGTATAGAAGTAAACACTCTGACACACTAGGGATTGTGACGACCTTTTCCCCATTCTACCGTTGTCATTCTTTAACTAGTTCTACAAGTGTGGACGTGTAGAATTATAACGATCTCTTCCCCAGTCATTCTACCCTTGCCATTCTTTACCTAGTTCTTTACCTGTGGAAGTGTAGAATACTCTGACAAATTCGGGATTATAACGACCTCTTCCCAAGTCTTTGTTGTCTTTTCACATTTTACTTACTTCTTTGTTTAAAACTTCGAACTTAATTTGTACTTAGTCTCTCCTTGACTTTCAGAGTAAGCTCCGCTGCTGCTCCCTCACCATCTACCCCCGCGCTCCCTGTTTTCCCGCGATCGGCGCCTAGGGACGAGGCAGCTAGAGACGTGCTACCCGCGTGGATTTTATAGTTTTTCTGGCTATGCGTCTCTATTATAAAGAGGGCACAAGACGCGTAACGTTTAAGGTCAAATGAGCCGAAATTTTTATTATTTTTTATTATTTTTTGCTCATGTGTTTATTTTTATTGACTTTGTGTTTATTAAGAACCAAATAAACGTATTTCCCGAAATTTCATAGTAATTGGACATTGCATCGCAGAGATATTGCAAGTTGAAAAATGCCTTTTTTAGGCCTTTCTTATCATCGAGTGCTCGGAAAAATTGTCGGAAATGAAAACTTGTGACGTCATAACTGGTGTTTTTGAAGACGACCGCAGACCGATTCCGCAGACCGCACCTTAGAATTGAAATAAATGTGTTTGGTGACATTTCAGGCAGTAATTTCATTCTTTTCGGCCGTTTTTCAGTTGGTCATTTGTTTGTTGTTGTTCAGAGATGCGCATTTTTTTAAAATAAAATAGCTAAAGCTCAAAAATAGCTCAAGCAAGTTCAAGTTCTGTTTGCTGTCGATTTGCATAGATATAGGTAGTATGCACGCTGGTATGAAAACATGTCAGAAATCTCTAATTGTTCTTTCTCATTATCATTTAACGATTCTCATTAGTATGTAAGAATCAAGGTTTGTGAAATCGCTCTATTGTCTCGAATTTTGACAACCAGTGCGGTCTGCGGTCAGCTTCAGAAAGACCAATCGTGACGTCATAAACTCGTTCCATTCCTTCCATATCAGTGCGCGGGCATTCAAGAAGCGTTTTCGTGAAGCCTTCGGAATCTTCGTACTTTTTGCTGTAATTCGTGCTTGAAGGCTCGGAAAGCAAAATCTTTCTTTAATTTTACGTAATTAGTAATGTTTAGTTTTAGTGTTTGGTTGGTTAAAATGGCATTTTGAAATTTCGACCTTTAAGACACATTTCGAGATGTAGCTAGTCTTTATACTAGAGACGCATAACCACACGAGCTACAAAATGTTTGTCGAAGATCGTCCAGACGGATAGCACGTCTCTAGTATAAAAACGTCTATTGTTTAAAAAAAATCGCGTTCTGTTTTTCAGCCAATCATGACACACTCACGTTTTACTGCGTATCGTATCGTGCCGACTTCATATTGGTGGTTTTCACTGTCACGCAATAAAAAAATAAAATCGAAACCATTCAACGACAGAAGCTATGAATTTCAGATTTTATAGAAGATAAATAGATAAACAATTTGTCCAAAACTCAGGTCTGTGCGGTGCACCGTTTGCGAGTTATTTGCCGAAACTTTCCACGCAAATTTATAAAGCTCAGTATGGAGACGCCATATTTGTGTCCTTCCGAGGGGCACAAACATGGCCGCCGTGATGTCAGAGAAACCATCTGGAACTTAATTTTGCTATTAATAGCGACTACTTTTGGCTCATGATCTATTATACTTTAACATAAACAGCACTTAGTACATTGGGAATGTTCAATCTACCAAAATGGAAAGGAAAGGCCTTTTTTGAATCAAAACAACTTTGTCACGGCACTCAGCTTGATATCACATACGGCGGAGAACTCGAACATTCAAAATGCTCTGTTTTTAAAACGAAGGGCACAACCAAGCTCGAAATTTGCGAAAAGATATATTTTTAGGTTATCTTACACCTAGTGATATCAAAAGTTTAGCAGACCTATTAAATTTTGATTTCAGAATTTTATGACGTAACATGAAAACCAAGAATATTTACCTCGGGTTTGATTGGCTCACGAGATTGTCTGTGTCCTTTGTACATGATTGGCCAGAATGATTGCTCTGGTTTTGGTTTACTGCTGGATCTATCGCGCTGTCAACAGACTGCGATCTGACAAGGCCAAAGCATGTCTGATATTACGAATAAAATACGATTCACCGCGAAAAATGTTGACGTCAGGATCAGGCGGCGCACTGCACGAATCATGTTCAAATCATGTTTATACCTTCGAAGAAGTTTTCGATATAGATCCGACAAAACACATTGCGGTCGACAGCGAAGGGAAATTAAGCTACTGAAGGGTTAATGTAAAAACTTCAAGCTCAATTATTTTGCTATTTTAAAAATTGGATTAGAATAAAACACATTTGATTGGAAGCAAACAACTCAGGTGAACAGTGACTGTTTAGGGGAGGCGGCGTATTTCCTATAAACATGTTTACTCTAAATATGTTTCGGGGGATGGTGTAAAAACAGTTATGGTATTCAAACCCTTGTCATTCAGGTAACTATTTGTACTGTTTTCGCTACCCGACAAAAGAAAGGGGAGAAGCAGCTAAATCGAAAAGCAACGAGGATCCTAACTCAAATGTCACATGGATGACAAGAGTAACATACAAGTTCGTTTAAAAACCGGCATTCTGAATCGGCCAAGTTTGTTGTCTTTACTCTATAAGTCCAGACATGATATCACACGATATTATAGACAGCAGAGTATGCACATTTATGCTGGGTTTTCTATCCTCGTTGCTCTCTCGCAAGAAGGTCGCCCAGAAGAAAGGAAACCATAACCAATAAAGGCCAGCAAAACCTTAACAAAACCTGAAATGTCCATGTCCCATGCATTTGAGCTCCACTAGGAGGACAGCTAGTTTGCTCATTATTCCCGTATTACTGGACGGCTTACGTGCCGCATAGCACTTTAAACGTTTTCTTCAAAATGCAACACCCAAAAACAAACTCAACCGCTGCCCTCTTTATATTCGCAAAACGTACAAATAGCTAACTTTTCGTTGTGATAGCTAGCATAATACAGGGACCTAAAAAATGATATAGCAAAGGCCATCCCCTTTTTTTCGTTTATTGTCGAATGCGTTTTCTGATTTTGGGTCGGTCAGTCGGAAAAGAAAAAAAAACTTGGTAAAGGAGTCTGGAGATAGGAGGCCCGGTACCTCAGCGAAAATCCGTGGAAAACAACAACACGTGGTTACAAAGTCAGCACAACGGCAAGAGAGGAAGGAAAAAACGACGTCGTGGTTACACTCAAACGAGAACAGCGAAAAAAGGATGAACCTCCACAAGTGCATACTGATCTACCAGTCTCTCTCGTCGGAGAGTGAGTATTCTCTGTAGTTAAAGTAGAAACTAAAAATCTGTAAGGCAAAAAATTGCCTATGTTTCAGATTAAAGTGACATTTGTTTGAAAAAATGTGTTATATTGCCTTCTGCATAACTTTTTTTGAAAACGCGAAAATCCGGGTCGGTCGGACGACGCTAGACAGAGAAAAAAAAGGATGGCCAAAGTAGTTTTGAGGCAAATTTGGGCGTTGTGATTGGAAAATCCGGGAAATTCAAAATTTGCAGCTAAAACGAGCGCCATGTAATAAACTACTTATTAGTCTAGCTTGCTCGAGCCGTACTGGGGAATATTCAGTGGCGGCTCCTGACCTTCAGCTAAGGAGGGGGCCCGCTTGACTATGAATGTTGAATTCTGCGAACATAATTCCGGCACTTCAAGGAAAATGCGCTATTTCCGAAAAAATAAGGTGGGGGTTCGGGCCCCCCGGGCCCCACCCTGGATCCGCCACTGATATTGGCCCTCGGTAGCTTTGTACGGGCTCCGCTGCACTCGGTCCGTACTGCTACCGCCTCGGGCCGATATTCCCCAGTACGGCCCTCCCGCTCACTAAGAAAGAAGTTGGATTCGACTCTAATAAAGATCGCTATAGCCTGATAGCTCTATGCACCTTAGCGATAGCTGGTGTGTAACAAAGTAATGACAAGCTGGACACACGAAAACGTATCATAAAAATACTGAACTGACTCGTTTTATTTCCACATTTTTCTTCCCTTTTTAAAAATGTATCGTTTTCACTGATCACAGTTCGTTAGTAACAAGGGAATCAAATTGTACACAGTAAAATGCTGACATAGAAAGTTACATTTCCGATTCTTCCGATAAACAAACCCTACAAAAAGAGCTGACAGACATCAAATCAAAGTGTTACTTCAGTATACCTGAAATGAAAAAAAAATATTATTAAATAAAGGAATAATTTGCCGTACTTCTTTAGCATAAGGGCCTGGGAAGGTTTTGCAGTTTGGTGAGGTCGTGAACATTTCCCGCCAAATGGAGTGAGTGGGAGGAGAGCGCCTGGGTTCCAGGCTGGCTGCGAGTCTCAAGCTGTGTTCACATTTAAGCCTAAACATGTTTAGAATAAACGTGTTTCACCTAAACATGCTTGTTATTGCATTGTTCACATTACGTGTCAGTTTCAAACACGTTTCATGCCTGGTGTGTAATTTATGCGGTTTTACGGTTCTTGCATAAACCTTGTACACTTTAACCACAGGGGGCCCAGACAAACTGTTTGGGTGGACATTAGCATTTTTGTGTCGGACCATTGACGTCACTACCCATGCTAGTGAGTATTGATTTTGCCTTTGCCCACCTATCCACGGGACGAAATCTTGAACGACCATTGTTTAATTGTATCCAATCAGAAAGAGGCTAGGGAATAGCAAATTCCCTTCGGCACAACTTTTTGTCGCTAAGCATTCGGACGGCTTAAAATTTTTGGTTACCCGTTTTTGTTCGAAGGCTAGCTCTGGGCCGTTTGGATGAATTTTCGATCGAACAATACGAGAAGATTCCTCAAACCTTCCTCTTACATGTTGCTTAGTTTGAAAGCTGTGCGATGGGATTTTCTGGTCGAAAATCGCCTCGGCGCTGGAGCTGTTCGAATTTGGAGCTGTTGGAGTTTCCACCCTTTCATTATAATTATATGTGTAGTATGCAGCGAACGCAAAATCCTTCAAACCGCTCAAATTCGCAATTTCGAGCCAAAAGAACCACACCACAAAACTGGTAAGATAAACTTACGTTTATTGAGCATGTATTTGTTCATATTTTACGTTATTACACGCAATTCTGCGAGCCGTTCAGTAAATCCTATACATTTGCTATAAAAATGCTAATGTACACAAAAATGCTAATGTACACACAAACAGTTTGTCTGGGCTCCCTGTGTTTTCATAGTGAAACATGTTTCATTCGTGATCAGAGTAATCATGTTTCGGCCTAGTGAACACAGCTTCAGTGAAGTGTTTTCACAACCACAAGGATGACGTATTCAATATCATCGTTTGTAATATTAACAACCCTACGTAATCTTATCCATCCTGACCGGTTGTTATTTGGTTGGTATTTATCTTCTCTAGCAAAGTTTTCTTTCTATTTGAAGTTAATTTTGTGCATCCCAGAACAAAACGTCTACACGTAACATCGCCCCTGTCACTATATCCCTGTCTATCGACGGATTTGCTTAACAACTTACTTAATAGTTTCTGTGTAATACCTCTGTATTATCGTTATGTTTTTACATATACCACAATATTACCGTTTTCCAATGGTCAAGTGGATATTGAGTTTACGACCAAAAAATAAGCTTCTTTGAAATTACGATTCTTACAACATTTGAGCAAGATGAGTGTATTCAATTCTTCGCATATCATATGTGTAAAACGTTTGCCAGGCAAAACTATTGCAGGATCCGAAACAAACTTACCCATTCATGAGAACTCTGGCAAGATCTATTCCAGGGCGGTATTCTGATGAGCTGCTTGAACTGGCTCGTGCAGCAGGTGATGGTTTGGGCTGCCAAAAGTAAATCTTGCCGTCGATCAAATACACGTCCTTTGCCAACTCGAAATCTCTGAAGAGAAAGGACAAGCAGAATATTGAAACAAACTTGTGTGAAAATATAAAGCTACGTTGTCGAGTGACTTTCGGCTATCTATACCAGCGTGTTTTATTAACTCTGATGATTAAAATAATGAAGAAAGTAAAATAAACATACATGTATTGGCAGAGCGTGTTCAGGATTTCTTTATTTATCCAACCCCCTGTACCCTCCCCCCCCCCCCCCCCCCCCGTCACACACGCACCCCAAAGACGAGGATTAAAGCAAACCAAACAAGCACACCTTGGCATCTTGAAGCAGGGTCGCCCTCCTGTACTATTCCAATGCTTCTCACAGTAGTAGCAAATGCATCCCATTCTTGGATTCTGCTCATGATCAAGGGTGGATGGGCCACAAATCAACCTTCTGCCAAACTGTATGTCTAACAGGAAAGAACTCCTCTTGTATTTAATTTTGAGAGCCTTTGCGTCTATTGCAATAACCTGAAATTGGACAGAAACAAAAATTAGTGAGCATCTAAGCAGGTCACTTACAGATGCTTGAATGCAGTTCATTATTAAACATTCAATCACATCAAGCAAATTCACCTCGAGTAGCAGGGTGGTAGAATGCAGAAATTATGGATAGTCGCGTCGTGGATTCAGCAAGGTTTCCTTAAATCGTAGATTGTAGTTTTGGGTGTTAAAATGTATTCTAGAAATGGCACGTAATACGAACGCAAGGCTGAGGCATTTCCTAAATACAATATCTTTATAGTTAATGATTAATATAACATACGCTTTGTTTTTGTGTACTTACACCTCTCTTATACTGATTTCTTTCATTCAGATCTCTTGTCTTCTCATCAGGGATGAAAGTTGAAGCAAAAGTCTTTATGATGTCTTCAAACGAAGGGTTAATTAATTCTTTCACCAACTCCTTTACAACCTTGCGTCGTTCTTTGGTGTTTCGCTCAGTTCGTTTGGTGAACGAGCTCGGTAAAATCACTGACATTGCAAAGGCGATTTCTTCTGAGAGAGGTGTGTAAGGTCGAAGTGTTGAATAAGCGGGATGTGAGAGTGCTTTGTGGATTATTCGGCGACGCAAAGCAGATTTCTTGTCTCGTACACTGTCCATTTTCTCGTTCATCACGGTTGACTAAAAAATAAAATGATGCAAAGCAGTGAAACTTTCAAATGATTTTTAATGAAGAAAACTTGATGCCTATATATCGTCACCCCATTAGACCCTCCCCCTCCCTTTCTTACTGTCTAACTTTCTCATTACTCCCTCCCCCTTAATTTGACATAGAGTCTTGTCCAGTTTACAGGCGACAAGTTTCATTCTAATCGAAGTTTCTATCATCTTTCCCATACACAAACTAATTTAGCGTTTTTGTCAACTTACTTTTGCCAGTGGAATATTTTCCTTCAGGGATGTCCTTGTCTCCTTTGTTTGCTGTTTTATAACCTTTCGCTTTTCCTTGTTTTTATCCGCCAGGAGTTTATTTTCAGTCATTATTTTATTCAGAGCCTTGTTAATGTCATCACGGAAGCCACCTGAATATTGCCCGGATGTAAGGTGCCTGATAAAAAGCCGATTCTCCAAAGCCTTTCGCCCGCCAATCATGGATTTTCCTGAAGTGAAATTATTATTGAAATAAATCTGAATTACCAACATCAATGGAGAAACAAAATATTAAACCAACATATATTATGGATCTCTTTTAACCTACAGGATAACTTTTGAAAATAGGCAAATTTTTTCAGTGTTTCTGCTAGAGAAGATATTTTAATATCAATTGTGATTGTCTGTTTCTCCGTTCGTTTTAAAATGACTTTGCTTCGGTCTTTCTTCGCACTCACTCATTATACTTGACGCTTACCTTGCCGCAGTTCCGTAGTGGCGGATAGAGGTGCTGGTGGCGGAGGTGGCATAGACGGTTTACCTGCAGATCACACCATACAACACATTAAGTTTGATTTACTATTAAGCCTTTTCCCTTAATAAGCTTTAAATTCCACCTGTAGCGAATGCTATTGACATTTTATCTAATACTGCTGATAAATCCACCTACCTTTTGCGGAAGAAATCAGTTAGCACTTGTGAGATCAGTGTTATAAATGGGAATTACGTTTGCCCCAGTTGAAAGCCGTCCACTTTTGAGGACCCTTTGCTATCTACAACCGGAGTTGATTTATTAAAACTGATTAAACATTGAACTATACTGTAAAAACAAACAAAAAGATAAAGGAGCTTACCTTCGTCAGTAGGGATTTTCAAATTATCGTTGTTACTGTTAACTTCATCACTCATTCCATTTTTCATATCCATGTTGAATGTCGTCTCCGTTGCTGATTCCTTCCTAGTGTAAATCACCTGTACAGACGGGCTCTCGTTTTCAGAAATCAAAGACGGTGACTTTGACTCTTCGTCATCTTCCACTGTTATTGTTACGTCATTTCCCGGTGCTACGGGCGTCTTACACGATTCTGTCGATGAGCTCGTGTCACCGGTTTCCAAGGCAACGGGGTTCGTTTGTTCTGCAGATTCTTTGGGAATGCTGAATGAGCCCGCGGGAGTAGAGATTGGCATTTCATTTGCCAATGTAGCTGGAACAGGCGTTGATCCTGTTTCGTCTTTGGGCGTCAAAGTGTTAACAGTCTCAGCTGGAGATGTCGAAGGTGACAAGTTAGGTTCCTTGGAGCATGTTGAAATGTCTGATTTAGTCACGAAGGACTTAGGAAGGGTACTGAGAGGCTCTGCAGAACAAGACTTTGGTGGGGTGGCCTGAGGCGTTTCATTGGGTGTGTAGATCGATGGCTCAGAACTAGCAGATACTGAGGACAATGATTCTGGAAGTGTGGAATCGGAAGTCTCCATGTTTATCCTCACTTCTGTGCCTGGGATGCCTGTGCCTGTACATACAGGCTTTAAAGGAATGTCTACCACTGTTTCTTTGTTAAGTGTCCTGGAAGTTGGTGCATCTGTGGCATTGTTCGTAGACTGGATGTCGTGAGGCGTAGCGTTGGACTTTCCTGGAGGTGATCGAGGTGAACGTTCTGACGCTTTCCTTTTCTTTCTTGTAGCTTTTTTCTCAAACATTTTTTTCTCCTTCTCGTGCTCTTTATGGACGCGATCGCCAAAGGATGACGTCACCAACCCTGCTTCAGGATCGCCTCGTTTCCGTGCTGATCGTCTCTTGCACTTTTTCCTATAAAGAATTCGAATGATGTAAATTAGAAAACAGAACAATCCCGATTATTTAGTTTGAATCTTGGTAATGAAGCCATCTCCCGTTGTCCTTAGGGAGTAATCTGAGTGCGCCACTCAATTATGAATATTTTACGTTATTTACAGTGTTTCTTGTCGGCCGGTCAGCCGGATAGAATCTTTTGCTCAAGGTTAAAATTCTTGTTATCATTTTGACTTTCCACAGTTGTATGAAGCAGGTTACAATGGCCATCAATATAAAGAGCCCTCCAATTACTCCACCAACAATGATAGGAGAGCCTGAATCAGCTGGATCTTTAGTCCCGGAATGAGAGTTGCGCTTCTTTTTCTTTTTTGAACGCTTGTCGTTTTCACTGTCACCCGTGTCTCTACGTTCCAAAGCAACATTCCAACGAAGACCAGAAGAATAGGGAGCGCGCATTGCAAGATGGACATTCATGTTAACTTCCGGTTTGGTGGATGTGCCACGGTGCGGAGATCGCTCCTGTCTTGATACCCTCGGTTGTTCATGTCGCCAAGGCTCTTCTCCGTTATTTTGTGTAGACTCTTTGTTAGTTGTTTCTTCTGCTGGGTCTTCTTCTGGGATATCCTGCGATTTAACAAAATTTGACGGTCCTGTAGCAGGGAGATTGAACTCTGAGTCAGGTCCCGCAGAAGGTGATTTCACAGATTCGACAGTTGTCGACTCAGCAGTATAAAGATTTAAATTCAGTTTAGGTTTCGTAGAATCAGATTTAACAGTCCCAGCAGTTGTCGATTCAGCAGTGTTTTCTTTAGGTTTTGTAGAATCTGATTTACCAGAGGCAGTTGGCGACTCAGTTGTAGGCAGATTCTGACTCGTTTTAAGTTCCGCAGAATCTAGTTTACTAGGTTCGAAAGTTGTTAACGCAGGACTGACAAGATTTCGATCCAATCCAGTTTCTGCAGAGTCCGATTTAACAGATTCAGTCGTTGTCAACTCAGTTGTACGTAAATTCATATTTGAGTTGGGTTCTGCAGATTTAGCAGAATGCGTTTGTACAGCAGAGGTTGGGATATCGTAGATTTCTTCCAGTGGTAGGTTGGTTAGATAAGGTGGAGGACTGGAATTAGTCACATATGGTACATTTGTGACCGATGTCGATTGCGAGCTTTGCAACACAGAGGGATCCAGATTAACCAGTTCCTCCGATGAAGGCATATTGGACTCCAAAGGGTCATGATCCTGTATCCCAGCTAGTTTTCATCTCAAGACTGGGATCCCTGTGTTCACGTTTCCACAGCATCGCCATCTTTAATAGTTTATTCATATCTCCTGTTGTGGTTTCCTCTGGGTAATGAGCCACTGTCTTCTTTGCTTCCCATGTTTAACAGCCTGTCTTACAAGGGACGAAACATCCATATCACCTTGAGATATTCCAGAGCTGTCGCGCGGTTCCAAATCGTCACTTTTCCTCACAGCTCTTCTCATAATAAACTTTTTCATGGCGACCTTGTGCTTTTTGCGCCTATCATTTGTTCTTAATCTCACGGGCCTGAAATCCTCGTGCATTGTTGGTGTTAATTGTCTGCCATCTTCAAATCTGCCTGCCTCCTTATGGTTTTTAACCGATGATGATTTTGAGGAATGTTTTGTGCGGACGGCAGAGTTATATACAGTTATTCCTAAAACTTAAAAAAGAGCGCGAAACTTTTATGACGCGTTTTGACGTCAGGTTAAAATGTTACTATGGTCTGTTATCCGCGCACGAAATGATCGCGCGCTTTGCGAGCAGAGAATTACGAATGTTATATAAACATTACTCTTCCGAACCTCACAAAGAAGGGAAAAGTCGTTGGAGCGATGTTGTTGTTCCTCCATGCCTAATTATTGAAGCAGGAGATCCGATCTGAACCGGCAAATCGGAAAAGAAAATCAAAACTCGAACCGAAAGCGCGCGTTTTACGATTGATCCGGTTAAAAAATGCTACCACCAAACGAGGAATACATTTTGAGTTTTGGTGATCATATTATGCTCATTTAAAAAGAATTATCAAGATGAAATAATTTGATTTGCTTTATCGTTAAATCACAATCGATTTGATGTCAACTGCATGCACGGTGAGCAACATCTCTGTGGCTTTGAACGTTTTTCTTT
The DNA here is from genome assembly GCA_963693305.1 of Meandrina meandrites. NCBI lineage: Eukaryota > Metazoa > Cnidaria > Anthozoa > Scleractinia > Meandrinidae > Meandrina > Meandrina meandrites. The sequence continues at coordinate 35,508,134 of OY855910.1, forward strand.
TCTACGCAAACACCGCGAAATATAAGAAAACAAAGAAGCATTCCAATGAATACTTATTTGGCTTTTTATATTTCGCAGTTTTGATCGCGTTCAAAATTGTTTTAAATTCAAAACTAAACGATAAAAACGTTTTCCTTACCTTCGCAAATACTGCAAAATATAAAAAAACAAAATAAGTATTCCGATGAAAGCTTCTTCATAATAAACGCTGTGTTAACCATTCGATAAACGCAACATCGCTTTGGAGAAAAATGGGCAATTAAGCTTGCAACCTCGTTCCCAGGGTCCTCTCTGTATCTCTAGAGATACAGAGAGGACCCTGGGAACGAGGTTGTTAAGCTTGTTTGTCGTCATAAAGGCAAATTTCGTGACGTAACGTACTACGATTTCTCGCGCGCACCACGTGACAAAACGTATGTAACGCAACATTTAAAAGATAATATTTTGATAAATTTTATAGTAATGATGGCAAGTGGTGAACTAGCAATTTCATGAGTCTTTGGATAGTCTTTTTAGTTCAGAAACCTATTAAAACTGTGATTTAAAGAACTATTTTTATTAATATTTCTGTAGGAACGGCGAGTCAGGCGTTCTTTAATTTCAACCCGTGACAATAATTGTTATCAGAGAAATCCAGGCTCACGTGGAATTTTAAAACATTTTAGCGCTAAAAAACAAAAAACGTAATTTTTAACTGAATCTATATATAGGCGCACCCAGTGTTTCACCATATTGTGATCTCACTAGTAGAACTGCCGCTAGGTTTTGCAGACTGGCTTCACTCGCGGCGTTTCTAAAGATGCCGTGCCTATCAGGCAAAAGCCAACCATACTCAAGGGTTAAGCTGCCAGACCCAGTTTAAGCTCTGTGGAACCCTTTTCATATTATGTTTTCTTGTATGTGGTTCTTTTTTAAGAGGGCGCGCGGCGTGGAATTATACGCTCCGCCAACATAGTGTGAACATAAGAAAATCAAATGACTGGTGTTTGAAAAAGAGAAATAGCTACATAAGTCACAAGGAGTGGGCGGGGGGGGGGGGGGGGGAGAAGTCAAAGCGTTTTCCAGTGAGGGGGGGGGGGGGGAGGCTCCGTTTCGAGATCACTTTAATAAACCCTTAAAATTGCGGCCGTTCCACATATTCGTCTGGCTCGAGCGGGATCAGAAAAATGCTAGCATTGCGAAAAAATTCCAGTTGGTGAAAAATATTATGATAATATCATAAAAAGCTAAAAGCTAAAATCAGACGTACAAGCCAGTAGATAAAAACTTAAATAAGAAGCTCAAGAGAATTAAAACCTACAAACTCACAGCAATTTTCCATTTCAATTTCCTTTCTTTTCGAATATTTCGACCAACTGGAACTTTTTTCGCACTAAGTGCATTTTTTTGTCCAGCACATGCCAGGTCAACGGCATGCATCGCACAGGTAAACAAGCCACTGATTACGATACTTCTGTCATCCGAAATGATTTCCCGGCTTTTTTCGTCTTTTTCGGTTCTCTGGTGTAAATTAAAATTATATTACTGTTCCCCAATTGGGCAGATAATACCATGGATTAATTCTGTTCAATCAGGAACAAGCATTCGCAGACGCGTTTTAAAATGGTCTGGAGAGACTCGTTTCCCAGGGGCTCTTTCCGTCCTTCTTGAAAACTTTCCTCGCTACTATTTGTGACCGGTTTACTTCATTTTGCCCCGACTAACTGCCCCCTAGGTTTCCGAGCATGCAAGAAATTAAACTAAAAGTAAACATTTCCCTTGCCTTCGCAAATTCTGCGAATTATCAATAAACACAAAGAAGTATTTCGATTTAACTTCATAATAGACGCTGTGTTGGCATGGTAACGCACGCACCACGACTTAACGTGACGCGAGTATTGTAACTCGGTACAGATAGGTGGCTAATAAACCTACAACAGGATTAAATGTTCTGGTACTTTTAATGTTCTATTGTCAATAATCGTTAGTGTTCTTGAGTGCACTCATCATACTAACTCCACCCTTGAATGTCTAGACGTCTTTTTATTTCGGCACGATCCCTCTTTGTTTCTCAAAGAAATGCTAACCATTAATAAAGTGTTTTTCAAAAAGCAATTTTAAACAGGGAGATTTTTCTTTTTGTGCCTGAGTTGGGTGCAGAGGGAATGGAAAACTGACTGTTTATCGCAGAAATCCTAATTTAGAAACACGCAGTTCATGAAAACTGGTACGGAAAAATAACAAACTACATCTAGCGTTAAGCATTTGGAAAAATTTTAGCCTACTATGCATTACAGTAAAAACCCGCGTATAAGAACACCTATTTTGGCAGTTCAGGCTGATTTGGTTCTTATATAAAGGGTTATAATCTGCAAAATCAGCCTGTAAGTGTTCTTAAGTGTTCTTAAAACAAAATTCTTAAAAAAAGGAACATACTAGGCTACCAATAGATTGAATCAATGTATATGACCACAATTTTAATTTATTTTAAATTTAAAAAAAAATGATCAATCAAGGTAATGTACTGTAGTGTATTGATATATACTGTGGAGTACAGCTTACACTCCAGAACCACACCAGACATACAGACTGTCTATCAACACTTTCCCCATGTTCACAGCAAATACACATTTTGATTGGATAAAAAATTATAGTGTACTAGCAGTCATATAGAACACTCCAATTAGGTATATAAAGGAAGAGACTTTGAAGGGAAAACATTCAAACATGACAGAACTGCTTGTTTATCATAGGAAACTGTACTGTGCATTCAAAGCCTTTTAAAACAAAACTTTTAATACAACTTTATACATGCATAATCTAAAATAGAATAAGCTTTTCAGGAAATATGTGATCTGAAGTACATTTTTAGCAAAAAAAATTGATTAAAAAACAGTACATATTTTTATTTTGTTGCATATAATCATGGGGTGGAACTATTATGTTTGCAATGAAAAGTAGTGCTGATCTTTGATATTTTTCCATATAAGAACAACTTTCGTTTTTCAGGCTGAATGTGTTCTTATATAAATGGTAATTTATTTCCTAAAATCAGGCCTGGGTGTTCTTAATCCACATGTTCTTATACGCGGGTTTTTACTGTATACTTATTCTGCGCGTAGTCGGTCTTTTTTCTTCAGATCAGTTGTAGCTGAAAAAGTAATTAGTATTACAATAATCAAGATAAAAGCGAGGAAGGTTTCTCCACACTTAGCGTACTTCTTGCCTCAAATGAAAACCCAGTAGACGAAAAATACTACTCATTGTCTAGGCTTGCTCGGCCAGTTCAGCATAAAAAATAATAAAGCTGAATAAAGTATATCAAGAAATCAGTTAGTCTCACGCATTTCACTGCAAAATTAAAAAACAAGAAGAAAAATTCGTCTTTGAGAAATTCTGTTCGCCGAAGCCAAGAAATTGAGTCCTTCCTTATCAATACATGTATGAAGAAAAATTCGTTGATCGTTGATTCAAGATCCAGATGCAGGAGGAATACGCATGACTGATATAAATATTATGTTCAAAGCGCTAAAACTTGCATGTAATTTGCTTGTCAAATTTTCGAAGAGTAGCAGTTTCACCGTTCCAAATCACTTCTTTAAGGAAATGGGTGGCTTGAGCTTTCTCCTAAGGTGTAAACACATTGGTTTATTCTTGATGATTGCTGCTGTGCTGTGTCACTGTAAAAAAATTAACAAAGATTGTAAATCAAACAGAAATTTGTTAAAAAATCTCTACCAGCTTACCAGTCGGCTATTTACAAAGCGTGGAGAGTTGAATTTACGACCACCAAACACAAATCAATCTCCTGACAGGGAGGAGGATGAAGACTACAAATTATCTCGTGTTTGTTGGTGTTGCTTGAGTGTTGAGACAAAACTGCTCAATCAAGGTTTGAAGTCTAAATAGCATTGTCCTTCTTAGCCGTTTGACCTATGTTGCAGACATATTATTAGCTTGAAATTGTATGACATTGGACCCATTTGTTACTTATTTTTGGCTGTTGCAGTCATATTTATGGGTGATGATGGATACTTTTTGTCACAGTTGGACGTGAGACAGCCACTTTCTAGGTGATTGGAGGCCTCCTCTTAAAATATTATGTATTAGTATATACACACTCAGTGATCTTGGCTATTCCAGCAATCTGATTGGTTCGCTATCTCGGGCTAATGCCACATATTATTCACTCGCTACCGAGTGGATAATGCATTATCCCATAAAACATAAAACAAAATGGCCGGCGTAAACTCGCGTTTCGCTAGCGTTTCAGAATCAAAAATAATGAAAATAAAAGACGACAGCGAGCCAGAAAACACCAAGAAGGCAACGAACTCTGGCCTAAAAGTTTTTAGAGATAAGTGAAGAAGTCATGTTTTGCAAACAAGTGTTTTTCAGTTTGTTTATCGAGATAATTACTGTCATCAATTCGACCTGTAGCTAAATTGGCAGCAATTAATCTTCACGACTACAATTTGTCTCATTGCGAGTATTTTTGTAGACTGGTTTGCCTGACAGAACGAATTTCTCACCGAAATCGAGGAATAGATAAAGAAGATTTGAAGTTTTATATCTCCGCGAGAAAACAAGACAGGTTATATTCCAACAAGGCAACACTCACCTCAATTCGAGCCGCCATTGACAGGCACCTTCGCAACGAGCCAAACAACAAGCCTTTCTCGATAACTTCGAAAACTCTGTTTGATCAGTTATCGATTTCCAAGCAGACTTTTGATTAAAGTTGCCGATTTGAACTGTGTAAAAGGACCATTTTGACGAGGTTTTTATCGAAGATTGTGTATTTGCCATGTTAAAAGAATCTGTAAATAGTTTTGTACGTGTTTCACGCATGAATTGAGACGTCAAATTAGACGTCAATAAAATTGCCTTTCATAGGTTTCCTTTTGAAAATGTCTAGATTGTCTGTTTTGAGATCACTTCGTGTGTATATACTAAAACAATTATTCTTTTCAATCTCGGTGAATAGCGGCAGAATATTTACCTCGCCGCTACGCGGCTCGGTAAATATTCTGCCACTATTCACCTCGATTTCAAAGAATAATTGTTAATTATTATTTATTTATTTATTTATTTATTTATTTATTTATTTATTTATTTATTTATTTATTTATTTATTATTATTAACATGTTTAATAGTCAGTATAAACATTGGAAAGGATTTATTTTCAATATATCAGGGGTGGATCTAGGGGGAGGGTGCAGGGGGTGCACACCTCCCACCCCCCTCTCCCCTGAGATGACCGGGTGGCTTTCTTATACAAATGATATTCTGCCAACAAACTATGTGCATACCCTCCTAAGAAAAATCCTGGATGTGCACCCCCTCCTGAAAAATCCTGGATCCGCCCCAGTATATTTTTGGCGGTGAAAAGTTGAGCAAGGAAATGGCATTATGTTTATTTTCTCACTTGATATTGAGGTTACAATATGAATATGCAAAGTATTACCTGTGTTATAATGGTTTGACTCTGGATAACGTTCAATTTACAGGTACACTACTTTGAGAAGCAATATAAGTATTGCTACAAAGCCTGGATCTGTCGAGTTGCGTAAACAGTGACTCTGTGACTGAAGAAATAAAACAATATTTATTTCAATAATTCAACAAATGATCAGTTTATGCATGCTAGCAAAGTTACAAAATTTCGTTCATCAAGGAAGATATCAATATGCCACTGTGATCTAAATTTCAAGTGGGCAAAAATGAAAAACATGTACCCCCCACTAATTTATTTTATCAATAAAAAAGGATCTGCTGGATGATGACTCTCTCTCTCTCCTCCACAGAGGACTATCGTACGGGTTAGGAAATTGGGAGAGGTTAAAAGTAAGCGCACGGAGCTTGGGGAGATGGAGAAAGATGATGACTTAATTGTCAACTGGATAACCCTTCTGTCCGTGTTGAATCTATGTTGGGTACCTTAGGAGTAATATAGAGCGCGAGATGGGTGAGATATAGGTATACAGATAGGTTGAATTGTCTGTTAGTGCCGCCCAAGAACATAACATGAGTGCAGTATAGTTAGAACTGGGAAATTCGACTCATGGATCCATAATCCACAGTATTATAACCTTGAGGCCACCACACCGTGAAGTGGGATCTAAAAAGCGAGTCTCTTGGCTATGGGCAATGATGTTCAGAGCTGTGGACGCTTTCAAAAGCTACATGCCTTCCTGACTTACTTTCATGTGTAGTTTTCTTCTTCTTTTCTGTGTCCTTCCACAAGTAACTCTAATATTCTCTAATTGACAGATTTTCTCCCTTTGACAGTAATTGGGATCTCCTGCTCCGAAAATTTCGTTAAGGTCGATGATGAAATTTTGCTTCGCTTGCTCCTGTACCGCAGGATCCGAACAGTCTCCGACAAAGTATTGCCACTCCATGCCCTTACGTGCTGCGCCAGGAGCATACTCCTCTGAAAAGAAAACAGCTCTTTAATTATCATTGACCGAGGCCGCCCTCAGTTGTTGCCGGGAGAAACGACGAGGAAAATGTTTCGCTTGACCTTGACGTCTTTAAAGTCAAGATTTAGTGTTACTTGAAAATCCAATTACGGTGTTGGTATTAATTGGAACTCCACTAATAGTTTCCTAACCTTGTTAAAACGCACTGTACTAGTCACTAAAGTTATTTAAAACTGGTGTGGCTACGGGCAGGTAGGAAAGAAGTGGTCTAAAATTTAAAAACGTTGGGCCGACGTTTTCAATTTTAACAGTGTTACTTGGGGAAAATCACTAAAAAATCACTGATTATGATTCGTTTGTTTAAAGATTTTTTGTTGATCAGTGAGTGCACCTTTATAATTTTAGCATAGTTTACACAAAAACTTAGAAGATCTCTCGCGATACCATACTGCCCCTTTAAAGAGCACCTAATATAACCCCAAATATCTTTATTTGCTAAAATGAACAGGTTTGCTATTCCAATAAGTTTGGCGAAGAATTTTTTTTGAATTTGGTAGCGTCCTCGATTTTCTTCGTCCCGTTGAAACACGAAAATGGCCCTAAAATCGACGCCATTTTGTTTTACGGTCGGGTTAGGAAGTGAGTGAGGCGCTATTTTGTTTGGTTCCTGGGTAGACGCCATCCGCTCTCTCGACCCAGTTTCCCTAAAACATGGTCGTCCATCATCTCAATGGCGACGTTTTAGCAGGCTATAAAAAATCGAGGATTCAACCAAATCCAAACATTTTTTTGCTGAGATACTTCAGGTAACAACTAGATTTATTTCAGCAAAAACAGTTATTGGTTAGGTGCACTTTAAGCCTGTCGATTTCTAGACTCATTTAACTCATCCTCGCCTTTTGCAAAACGTCAGTCAGTTTTATGTCGGTGATACTCCATCTTCAAAATCTGTTAAGCTACAACCATTGTCAAAACCTGTTGAGACGCTAGACCTTTTCTGGGTAATTTTCAGATTTTCAAATACTTAGCAATCTTTCACCCCCCCCCCCCCCCCTCCCCCATCTCAATGTTGCTAACTTGTGCGCATGACATTGAGTTAGTTAAGCAACAACTTTGAAAGGGGGGTGGGGGGTCGGAAGCTAAATTTCTTACTTCTTTTTCAATGTTTTGAGCAATTGTAAAGGGAAAGGCATTTTTAAGGAGAGTGTCTCAACCATTTTGAAACTGGTTGTTGGTATTTTGATGTAATTACATACCTGTGCAATCAGGCCATGGCATTTCCTGTGTCATATTTGGGCGGGTGTCAAATACCAACCAGGTTCCAGAATTCCGACAGATGTAGTTTTGGGCAGGAATTCGGGCAAACTCCTTTTTTATTTCGCATGAAGGTGTGCACAGGTCTCCGCCATAAACATTATGAAACTGGCAAGATACAAGGCCGTTGATTGGTGGATCATAGGGCTTGCACTTCACAGCTACGAATGATGAAAATAAAAAGAATCTTACGCGTTGCATTTTGTTGCTTGAAAAAACACAAAACCATCAGCGGCACCATTGAAATTAATATCTGATCGGCAAAAGATTGGCTTTTCTCATCTCTGTCGCCTGGGTGCTAGAAAAGGGTTCTCATCCACGAATGACCAGACCATTTTCCTTCAAATCACGGATAACGTAGTTTTGGACAGAGAAAAATTTCTGTAGTGGTTACATATTCTTTAACTGTAAAATAACACATACTTTCACGAAACAACAATATCAAACGTGCAAGACGCTTGGTTGCCCACGTGATCACGTGCTTTATATTTAATTTGATATGAACCAACTTCAAAGCTAGAACCGTTGATGCTTTCTGTGAAGACGGTGACATTCTGGCCGGAGTTGTCGCGATATGTCGGCGGTGGCCAGTAGACTTTCACTGTTACACTGTCACCTTTATTCTTGACCTCTTGGTTTTGTGGACAGTAGATTATCGGAGGCTCCTTGTCTAAATAGAAAAAGACGTCGACACAAAGAAAAAAAACGTGAGTGCCATCATAAAAACAATTTAACACAGCAGTAATGTGAAGCCAATGTTACATGAAGTAGCTGTGGATGATCCATGATTACTCAAATTCAGTATACGTCATCAATCATGACTTTTCCCGTACATGCGTACTTAATAATAAAAGTCCACCGCATGTTTAAAGCGGAACTGACACAAAATCACCAGAAATGAGAGGTGAATGCTTTTGAATAGCCACCTAAAATCGATGTTACTAAATAAACCTACATTAGGTTTTGATGCACACTGCCTGTAGCGCCTGTAGCATGCATGCAGCCGTCTCTTATTTCCTTACGAGGAAATTAAACAAAGGAGATAAGAGAAGTCTGCCTGGAGGCTATGAACTTGAAGCTCATTTTTAGGGAGTTTGCAGTGACACTGTATGTGTTTTTTTCACTTACTAAACAGAAAGCTGCTCACCTTCAACTGTGACCGTGAAGATGCATGACTGAACGTTGTTGCTTTTGTCCGTGGCTGTATAGGTTATTAAAGTTGTACCGATGGGAAATTCGTACGGAGGTGCAATATTATTCGGAGTTTTCACCACTGTTGGGTCAGCGTTGGGGTCGTGCAATTCTGAATTGTCACTAGCAGCCGGGTCATTCCAGGTCACAGTCCTAGTTGGTCGCCCGGGATCTGTTCCACCAGTTACGTCCGCTGGGCATGTTATGATTGGTGGTTGCTTATCTACAGAGGAAGTAATGTTTTAATAACAATTGAATATCATGCACGGTTTATCCAAATTAATTTAATCTGATGAGTGTTCTGGAAGACAAACACATGAACTGTTTTCGTCGATAGGATGGTAATACTCTGAATGCTTATATCTCTAAAAATGGCTCGGCGATGACAGTGAGGACAGTATAATAGCATGCGAACGTACACGCATTTCCGGCTGTCGCTTCAGTCCGCCGAAAAGTCTGCGTTCGTAGGATAACTGTTTGTATATGGAATGCTAAAGAAACTGTCATGGCAGGGGCAACTTTCACAAGGCACGTGGAAACGCTTACACTATCAGACCCGATAAAATAAAGCAAGTAGAAACTACTGTAGACACTTTTAATTTGTTTAACTTCTTTTAGGAAAAGATACTGTAGCGTCAACATTATAGTTAACAGCACGTTATAGTGCACTGCAAATAGTTACAAAATACCTTCACATTTAGGAAAGGTTCCCTGCCAAGTACCATCTGCACCACAAGTCAATAGAGTATCTCCCGTCATGACGTAACCGACAACACATTTCATGATGCATCCTTGTTGGTAGGGTTGTGTTGTCGTCGCGCAATCCACTGGTTCTATTGTACCAAACGCCAATTGACGAAGAGATGGACACATGCGAGCTAAAATATCGGGAATACAGCTTATTTATTTGGTTGTGTACCATTTACTTAAATAGTCCGGAAAAGGAAAATGATACATGTAAGACTATTCTAAAGGTATTCCAAAATTGCCTAACAGGGATATCCGAACGGAAAGTGTACGTTTCATTTCCAGTTCATCTACCATCTTTAGGCCTTCTTCCACTTTTGGCCCGTTTATCATGCAAATCAGATCATTTTTTTTTTGGCATTCAGAGTAAATTCTGGTAAATGGGTCACGCCAGATCTCATATGGAATTCCCGTTCTGGGTTTCTGCCCAACATTTGCCCGAACCGTGGACCAACCGGTTTCCCTGCGTATATGGTGAAAACGATGCCATTAACCTTTTCTTTTTTCTGTCGTCAACGGTAACTAATAATTTACAGTTGTTTTAATATGTTTGTAAGACACCTTCACAAGTGGTTTGTTGTCCTGACCATTGTCTGTCGGGTTGACATGATCTCGTAGCGCTCCCCTTTCGTTCGTATCCAACGTCACATGTAAAGGTACAGCTGTCACCGTATTCATATCCCTTTCCAGTGCAGGTCTTCGTACCATAAGCTTGTGCTGGCAGTACTGCACAAATGTTAGCTGTAAAACGTAACGATGGAAACATGAGAGAACACTATGGACCATTGTATGACCCGTATCTTTTCATTATCATTTGTTTGTTAGGATAGCTGGTTCCTTTTTTATTGGTTCGTTCTTTCATTGGCTCGTTCTTCCTTTGTCCTCCCATCCCTTTGTCCGTTTTTTTCGTTCAGTAGAAGTTGTTGTGGTTCTTAGTTGGTTTAGTTGGCTGATGTGCCTGACTTGTGTTGTGAGTTGATGTGGTTGGTTAGTGTGTATTGTTTTTTTGGGTGGTTGCATTTGGTATGTTTACTAAGGTGTTTGCATGGTTGGTTGCTCAGTTTGTCCGTTGCATGCTTGACATGCATGTGGCTAGATAGTTTGCTCTTTGGTTGTTCGTTTATTTACTTGTACGAGTTCTTGTTTTGGCTTGTTTCGTTAACAATCAACATCACAATGACAAATGACTACTCAGGAGTACCCAACGGATCCGCTCGACAAAACAGGAGTACCCAACGGATCCGCTCGACAAAATATCCGCTCTGCAGGCCGAACTTGAGCTGGCTGGCAATTTTTGAAATGAGATCGAGCGCTTGCTGGGACCATTTTTCTTAGAGAAAATTTGCTGGGAGTTTGGCTGCTGGCTAAAACAGACGCGCCGCGATAAAAAATTCAATAATTAAACTTTAACTTTTAACAACAAAAAGTAAGCTATTACTTTATTTCCATTGTTTTCGTCGCTCATTCCGCCGTCAGTGAAGAGATAAACCAGATCTGTCTCCCTTCTTGTGTGTAATACGAGCATGTGTATGATTTTAGCAGTTGATCGAGCGAGCGCGAGCGGCCCCAAAAAGCGAATGCGTGGATTTTCGAGAGTCATGTCGCAGATGTCGCACCCGCTTATCTATCGTTTTATGGAGTAACTACGCACAGGATAATCAGCTCCACCGATATCACTCTTGGTGAGTATTTAGTTGTCCACTCTCTCTGCTGAATAAATAGCTTTGAGCAGTTTTAACGGCTTTTGATATCTTGTTCAACTTTTCAGCTTGCCGCCATGAGATTCAAGTCATTCAAGGGGCGTATCACGGTATATTGTACGGTCTTTTAACTGCCTCCGATTGTAAGTACAGTTTATAAGGTAATTTGCGTAGTTTTCACCTGCGTGAAACAAATGTTTCGATAACGTTTGCTGGAGGAGTCGAACGCGCTTTCATTGTGGACCATAATTTTGTGTTCGAGCAGAACAAAATCGGAAATTGAAAGAGTCATTTAATTCGACCTGAAATAGCTATTAGCAGGCAGTTTTCTTATTTTAACTCTTTACAAAAATGGATCGGCGACAAGATGATGAACATAAAACTTTAGCCATGAAAACCGATGATAACCCGCGTTTTCATTTAGCATTAACTGTAACGTACGTTACAGTTTGAATTTAGGCGCGCGCCTGCCAGATAAACTCTGTAAACTCTGCATCTGTTTCTTGGTGCGCGTCTTTTTAAATATGCAATGAGTTAATCAGAATGGGCTGAGAGACTTCCAAACTAATTACTGCGGTCGAAAGAAACGGTCCTACGAAAAATTCTTCCGATTTCTCTGAAACAGGATCTAATCCGAGGGTAAATAAAGTATTCACTTCACTTCACAGATCTGGCTGAGTAAACATTTCCGGTTAAATTACTTTTTGCAACGTGTGTTTTTTTTATGTTCCTTCCTACACAAAAAGTTATCGAAAGGGATGAAAATATATCGTAAAGTCAATTGAAACGGTGATATTTTGAAGTAGAAAAAAATGCTGCATTGCCGGCTAAGTTGGACTCCTGCGTGTGACTCAATTTCCGGATTGCGTGACAAGGCACTGACAAGCCGAAAAAATATGAAGGCGGCCGCCAAGCCTCAAACAAGTACTATTCCTTTGCTCCATTTGTCTAAAAGGTAATTAACTAATGTCAGTCCTTTCAATTAAAAACTTAACATGACGAGCGTTGCTCTCAAAAATTTTCCGTTTAGTCTCCTCTGGTTTAGTCTTGTACAAGACATTATACCACATGCCAGGAAATATGACATGAAACTGTTTGTTTTGTCACGCAGTCGCCGCAGTTCGTGGTTATATTGTAGTTATTCATTCAGTAAATCCTCTTTATTAAAATGCCCCTATAGGCATTTGTGGGACCTTAAAACAGTAAGACACTACCTCTCTGGAACCTCTATTTTCATTCGCCCGCTTTAAACACTACCTCTATTGTTATTCAGGGCTAGGGGCATTGTTATGACCTTTTATCTATTGTTTAAAGAACCAATGAAGTAACTCGTTCCGAGAGGTAGTGGGCGACCCCCTTAAAACGATGATTATAGTTTCTTTTCCTGGAACCGCTATCGAGTCTGAGCCGGCATTTTTGTATCAGCACAACGTGAGATTCTGTTATGTGAAACACACCATTGATTATCCGCAACAAAGCCTAGCGTACAATCGACTTGGTAAGTTACAGCTGTACACGTATATGCGACCCAAGAAAAAAATTGACATCAGTAGTAGCCAGATAAAGAGCAATTTCTACAAACGGTACCAAGAGGAATGCGCGAAGTGTAGCGCTCTCCAGTTAAGCCGAATTCCACTGTGTCCACTGTAGTGTATCGTTACCAGGGTTGCGCATCTTCCTGGCATATTCAATGCAAGTATAGACGATTACGAATGCAAGTTTCTAGTCCAATGAATATGAGACTCAGCATCTTCTTCTTTCGATCTTAATTCTGGCGGGAAATACAAGGTTGCGCAAACCGCGCGTACATGACATTTACCCACTGGATGTAATGAAAGAAAGACACAACCAACACATTGGTAAGTTTTACTTCAAAATTTACGAGTTATACACTTCTTCTTTTCTTTTCTTTGAAAAATATATTTGTAGAATACGTATAAACCTCAACTCGCCAACTTATTTTGCTTCTTTATTGCAAAACGGAACCGGCGGGTGACACGCCTTGACATAAAAGTACTAATCACGCAGCACTGACATGGCTTGAAATGGCTAGTCTCGCACAACTTGAAGTAACAACTATGGCGGGTCTTAACTCTTTAATGCGAATCTTTGCTATTAACTTTGTGAACTTTGCGGTGAACGACTCCTGACATGACGACGGGTCTTTGTTGCGAATTTTTGCATTAACTTTGTGAACTTTGCGGCGAACGACTCTTGACATGACGACGGGTCTTTGCTGCGAACTTTTGCATTAACTTTGTGAACTTTGCGGCGAACGACTCTTGACATGACGACTGGTCTTTGCTGCGAATTTTTGCATTAACTTTGTGAACTTTGCGGCGAACGACTCCTGACATGACGACTGGTCTTTGCTGCGAACTTTTGCATTAACTTTGTGAACTTTGCGGCGAACGACTCTTGACGTGACGACGGGTCTTTGATGCGAAATTTTGCATTAACTTTGTGAACTTTGCGGTGAACGACTCTTGACATGACGACTGGTCTTTGCTGCGAACTTTTGCATTAACTTTGTGAACTTTGCGGCGAACGACTCTTGACATGACGACGGGTCTTTGCTGCGAACTTTTGCATTAACTTTGTGAACTTTGCGGCGAACGACTCTTGACATGACGACGGGTCTTTGCTGCGAACTTTTGCATTAACTTTGTGAACTTTGCGGCGAACGACTCTTGACATGACGACGGGTCTTTGCTGCGAACTTTTGCATTAATTTTGTGAACTTTGCGGCGAACGACTCTTGACATGACGACGGGTCTTTGCTGCGAACTTTTGCATTAACTTTGTGAACTTTGCGGTGAACGACTTCTGACATAACAACGGATCTTTGCTGCGAATTTTTGCATTAACTTTGTGAACTTTGCGGTGAGCGACTCCTGACATAACGACGGGTCTTTATTGCGAACTTTTGCTGGCATTAGCTTTGTGAACTTTGCGGTGAACGACTCCTGACATGACGACGGGTCTTTGCTGCGAATTTTTGCATTAACTTTGTGAACTTTGCGGTGAATGACTCCTGACATAGCGACGGGACTTTGCTGTGAAACGTTGTAATTTAACTTTTCACAGTGACCGGCTAAAAATAATACCCTTTTATTAATGCTTCAGTACACGTTATATAGAAGTAATTGTTATTTACAAACATTCCCTCAGTGAAGCTTGCATTTGATTTTCTAGAAGAATCATTCTTTTGTACCCTATCTCACATCCTCTCTTCACGTTATCTTAGATGTAAGATGGAACCTTGACCAAAGTGGATTATGCTGGCACCAATAGAAAAGGAATCACAATGTGAAAGTACTTTTTGCCCTAAGAGAAGCAATCGACAAGTGGAAATTAAAGAGATCATTTTCCCCCTAAGATGAAAGCTTTGCTAAGAAGTTACGAATTGCTAGTGGACTTAACAAAACAAAGGCGTAGATTTTAAATGCTTATTTATGTCCAAAAATAGTCATCAGACGATAGGCTTTTGAATAGTTGCCAAAAAAGAGTGCGTTTGTGTTTTATCCAGATCAATACGCTGGTTAAAATGTTTTCACCTGCTAATGCCTTGCTGGCTGGCAATCAAAAGTTACAGTCAATTCTGGCTGGCTATTTGACTAATTTTTGATTTACTGGCTCGGTATTCATTTTTTAAATGAAATCTGGCTGGGAGTTTTATAATATGAAGTCCATCTTGCTGGCAGTGCAGAGCGGATATTTTTTTCCCAGGAAAGTTAATTATTAACTGTAATTAACATTAAAACACATAATCAGTGACAGTGAAGTCATATGTTAAATTTCCAGTGAAAGTGTCGTTGGGTACTCCTGACTACTTACTCTTGCACTGCACTGCTGTTCCACTCCAACTTTTGTCGCTTTGACACCTACGGGAACTCGACCCAACCAGAATGTAACCGGAATTGCACTGGAATTCACAAACACTGTCGTATATGTTATCGCATGCAGCGAGGAATCCGCCATTGACAGGCGCTACAAGTTTCTCGCATTCAACCGCTGAAAGTGAGACGCAGTCATACTGTAATAATAGCAAGAGAAACTTATATAATGGACCGTTTATGGTTGCTTAATCATAACTTTCTGCTTCCTTGAAACGACTAAATGATTGGCATTGTAGGTTAGGTCTAATAACTTGGCAACATATTGTTTTGACGTCACGCGCAGGGGAGAGTAGAAATACTTCTCTTCGCTTCATGTTATGGAAACTGGGTTACGCTCTGCCTTGATGGGCCACAAGGCTCGAAGACATACTCTATCTTACCTTGACAACTGTGCCCATGTTTGGTGTATCCTGAGTGGCAGCCGCATTGATATGAACCATGTGTATTAGTGCACACTTGATCGCATCCGCCATTGCTGGCAGCACATTCATCGATGTCTTTGGATAGAAACAGAACGAACTTCTTTTAAAACATATTTCATTTTAAACTGTCGTGAGGGCTTGTTAAAAATAGTAATTGTGGGAAACCCCTATCCTTATCGATCCTGCTTCTTAATATTTTTTTTGTTTAAGAGCCACAAAACGCGTACGCTAGTAAAAAACGGTTTAGACAAAAATTAAATTCGAATCAATTATTGTCAATAAAATGGTTTATTAATGATATATTATTATTCAAATCGAGGTGTTCAGAGCAAATTGTGAGTAAGACAAGTTCGTTTAGAATCACTGGAAGATTCCGTAATTACCGCGTTATGACTGGATATGGCTAGACCGGTTAGTGTAATAGTTATAAGGGGAAAGTCTAACTACCACTTAGGAATGAAAAAGTAAGCAGACAAACAGATTAAATAAACAAACAGAAAACAAACAAACATACTGACAAACAGAAAAAAACAAATACATCAGGGAAAGAATCAACAATGCTAACAAACGAAGGAAAAGCTTTAACCAACCAACAAACAAACAGACAAACGAGGAAAAACCCGATAAAACAAATACCATAGTGTGCTGAAAATACGCTATGGTACAGATAACAGACATTTATACTTTTATCAGGGAGCGTTCAATGAGGTTTGACGTACCTGTCACACAAGTATTACCGGTCCATCCAGTTGGACACTGGCACGTGTTGGGTGCGACACAGGATCCATGACTGGAATCACATCTTTGGGAACAGATTGCTTAAAAAGAAGAAGGCAACTAAGTAAACATCAGTAGGTAAATTAGTTAAAGTACCTATGAAATGAAAAATTTTATTCTATTTATGAAACGTTTTGGCATTTATGAACTCGAATTGAAGGGTTTTAAGAGTTGGAAATGACGCGTGGTTCCATTTTGCCGCGCGGCGAAAACGATCATATCACAAGGCTGTGACGTAGATACGTTAGCAGAAAGTTGTGAAAATAATGGCCGACAAGGAGAGTGTGAAGCGAGGCGGAAGCTATTGCGTGGCTGGTCATCATTCATCATCATTTAAACCATAACCCTAGGTGGGTTAGGGCCGGACACTCTCCCCCGCCATGCCGCACGGTCACGAGCAGCCGCCGCCGCCTCACTCCACGAACCGAACCCCAAAGCTGCTCTCTCCCTCTCGGCAGTTCTGCGCCAAGTCTCCTTGGGTCTGCCACGACGTCGCCTTCCCTCCGGGGCCCATGTTAATGCCGTCTTGGGATGTTTGCTTGGATCCATTCTGAGGATGTGGCCGATGAACTTCCATCGCCGCCCGAAGATTTGCTCACTGATGGTGCTGATGTTAGCCCGGTTTCGAATCTCCTCGTTTGATGTTTTCATAGGCCAATAGATCTTCATAATTCTTCTCAGACTTTTATGCAGAAATACGTCCAGCTTGGTCGCATCTAGTTTAGTCATACGCCAAGTTTCACATCCGTATAACAGGACAGCTACAACATTGGACTTAAAGATCTTCAGCTTGGTTCTCAATTTCAGCTGGCTGCTCTTCATATGTTTCTAAGCTTGCTAAATGCTGCTCTGGCTTTTCCAAGTCTGCTTTTGATGTCTTCGGCTGAACCCCCTTCCTGGGTCACTGTTCCTCCCCAAATTTCGACACTGTTTCTAGCTCTTCTCCATTGACCTGTACCTGTCTGCCTGCGGGGTTGTTCCAGCTCATCATCATGGTCTTTGCTGTATTGATTCTGAGGCCTGTCATTTTTGCATATCGTCCCAGGTTGCTGACTTTAGTCTGGATATGCCTTCCACTGCTTGAGATCAAGGCTAGGTCGTCGGCAAAATCAAGATCTTCTAGGAAGTTATTGAACTTCCATCTGATGCCTGTGTTCCCATGTTTGGTGGTCTTCCTCATAACCCAGTCCACAACAAGCAGGAAAAGAAACCCAGACATACAGCAACCCTGTTTAACACCGGTCTTGATCTCGAACCAATCATACACACCTGACCCATCAATTACCGCGCACTCACTTCTACTGCACATCACTTTCACCATTGTTACAATCTTCTCAGGGATGTTGTAGCTTCTCATAATCCTCCAGAGTACAGAGCGATCTACAGAATCAAATGCCTTCTCGAAGTCAACAAAGCACACATAAAGGTTGGCGTTCCATTCAATACACTGTTCAATGATATTCCGCAGTATAAATATTTTCTCCGTTGTACCGCGGCCCTTTCTGAAGCCTGCCTGTTCTTGACGCAGTTTATCATCAATTCCATCCCGTATTCGTGTGATTATGATTCTGCCCAAAACTTTTGCTGCAACCACCATAAGCGTTACGCCCCTCCAATTGTTGCATTCGGTTAAATCACCTTTCTTTGGAAGTTTCACTATCAATCCCCGCTGCCAGTCCTCTGGTATTTGTTCTTGCTCCCACACCCTATGCAAGAGGTGATATAAGACATCCACGGATGTCTCTAAGTCTGCCTTTAGAATCTCAACGGTCAGACTATCAACTCCCCCAGCCGTTCCGTTCTTCATCTCTTTGAGAGCTGTGCGGATTTCAGCCTTTGTTGGTGCATCAACATCAATTTCCGATTCAGGAATCTCGTCATCCTCATCAAATTCTACTGTATCTTCAGGTGCTGGACGATTCAAAACTTCAAGGAAATGTTCCTTCCATCGTTTTTGAATTTCATCTTGTTTTGTCAGCAGCACTCCATCTTTGCTCTTTATCATGTCTATGGTCTTTCCCTTCTTGGTTGACAGTTTTCTGGTAGCATCATAAACTGTTTTGAGGTGGCCCTGCTCTGCGGCTTTCTGTGCTTTGCGTGGCTGGTGGCCCGACTTTAAACAATAAGAAAATAAGTAAATCAGCCAGCTGGTAAGTAAAGAGACAACGAGAAAATTAGTCAGCGAGTCAACGATTCAAATAGTCAAAAAGACAATGGGTAAGTCAAAGTACCAACGCGTCAATGAGTCAAGTTTTTTTAGCCTCGACAGCAACGGCAAACAGAAGTATTTTAATAGCAGTACAGTGGCTCTGTATGTGCGTTATACATCTAGACATCTTGGCCGATTTCTTAGCCATCCCGTCCTCTGCAAAACAACAGTTTTGGGATTTTATTACGATCGCGAACCACGACGGTGAATTCTTTAAAGCTGGCTTTCACTAGCGACGGAGTCGAAGTCGGAATCGCAATCAGAAGCGCAGAGTGTAAAGGCCTGTTTATACAGAGCACGACCACGAACGCTAACGAGACCACGAACGCAAACGCGGCGTTCGCACGGGATTGCATAATATAAGCAATTTGTATGAATCCGTTTACAGCTATTTCGAGAAAGGTTGTCGGAAAAAAAACACCAAAGTGCACGCGACAAGACGCGAGGCGGTCTGGGTATTCACTGGAATTTTGCATATTGGCCTGTAGGAAATGTACAAGTTGGTGTTTTTGCACGTGGAGAATTCGTTTTTCCTCTCAGGGCGGTCTATATCTGTAGCTTTACTTGTGTCGCAGGTCTTTGAGTTAGGAAAATATTTTAAAATTCAGAGTGGCTAAACGTACCTTGCTCCCACATCTTCGAAGAGAAAGAAAATGTGCAAATTAGCGTTTATTATGTCGTTGTATCTCATTAGTATTCAACACGTGCAGTAGCTCAATACGTCTACCCATACTACCTTTCGGTCTTGTCGCGTGCGCTTGTGTGCTTTTTTCCGACAACGTTAAAATGAATTTTTAGGCGATGGTCGACGAACTATGCGTACTTTTGTTTTTGTGTAACTCCAAAATGCGTCAAAAATTTGACTTTGTAGCGACTGACACAGCCCAAATTACCTCGTTGTGTATGAACTGTGACTCGGCGAACTTTCAAGCGGAAAGTCGTAGTGACCGAGCTCGCGTTCGTGGTCGTGCGCTGAATAAACAGGCCTTTACGATCAAACAAACGGAGTCATAAGCAGAGTTTCGATTCCACTTATCACTCTGTCGCTCGTGATCTAGTGAAAACTATATTGTCGGAGTCGCAAACAGAAAATAAATACTCAGAGGGCGTGAGAACTAGCATTTTGAATGGTTTGTCCTTCCTCTTCTTCTTCCGACTCCGACAATCTGGTTTTCACTGCCACTGTTTTCAAGCGGATACTGTTGAGCTTTAATATGACTCCGCTTACGCATGCGATTTTTGATTTTCACTAGGTCGTAAGCGCGCGCTATTACGACTCCGTCGCTAGTGAAAACTTGTAATTGATCTGAAACTTATTAGGTAGGAAAATTCCACCGAAGAGTAACGTTTAATATATGGATACATTCTTTTTACCTTTTGTACATTCTCTCGTACTGGGGTTTCTCTTTTTCCATCCACTACAGCAAAAAATGATCTTTATACTGACACTTCTGGTTTTTTTTACACTGCGGTACACTGTCTTTGGCCTTCAAAGCGTCACGTGGGACAAGAACAATCAAAAGTAAAGATTGACGAAATTAGAGAATAGTGAAATAAAATTCCACCCATACTTCATTGCTTTCATTAGTTTAACGTACGTAACTTTCGTTGTTATCTGCTCACTGCCTAAATAGACTTGATGCTTAAGACCCAGCAGTTCCGCCCCTGTACCAGGTCACAGAAGATGTCTGAATAAGGATTTGAGAAATAAAACTGAGTTTTTAGACATATCTAGAGAGACAGAAGGACACTGAAAAAGAGAATTGAAGTGGTTCGGCTTTTTAAGTTTAGGGGTTTCTTTGAGGGTTGTTTAATATATATATTTTTACAGTAGATGGGTTGGGTTTGGCTGATACGCCTTGAAGGGAACTTAACGTTCCATTGTGTATTCGCCTGTCATGAGCAAATTGTTTAAATTAAATAAATAAAAATCATCTAAATTACTCCACATTTATATTGGAAGCTGCTGGAGAGCGATGGCACGAAAGAATGCGAACTTATTATTAAAAGTGATAACACTTTTGGGCTTCCTTCCTGTATTATTATCACATAAAGTATATTTATGACAAACAGTACTTCACAAACAGTTGAACACAATGCAATGCGAACCAACTAAATGCTTAAAAAAAAAGAGACATGTCCTAATACCTTGATGTACGGCACCTCCACCAACCGAACAATTTACACTTAGTAGTTGTGTCTGTGTATGAAGTAGTTCGTATAGCGGTATAATACGACTCGATTTGTGTAGTTCGCCTGGTACAAACGTTCCGCCTGAAAATAAAAAAACAAGAAATTAACTCAAGGTTATTTAAAATTATTCTGTCAAAAGTGAAATGCTGCAAATGCTGCGATTTGATTGGCTCCTCTACTTGTACACTGACAGTGATGTAAGTAGGAAGATGGCGTTCAAATGGTTTTTTGAAATAGTTCACATCGAATCCAAAACAATACCGTTTCGTTTCCTCAGAAACGAAAGGGTATTGTTTTGGATTCGATGTGAGCTATTTACACAGTGAGGGCTACTATCCAATCAGAAGAACGCTCGTAACCATAATGTCAACACGTTGTACTAAAGGCAAACAATCTCTCAAAAACATGCACTGAACAATGCAATGCACTGAAATGTAAAAGGTGACGGGTTCATTGTAATTAAAGAAAAAAATGTTCTTCAAATATCGGAAAGATAATCGCCAGCAACACTAAAAAAATATTGAGATTCATTGCAAATAGAAATAAAAGCGATTTATTGGCGAAAAATATAAAGTGAACTCTTTCCGTGCTTAATTGTTAAGTAAACATTCTAGCTATATTCTGAGAAAGAAGAACATTCCCACCAATGAGAGCGTTTGCAAGCGCAAGCAAAGACACAATTCCTTCGCGTGTGTCGTGTTGGGAAGTTCCTTGTTATTCTTATTCTTCAGCAATCTGGAAGCGAAACACAATTTCTTTTTTAAATAGCTGCTTGTTTGGTTTTAGGAAGTTGCATGAGCCGGGCTCTCTCGGTTTCTCGAGATCTCGGCACAACTTGGTGTTTATTACACGACGACCAAGCCAGCCCGGTTAGCTGAGATCCCGGTATAGATCCCGGCTAACCGGGCTGAGATTTTTTGTTTCCTTACGGTGAACTATTTACTCAGTGGTAAAGTGGCCAATCGAAATATAGTTTGCAATTGAAAATGTAAATAACCTCGAGCTCAAAAAACAACCTTGTGAACACACGATCTTTACAGTGCGACTACTCCAACCAAGGCCCACCCAAGCAAATCCTTTGCAAATTGACCTGTAACATTTGCGTGTTGAAACGATAAAAAATGTCACAAATGTGTTGATTCTGTGGTGTGCAGCTTGCTGGGATTGCTTATTTGTCAAACATTTATTGTTAACATCCGAGATTTTCATTTTGCAAAGAATTTGCTTCGGTGGCCTTGGCTTGAGTAGTCGCACTGTAAATATTGCCAAAAATACATGAAACGAACACAAATGGAAAGCGAACTGTATCACAGATAGGAAGTTTTGACCATTTAGTGATTTTAGGTTAGATTGAAGTTATATGTTGTGAACCGAAAGTCTATTTCCGGCTTCCGTTTCTTCAACGAACGTGAACCGGAAGTCTATTTCCGGCTTCCGTTTCTTCAACCAACGGAAACCGAAAGTCTTTTTCCGGCTTCCGTTTCTTCAACGAACGTGAACCGGAAGTCTATTTCCGGCTTCCGTTTCTTCAACCAACGGAAACCGAAAGTTTATTTCTGGCTTCCGTTTCTTCAACGAACGTAAACCGAAAGTCTTTTTTCGGCTTCCGTTTCTTCAACGAACGTAAACCAAAAGTCTTTTTTCGGCTTCCGCTTCTTCAACGAACGTAAACCGAAAGTCTTTTTCCGGCTTCCGCTTCTTCAACGAACGTAAACCGAAAGTCTTTTTTCGGCTTCCGCTTCTTCAACGAACGTAAACCGAAAGTCTATTTCCGGCTTCAATTTCTTGGCCTGATTTTCACTAGCGACGGAGTCAGAAGCGCAGAGCGCTACGATCCAGTGGTGATCAAGAAAATTGAACCGACGAAGTCCTAAGCAGAGTTAAACTGAGAATAAAATGGAAAGACTCCGATTCCGTAGAGCTTATGACTTTTTATGATTTTCACTAGGTCATGATCGTTCTTACAACTCCGATGAGGACTGTGACTCGGAAACGAGCCACAGCTGCACCATTAATACACCTGATTCAACTTGTTAACAACGCTTTATAGAGTTATTTAGCTCCAGATATGCTTTAAATCAAGTCAGAGAAAGTCCAGTTTTCCATACTGTTAATGCATCACTGCGCAGGTATGATCTAGCTAAAGAACAAATTTAAAACAAACTTACCCACTTTCACCAAGATTGAGGGGATTTATAACGGTTTGTTTTGATTCCTTCACGCATAAAATAAAACAGATAACGAAGAACACTTCGTTGGTAAACATGATGAAGCAAAGTCGCATCTAGTCACCACACACCGGGTGTTACTAATACCGGGAACGGGGAACGGGGAACGGGGAACGGGGAACGGGAGTCTGGGAACGAGTGTACAGCGGTAATCCGTATAAGAATTCAAAATGGCGGACGAAATCACGGAAAAGGGTCTGGAAACTAATTTTGAGCACTCGATCAGCATGGACGATAGGTTCAGGATTTATTGAATGGTTTTACATGATTTTAACTTGAGCGTTGGCTATGGGATCAGTTTCTCTTGGATGTGATTTATGCAGCGTAAACAGTAGTCTAAATGTGACTCAAGACAGCAAGGGACCGCCAACAATAGTGCTGCCAACGTAGAGATCCCAGCCGGAAAAATGAAGGAACATAGCAAACACGGACAACGTGATGTGCCAGCGCGAGATTGTGTAGATTAAATGAAATGAAGAACATTGTCCGAGATGGAAAATGCTATTTACGACAAAGAAAAGTAATTTCAACCTGGGTTGGTAAACCTTATACATTTCGTATTTTAGCATGTGATGTGTTTAAAGCTGTTCAGGGCCTTCCAAAGAAGACAATTGACTAAAATGAAGCATTTAAAAGTTCTGTCCATGTTTCATTTCTATACTGTTTACTATTTTCTTCGATACAAATATATAATGTAACTTGTATTCCCTGATGTTACTTTGCGTTAATCTGTTGGGTTGTTAGTAAGCAAATTTGTATTCGCACAAACAAGATAATCTGCTAACGTTGTTCAATGGTAATTTTAGCTCGTTAAGCAGATCTTCACATTTAATTATTTAAATAAATTTGCATTTTATTAAGTTTCCTATACGACTGCCTTATTTAACTCTGTTAACTCTGCCTTATTTGTGTTAGCACCATTCATTACCGACATCTCTGACAACGATGTTGGGCTCTACACTTCATACGCTTAAAAAAGCATATCGTCTAATTTCACTGCAAAAGGCAACCTAACGTTAAAAATAATCTAATTAAGTAACAGTAAACATTTACTTTTATCAGTAAGCTACATATTTACTCTATTTCCGTGTTTTTGTCCGCCATTTTGAATTCTCATAAGGATTACCGCTGTACACTCGTTCCCAGACTCCCGTTCCCGGTTCCCCGTTCCCCGTTCCCCGTTCCCCGTTCCCCGTTCCCCGTTCCCGGTATTAGTAACACCCCCACACACCTCATGTAGTGTCCCTGGTTCCTTGAATTTCGGTTCCCGTCAAATGATTGACGGGAAAAATCCCAGACTGATACATATTTACTTTCATTTTCTATACGGAAGTTAAACATCATGTTCTTAATAGAAAGAACGTATTTGTTCGGCTTGGTTTGTTTTAATACTTGCGTTTGGCCACTTTTTCCGAACGGAGCGTAGGGTAAGCTAATCCGTTATTCGTAATACCGATTTTGGCCTAAAACTCAAGGCACCATACGACAACATAGATTTAACACAACAAGCTCATGTTCATATCGAAATTTATATCAGCAACCAAGTGTATTTTAAGCGTAAAATTAACTTGTTTCATTGTCTTGAAATTTAGTTATGAATTTTCTCGTACACCCACCTATCGATGCCACGCGCACCATTGGCGAGGTGCCTCCTCGAAAATTACGAATTCGCAAAACTGGGACCTGATCTGAAATCGAGTTGCTAATATTTTATTATACCAGGGTCTGGTCTACAAATAACTGAAATAAAATTTGTGGGCACTCGTCATATAATGGTAGAAAAGCTTGCAAAACGTACACAAAAATAGCAATATCATTTAATACTATTCGGTCATTTTGAAGGCTATTTTCATTTCTTTCAGTTGCCTTTAAAAACATTTCAAACCAGCCATCAATTGAGAAATAGACTTAATAACAGTTCAAACATGACGGCTTTTATTAAGCTAACCTGAATTGTGAACAAAATTTTCCTGAGTCCAACATTCTGCACAATAATTCTTTGCCAACAAATGCGTCGTCAGGTAATACCCGGAACTACAACGGCATTCGGATCACCAAACCCATGGGTCAAATTCTTGTTCCCTCATTGTTGTGCGAAGACTTATCGACAGAATCCTTGGGGTATTTTATGCGTAACATAAAAAGTCGGCTGCCATGTAGTTCAGGAATAAGGTTTTAAATTGAAAACACACATCCTCGGCCCGGTATATTATAATCATCTTCCTGTGATATCGTTCAATTTGTAGTCAGCTTGAAATGAGAACCATTCCAGTATAAACAAACTCCTTTCAAAATCCTTATAATATTCTGCAAACACTTGGCAATCAGGCAAATACTGCATATTTTTTATAGCGGCACCGAAACGAAAACATCAGTTGAAATCCGCCGTAAACCATTTTGAAACGAAGTGAGCGATTTGTGAAGAAAGGACTCGCAACGTTTCATGAACGTCACGCGTTACATCACTCACCTTGTCACGAAAGGTCAGCGGTCATTCGATCAGTTGCTTCGACAGCGACAGCCTCATACGCAGACGTTCTTTTGGCTCATCACGCAATCTTTTGAGAACAGATTGCGTGACGAACCAAAAACGTCTGCGAAGGCAGCTATTGCTTCGACGCTTTCTTTTCGCTTTCTTCTCAATTTGAATGACAATTTGAATTTGTTGTTCATTTGCTGGCGATAACGTACAGTAACTGCATCTATTTCGCGTGAAATTCTGCGTGGCTTCTGTTCATTAATCTCAGCCATCAATGAGAGAGCATAAGTTGACTTTTGGTAGTCATAATGGCTGAAACCGTTGTAATCAGGTGCCTGGCATTGAGTAGTTTGATGAGGTCCCGAACGATCTCCACAATCAAACGTCCAGTTGATTATTTTGTCGTCATGCTGTTCAGGCCAAGACGCGTCCAACCTAATTTTTTCCTTCCTTGCTGATGAACATCTCTTTGTTAATCACGGTATGACTAGATAAAAAAAAATTGCAAAACCAAATTGAGGATTTTATATGAACAAGAGGCTAAGACGAAACCAGCTATGTGGCCATTATCAATATAATACAGGTCCCTTTGGATTTTATTTAGTTCGCTAGGCGATAAGTGAATTCGGTGAGAACAGTTCGAAATTGGTTTTGGACGCTAAGGTTTCTTTTGCTTCTGAACACTGACACTACCTCAGTTATCGCGCTGGTCTCTTTTGACAAGTGTTGATTATTTCTGAAGTCTTTCTTGGAATTGGTGTCAGTCCAACCCAAGCGAGCTGTATTACGCCACCTGTGTCAATATAACAAAAAAATTTATAAGACATGGTATTATTACCTGTGTAGATGTATATATAGGTAGCTGGCTAAGATGAACCAAAACGTGGACTTAATTTGAGGCTCTAAACAGTTTTGTTTAAAACGTGGCTTGTTCAAGATATATTTCTAGAACTAGGGTAACCAAGTTCCTTTTGATTTCTTTTGTAAGCTTGGATTCCGAGAAAAGTTTTTCTCATGGCTCTCATGAATGAAGCTACTGTGCAAAATGTTTGGCTGATCGTTCGGAGGAAGGGAAATTTCCTTCCGTGAAGTACCTTTGTACTTAATCTATGTCCCGGTGATATAGAAAAGATCAAGTTTAAGTTTCTATGAGTGAAGATATTTAATTTGAATATTTGGTAAAAACTATAAACAATTACATTTAAGCTTGAATGGGCAGCAGTGCAAAATGAAGCAAAACTTTTTGCGCGCAATCTCTGATTTATCAAGTACTGTACAATTCTGTTAGTGAAAATTAAAAAATTTCGTTGAGCTCGTGATCGGGAGAGATGCGCAAATCCTTCAAGATAAAGCCATGAAAAGTTTTACAATTCAATTCCGGCATTGTAAAAACAGCAGCTTATAACTATCTTTTCCCTTTGTTGTTAAAAACAGCTACAGTTCCGAGAAATGTTTCTACCTTGCTCTCATAAATAACTGAGGCAAACGTTGATCTCCCGTAGAGGAAGCGAAATTTACCTTCGGTACAGTAGCTTGAGTAACGGATTTGTCATTACTTTCAAATATTTGCTTAAAACTATAAACAATTTTATTTAAAGCCAACCACGTGCAAAAGTTGTAGTTCTTCGAAGTTTATTTGTAGTTAGGTTCTCCTCCGATTCTTCGAAATATTTTCCCCTGTTTTCATCTCATGAATAATGTTTGCTGAACAAATTTCCCCCGGATAAGTCGTCTCATGACTGGCTCTTTATTAATATTCAAAGTAAATGAAAGATATTCTCATTCGAGTGTCGAAAGCATTTCGCGTTCTTTAGTTTTCCATTACTACGCTTGTTGATTGGCCGTTTTTATACTAGAGACGTGTTAGCCGTCTGGACGAACTTTGGAAAACATTTTGTCGTTTGTCTAGGTCTGCGTCTCTGATATAAACATGCACGGGCACAGGACGCGTAACGCGTGCATTTCCCAGAGTAGCTAGTGGCCGTTTTAATACTGGAGTCGTGTTACCCGTCTGGACCAGGGACCGCGGAGGGGAAGGGGCTGGTAGGGCTATAGCCCTACCACTTTTTTGCTTGGGTTGATTTTTAGGGCTCCAGATGACATGGATATTTTATGAATTTTCCCACTTGAAAGCAAGAAACAAGTATGCTCTTGCATATGCCGAAGTCAAAGACTCGGCAAAGCAGCGCGGCAGTTATTTTCGCAGGCGTTCCCACCGTACCAACAGTACCTACCGTACTGCCAAAGATCACTTTATAAGGGTGTACAGTCAACTCTCGTTATAGCGGACACGCTTGGGACTTCGTTAAGTGTCCTCATTATCCAACACTGCTTCGTAGAGTACAAATAACGCGTGAAACGAGTACAAATATCACACGATATTTGTACTCGTCTCATTCCCCCGAAAGCGCGAAAGGTTAAAAACCTTGGCAAGTCAGAATTTTTTGGAAATGAAAACATTGGATAATAAATCTCTTATTAGACATTTTAGTGTGTAGTATCGCTGTAAATTTTTACTCATCATTTGTATTTTGACTCGCCCTTCGGGCTCGCCAAAATACTGCATGACTCGTAAAAATATGCAGCGATACTACACACTAAAATGTCTAATAAGATGTATATATTAGCGAGAGTCCGTAACAGCGGGAGTTATTTCTAGTCAAACCTCTATAGCCGGGGAACTGAATATTGTCCGTAATAGCGAGTGTCCGTAAAAGCAGGGTATCCGCAAGGCGAGAGTTGACAAGACCCTCTCAATTCTCCTTGGTTCGCGCTTGCCCGCTTTTCGCCCCACTGACCGAGAGCCTAGAATACGCTATAACAGTCAAGCCGTTTTGAACAGCCGCAAGCACAGAACAGAGGCTAATGGGGCGTCAACAGACAGTGTCGGCAAAGCTGACGTCGCACAAGAGTTTCTTTCTCGCAACGAGAATCGCAAGAGAAATTTTTGAAACTTCAAAAGACATCTTAGGCAGTTTTATTTAAAATAATTTACTGTATTGGATGGTATACCAAGTGAGGACAGCTATGCTATATTTATTGGGGTTGTATATATGATGGCGTGCAAATGCATGATAAATGGAGGAACAGTGGCCTCTAATACTTGTTTGTCTTGGCCAAAATTGTTAAAAATTGATTGCCTTGGCCAGATTTTTTAGCCCTACCACTTTTAAATGGTCTCCGCGGTCCCTGTGGACGAGTTTTGGCAAATATTTTGTTATTCGTCCGGTTATGGATCCCTTGTAAAAAGCCACAGGACGCGTTGCCGTCTTGATGAGATATTAGAGACCTTACGCAACAGGACGGCGACGCCGAGGACAACACCTGGTGAAAAATGAATTTATATTTTACTCTAGAATCTCGCGATTATTCAGATGTATTCAGCGTATCTGTCGGTTTAATAACTGGCTCAAGCTAAATGTGTAAAGAGAGCGTTCTACTCCAAAAAGAAAAATTAAAAATTTGCCGTCGTGGTTCACGTTGTCCAGAATACGTAGAATTGGGTCATTTTACGTTGTTGATTTGCAGAGAACGGCTAGGAAATGTACCAAGACTTCAAACGCACGTGCAGAGCTATTGTTCTGCTCATTAAGCCTTTTGTTTGGTGACGTTCTCGTTGCCGTTGCCGTCGTAGTTTGCGTAAGCTCCCTATTAGGGAGCTTACGCAAACTACGACGGCAACGTCACCAAACAAAAAGCTTAATGAGCAGAACAATAGCTCTGCACGTGCGTTTGAAGTCTTGGTACATTTCCTAGCCGTTCTCTGCAAAACAACAACGTGAAATGGCCCAATTCTGCGTATTCTGGACAACGTGAACCACAACGGCTAGTCAGTTGTTTTTTCTATTTGGAGTTCAATGCTCTCTTTAGATATTCAGCTTGAGCCAGTTCTTAAACCGTTAGATACACTGAATACATCTGGATAATCGCGAGATTCTCGAGTAAAATATAAATTTATTTTTCACCAGGCGTTGTCCTCGGCGTTGTCCTCGGCGTTGTCCTCGGCGTCGCCGTCGTCATTGCGTAAGCTCCCTACTTTCATAGTGCGTCATTGGCCTTTTTAATAATACTGGAGACGCGTTACCCGTTTGGACGAGTTTCAGGAAACATTTTGTAATTCGTCCGGTTATGCGTCTCTAGTATAAAGACGGGCACAATGACGCGTTACCGGTCTTGACGAGCTACTTTTCATAGTGCGTTATTTAAGACGCATTTCGAAAAGTAGCTGGTCTCAACGTGCAACGCGTCTTGCGCCCGTCTTTTATACTTGAGACGCATAAATAGACGGGATACAGAATGCTTGTCGAAACCCGTACAGACACATAAAACGTCTCTAATATAAAAACGACCACTGGTAAGAAAAAAACTCGCGCTATTTTCTCAGCCAATCACGACTCGCTCACGTTTTACTGCGTATCGCATCGTGCCGACTTCATGTATTTACTTCGGGTTTGATTGGCTCACAAGATTGTCTGAGTCCTTTGTACGTGCTTGACCAGAATGATTGCTCTGGTTTTGATTTACCGCTAGATCTACCGTGCTGTCAACAGACTGCGTTCCGACAAGGACAAAGCATGTCTGATATTACGAATAAAACATGATTCACCGCGAAAAGTGCAGCTAAAACGAGCGCTCGGTCGGTCCTGCCACTACCCCGGGCCAATATCCCCCAGTACGGCTCTCGTGCTCAGTTAGTAAGAGGTTATTGTCGAACCTAATAAAGATCGCTTTGGTTTTCATGTCACGTCATAAAATTCTGAAATCAAAATTCAATAGGCCTGCTAAACTTTCCCTGTCACTAGGTTTAAGATGAACAAAAAATATATCTTTTTGCAAATTTCCAGCTTGGTTACGCCCTTCGTTTTTTTCTCAGCCGTATGTAATATCAAGCTGAGTGCCGTGACAACGTTGTTTTGATTCAAAAAAGGCCTTTCCTTTCCATTTTTGCAGATTGAACATTCCCAATGTACTAAGTTCTGTTTATGTAAAAGTATAATAGATCATGAGTCAAAAGTAGTCGCTATCAATAGCAAAACTAAGTTTCAGATGGTTTCTCTGACATCACGGCGGCCATGTTTGTGCCCCTCGGAAGGACACAAATATGGCGTCTCCATTGAGCTTTATAAATTTGCGTGGAAAGTTTCGGCAAATAACTCGCGAACGGTACACCGCACAGACCTGGAACTTGGAGAAATTGTTTATCTTTTCACCTTCTATAATATCTGAAATCCATAGCTTCTGTCATTGAATGGCTTCAATTTTTTTTTATTCCTGACAGTGAAAACCACCAATAGCCTGATAGCGATCACTGTTGTGTGACAAAGTTATGACAATCTCAACACACGAAAACGTATCATAAAAATAACTCGTTTTATTTACACATTTTCTTCCATTTATAAACTGTATCCTTGTCACTGATCACAGTTCGTTAGTAACAAAGGAATCATTTTGTGCACAGTGAAATGCTGACACAGAAAGTTGCATTTCCGTTTCCTCCGATAAAAAAATTCTACAAAAAGAGCTGACAGACATCAATCATCAAGTCGTACTTCAGTATACCTGAAATGAAAAAAAGATATATTCTTAAACAAAGGAATAATTTGCCGTACTTCTTTAGCATAAGGGCCTGGGAAGGTGTTGCATTAAGTGACGTCGTACGTGAACATTTCCCGCCAAATGGAGTGAGTGGGAAGAGAGCGCCTGGGTTCCAGCCTGGCAGCGAGTCTCAGGGAAGAGTTTTCACAGCAACATGAATGACGTATTCAATATCATCGTTTGTAATATAATTATTGCTCCCCAGTCTTAGCCATCCATACCTGTTGATATTTGCTTGGTATTTTATTATCTTCTCGAGCGAAGTTTTCTGCAGTTCTATTTGAAGTTAATTTTGTGCATCGTAGAACAAATAGTTTACACCAAACATCACCCCTATCCCTGCCTATCGTCAAGACTTGCTTAACAATTTACCCATAAGGAATAATGTCTGTGTAAGGGTGTTACTAAACAGAGTAACGGAGTAACGAGTAACGAGTAACGGAGTAACGAGAAACCGAGTAACGGGGAAAAAATTCCATAGGTAAAAAAAAAAAAAATACTAAAATAATAATAATAATAATAATAATAATAACATTCAAATAAAACATAGAAATAAGGAACTAGAATTCCGGATTGAAATTCCGGGTATTCCGTGTGGCAAATGGAACAGTATTTTCCGGTTGGTTGCATTAACAAAGCAAAACAAATGGCGAGCTTGTTGTCCCTTCTACCTGATTTGGAGTTGTACTTGTTCGACGACTCTGAAGTTAAAACGGACGATATTGTAAGCGAGGACGTTTTTCTTTTCAGTGCAACTAACATGCGAAGGAATTTAAATCGATTTTACGACCACTTTGAGTATACGAGAGCCTGCTTGCAGGCTAAATATTTTTAGGCTTATCGTCTTATCGAAATATAGGAAAAAGGTCGCGCAACGCATAAAAAAATATATGGCCGGAATACCAACATTTCTTTATTTAATTCAGTTTCTGCAATAGATGTGAATTAAGAACTTAAGGTTTCGAGTTCAACGAGGGAAATCGGTAATGGTATTTTTAGTTTTTCGTGCATTAATTCTGTCTGAAGTTGGCGCCGATGGGAATATTTACCGCGATAATTTAATCATGAAAAATTAGTACTAAAGTCGAATATGTATTATCCACTCGGCCATAATGGTTACAATTTGATCGGTAAAGCAATTTGTAATTTATAAGTAACACAGAAATCCAACCTAACGGACGTTGTACCAAATAAAAGTCCCAGTCTATTTATAGTATCTTCGAATTCCTTGCATAGTGTTTGTTTTATGAACACGGATGTTTCCGCAAAGGCCTTTAGATCAAAGGAGACCTGCAGTGGCAACAATAAAGACAATAATAAAATACTCTTACCTTCATCTCCCGAGTTATCCGATATAATAATGACATCGTAGTCATCTGCTGTTTTGATAGAGAGAAATTATACTAGGCAGAAAGCCCAATGGGAGGTATCAAAAACAAACAGTGAAAGTGGCAGGAAAACCGGCAAAGAAAACAGTCCATAACCCTTAATAAGGCAGCCCAAACAGCATCTTTCTTCATTGCTTTTGTAATTATTGCGGACTATATCGGCTGTTCCACAAATATGAGCGATAAAAAGAGAAAAAAAAACCTCACCTTCCCCGAGGCCAGCCATGCTTGCTGACTGGGTGAGACGCAGTGACTTGACATTTTTGGCGCGAAAATCCTCTCGGCCGTTGTGCATTGCAACAAAAGGTTGTCGTGTAGTCGTGTTATCAATGAAATTACTCCAAGGCTTGATTTGTAATTTTTTTTTAGAATTTGTATCTTTTTTTACCTATGGAATTTTTTTCCCGTTACTCGGTTTCTCGTTACTCCGTTACTCGTTACTCTGTTACTCTGTTTAGTAACACCCTCTGTGTAATACTTCTTTATAATCGACTTGTTTCTACATATACCACAACATTACCGTTTTAGCGATGGTCAAGTGGATATTGAGTTAACGACAAAAAAAAAGCTTCTTTGAAATTAGGATTCTTACAACAACATTTGAGCAAGATGAGTGTATTCTCCGCATATCAAATGTGTAAAACGTTTGCCAGACAAAAACATTACAACAATCCAAAACAAACTTACCCATTCATGAGAATTCTTGCAAGGTCTATTCCAGGGCGGTATTCTGATGAGCTGCTTGAACTGGCTCGTGCAGCAGGTGATGGTTTGGGTTGCCAAAAGTAAATCTTGCCGTCGATCAAATACACGTCCTTTGCCAACTCGAAATCTCTGAAGAGAAAGGACAAGCAGAATATTGAAACACATTCGTGTGGAAATGTATAGCTAAGCTGTTGAGTGACTATCGGCTATCTAGAGCTGCGTGTTTTATTAACTCGGATGATTGAAATAATGAAGAAAGTAAAATAAACATACATGTATTGGCAGAGCGTGTTCAGGATTTATTTATTTATCCAACCCCCTGTACCCTCCCCCCCCCCCCCCCCCCCCCGTCACACACGCAGCCCAAAAGACGAGGATTAAAGCAAACCAAACAAGCACACCTTGGCATCTTGAAGCAGGGTCGCCCTCCTGTACTATTCCAATGCTTCTCACAGTAGTAGCACATGCATCCCATTCTTGGATTCTGCTCATGATCAAGGGTGGATGGGCCACAAATCAACCTTCTGCCAAACTGTATGTCTAATAGAAATGAACTCTTCTTGTATTTAATTTTGAGCGCCTTTGCGTCAATTGCAATTACCTGAAATCGGAAAGAAACAGAAATTAGTGAGGATCTAAGCAGGTCACTTTCAGATGTCTGAATACAGTTCATTATTAAACGTTTAAGACGGAATCCACCAGAACGTCGAGTAATATTTATTTAAGTTGGACAAAAATCGAGTACCAGAATAATTTAAATCGTATTGCGTTATTTTCTACCCTAAATAAAAGGTAAAGATGTAAGTAATAATCCCTGATAACACCGACAACAACTTCTTATCAGAGTCTTAGAAAATGAATTTCAAAGTTCACAAGGTATAGGCAAATTCTCACGTGCAGCCATTTTGTAAAATCGTCTTTAAGCGATTCAGTGGAATTCAGTGGGAAATTCGAAATTTGTTTTCGGTGTTTGGTGTTGTTAGAAAAGATTTCTTTTGATAAGATATTTGAAGCAGCAACACAAAAGTTTGCAATAAGGTGTAAATAATTTTGGTACAACAATTTCTTATCAGAGCCTGAGAAAATGAAATTCAAAGTTCACAAGCTATAGGCAAAAGCTCACGTCTTTTAAGCGATTTAGTGGAATTCAGCGGAACTTCGAAATCGGTTTTCGATGTTTGGTGTTGTTAGAAAAGATTTCTTTTGATAAGATATTTGAAGCAGCAACACAAAAGTTTGCAATAAGGTGTAAATAATTTTGGTACAACAATTTCTTATCAGAGCCTGAGAAAATGAAATTCAAAGTTCACAAGCTATAGGCAAAAGCTCACGTCTTTTAAGCGATTTAGTGGAATTCAGCGGAACTTCGAAATCGGTTTTCGATGTTTGGTGTTGTTAGAAAAGATTTCTTTTGATAAGATATTTGAAGCAGTAACACAAAAGCTTGCAATAAGGTGTAAATAATTTTGGTACATAATTTTGTCCAATAACTACTCGAAGTCCTGGCGGATTCCGTCTTAATCACATCAAGCAAATTCATTTCGAGTAGCAGGGTGGTAGAATGTAAGATGATGGATATTCGTGTCGTGGATTCAGCTAGTTTTCCTTATATCGTATATTGTAGTTTTGGATGTTTAACAAATTCATTCTAGAAATGGCACGTAGTACGAACGCCAGGCTGAGGCATTTCCTAAATGCAATATCTTTATAGTTAATGATTAATATAACATACGTTTTGTTTTTGTGTACTGACACCTCTCTTATACTGATTTCTTTCATTGAGATCTTTTGTCTTCTCATCAGGGATGAAAGTTGCAGCAAAAATCTTTATGATGTCTTCAAACGAAGGGTTAATTAATTCTTTCACTAACTCCTTTACAACCTTGCGTCGTTCTTTGGTGTTTCGCTCAGTTCGTTTGGTGAACGAGCTCGGTAAAATCACTGACATTGCAAAGGCGATTTCTTCTGAGAGAGGTGTGTGAGGTCGAAGTGTTGAATCAGCGGAATGTGAGAGTGCCTTGCGGATTATGCGGCGACGCGAAGCAGATTTTTTGTCTCGTACACTGTCCATTTTCTCGTTCATTATGGTTGACTAAAAAATATAATGATGCAAAGCAGTGAAACTTTCAAATGATTTTTAATGAAGAAAACTTGATGCCTATATATCGTCACCCCATTAGACCCTCCCCTCCCTTTCTTACTGTCTAACTTTCTCATTACTCCCTCCCCTTTAATTCGACATAGTCTTGCCCAGTTTACAGGCGCAAAATTTCATTCTAATCGAAGTTTCTATCATCTCTCCCATACACAAACTAATTCAGCGTTTTCATCAACTTACTTTTGCCAGTGGAATATTTTCCTTCAGGGACGTCCATGTCTCCTTTGTTTGCTGTTTTATAACCTTTCGCTTTTCCTTGTTTTTATCCGTCAAGAGTTTATTTCCAGTCATTATTTTATTCAGAGCTTTGTTAATGTCATCACGGAAGCCACTTGAGTATTGCCCGGATGTAAGGTGTTTGATTAAACGCCGATTCTCCAAAGCCTTTCGCCCGCCAATCATGGATTTTCCTGAAGTGAAATTATTATTAAAATAAATCTGAATTACCAACATCAATGGAGAATCAAAATATTAAACCAACATATATTATGGATCTCTTTTAACCTAAAGGATAACTTTTGAAAATAGGCAAATTTTTTCAGTGTTTCTGCTAGAGAAGATATTTTAATGTCAGTGGTGATTGTCTGTCGCTCTTTTCGTTTTATAATGACTTTGCTTCGGTCTTTCTTCGCACTCACTCATTATACTTGACGCTTACCTTGCCGCAGTTCCGTAGTGGCGGATAGAGCTGGTGGTGGCGGAGGAGGCAAAGATGGTTTACCTGCAGATCACACCATGCAACTCATTAAGTTTGATTTACTTTTAAGCCTTTTCCGTTAATAAACTTTAAATTTGCGGAAGAAATCAGTTAGCATTTGTGAGATCAGTGTTATAAATGGGAATTACGTGTGCCCCAGTTGATAGCCGTCCACTTTTGGGGACCCTTTGCTATCTACAACCGGAGTTGATTTATTAAAACTGATCAAACATTGAACTGTGCTGTAAAAACAAAAAAAAAAGATAAAAGAGCTTACCTTCGTCAGTAGGGATTTTCAAATTATCGCTGTTATTGTTAACTTCATCATTCGTTCCATTTTCCACATCCCTGTTCAAAGTCGTATCCGTTGCTGATTCCGTCCTGGCGTAAATCACTTGTGCAGACGAACTCTCGTTTTCAGTAATCAAGGATGGTGACTTTAACTCGTCATCATCTTCCACTGCTATTGTTATGTCATTTCCCGGTGCAACGGGCGTCTTACACGATTCTGTCGATGAGCTCGTGTCACCAGTTTCCAAGGCGACAGGGTTCGTCTGTTCTGCAGATTCTTTGGGAATGCTGAATGAGCCCGCGGGAGTAGAGATTGGCATTTCATTTGCCAATGTAGCTGGAACAGGCGTTGATCCTGTTTCGTCTTTGGGCGTCAAATTGTTAACAGTCCCAGCTGGAGATGTCGAAGGTGACAAGTTAGGTTCCTTGGAGCATGTTGAAATGTCTGATTCAGATACGAAGGACTTAGGAAGGGTACTGACAGGCTCTGCAAAACAAGACTTTGGTGGGGTGGACTGAGGCGTTTCATTAGGCGTGTGGATCGATGGCTGAGACCTTACAGATGTTGAGGATAATAATTCTAGAAGTGTGGAATAGGAAGCCCCCATGTTTATCCTTACTTCTGTGCCTGGGGTGCCTGTGGCTGTACATACGGGTGTTGAAGGAATGTCTACTAATGTTTCTTTGTTAGGTGTCCTGGAAGTTGGTGCATCTGTGGCATTGTTCGTAGACTGGATGTCGTGAGGCGTAGCGTTGGACTTTCCTGGAGATGATTGAGGTGAACGTTCTGACGCTTTCCTTTTCTTTCTTGCAGCTTTTTTCTGAAACACATTTTTCTCCTTCTCGTGCTCTTTACGGACGCGATCACCAAAGGATGACGTCACCAACCCTGCTTCAGGATCGCCTCGTTTCCGTGCTGATCGTCTCTTGCACTTTTTCCTATAAAGAATTCGAATGAAGTAAATTAGAAAACAGAAAAATCCCGATTGATTAGTTTGAATCTCGGCAATAAAGCCATCTCTCGTTGTCCTCAGGGAGTAATCTGAGTGCGCCACACAATAATGAATATTTCACATTATTTACAGTGTTTCTTGTAAGCCGGTCAGCCTCCCCCCCCCCCCCCCCCCCCCTAACCCCGAATCCCTTTCTCGCTTTTTTTTTCGGCGTCACCGGAAGTATAAATTAAAGTAAGGACTGACGAACTGGATTAGATACAGATAGCCGGATAGAATTTTTTGCTCAAGGTTAGAATTCTTGTTATCATTTTGACTTACCGCAGTTGTATAAAGCAGGTTACAATGGCCATCAATATAAAGAGCCCTTCAATGACTCCACCAACAATGATAGGAGAGCCTGAATCAGCTGGATTTTCAGTCCCGGAATGAGAGTTGCGTTTCTTTTTCTTTTTTGAATGCTTTTCTTTTTCACAATCACCCGTGTCTCTACGTTCCAAAGCAACATTCCACCGAAGACCTGAAGAATAGGGAGCGCCCATTGCAGGATGGATATTTGCGTTAACTTCCGGTTTGGTGGATGTACCACGGTGCGGAGATCGCTCCTGTCTTGATACTCTCGGTTGTTCATGTCGCCAAGGCTCTTCTCTGTTATTTTGTGTAGACTCTTTGTTAGTAGTTTCCTCTGCTGGGTCTTCTTCTGGGATATCCTGCGCTTTAGCAAAATTTGGCGGCCCTGTAGCAGAGAGATTGAGCTCCGAGTCAGGTCCCGCAGAAGGTGATTTCAGAGATTCGACAGTTGTCGACTCAGCCGTGTGAAGATTTAAATTCGATTTAGGTTTCGTAGAATCAGATTTAACAGTCTCAGCAGTTGTCGACTCATCAGTGTTCACTTTAGGTTTCGTAGAATCTGATTTAACAGTCTCAGCAATTGTTGACTCATCAGTGTTCACTTTAGGTT
Organism: Meandrina meandrites; assembly: GCA_963693305.1. Taxonomy (NCBI): domain Eukaryota; kingdom Metazoa; phylum Cnidaria; class Anthozoa; order Scleractinia; family Meandrinidae; genus Meandrina; species Meandrina meandrites. The sequence goes on from OY855910.1 coordinate 35,546,446, forward strand.
TCGTAGAATCTGATTTAACAGTCTCAGCAGTTGTCGACTCATCAGTGTTCACTTTAGGTTTTATAGGATCTGATTTACCAGAGGCAATTGTCGACTCAGTTGTAGGCAGATTCTGACTCGTTTTAAGTTCCGCAGAATCTGGTTTACTAGGTTCGGCAGTTGTTAACGCAGGACTGACAAGATTTCGATTCAATCCAGTTTCTGCAGAGTCCGATTTAACAGATTCAGTTGTTGTAAACTCAGTTATACCTAGATTCATATTCGGGTTGGGTTCTGCAGACTTAGCAGAATGCGTTTGTGCAGCAGAGGTTGGGATATCGTAGATTTCTTCCAGTGGTAGGTTGGTTAGATGAGGTGGAGGACTGGGTTTAGTCACATATGGTACACCTGTGACCGATGTTGATTGCGTACTTTGCAACACAGACGAATCCAGATTAACCAGTTCCTCCGATAAAGGCTTATAGGACTCCACGGGACCATCCCCAATGGAAGTTTTCTCTGCCTGTAAAGAGGACGCATCTTCAATTGATGCTGTATCCCAGCTAGTTTTTATCTTATGACTTGGGACCATGTGTTCACGTTTCCACAGAATAGGCATGCTTAAAAGTTTATTCATATCTCCTGATCTGGTTTCCTCTGGGTAATGAGCCGCTGTCTTCTTTGCTTTTTTTAAAGCGACGTTCTTTACGCGTTTAACAGCCTGTCTTACAAGGGACGAAACATCCACATCACCTTGAGATATTCCAGAGCTGTCGCTCGGTTCCAAATCGTCACTTTTCCTCACAGCTCTTCCCATAATAAACTTTTTCATGGCGACCTTGTGCTTTTTGCGCCTATCATTTGTTCTTAATCTCACGGGCCTGAAATCCTCGTGCATTGTTGACGCTGATTGTCTGCCATCTTCAAATCCGCCTGCCTCCTCCTGGTTTTTAACCGATGATAGTTTTGAGGAATGCCTTGTGCGGACGGCAGATTTATGTTGACTGAAATACGGAGTTATTTCAACTTCCGTTGTCTTGTCTCCAGACGTACGCTGGGCAGAAGGGTTGTTAAATCCTGCAGAACTCAGCTCGTGGAGAGAATCATCCGGTGAATTTCCCGGAGAGCTATATACAGTTGTTCCTGAAACTTAAAAAAGAGCGCGAAACTTTTATGACGTATTATGACGTCAGGTTAAAATGTCATTACCCGTGCACGAAATGATCGCGCGCTTTGCGAGAAGAGTTTTACACGTTTTTAATCCTTTTTACGGCAAAGCTAGAATTACGAATGCGATATAAACATTGCTCTTCCCCCCAGCCTCACAAAGAAGGGAAAAGCCCTGGGAACGATGTTGTTGTTCCCCCATGCCTAATTATTAAAGCAGGAGATCCGATCTGAACCGGCAAATCGGAAAAGAAAATCAAAACTCGAACGGAAAGCGCACCTTTTACGGTTAAAAAATGCTAACACCAAACGAGGAAAACATTTTGCGTTTTGGTGATCATATTATGCTCATTTAAAAAGAATTATGAAGATGAAATAATTTGATTTGCTTTATCATTAAATCACAATAGATTTGATGTCAACTGCATCACGGTGAGCAACATCTCAGTGGCTTTGATCTTGTTTAATCTGGTTTAAATTAAAATTGCTGTGATTTCAAAACTTCAAGAAACTAAACTAAACTAAACTGAACGTTTTTCTTTTCTACGCAAACACCGCGAAATATAAGAAAACAAAGAAGCATTCCAATGAATACTTATTTGTCTTTTCATATTTCGCAGTTTTGATCTTGTTCAAAATTGTTTTAAATTCAAAACTAAACGATAAAAACGTTTTCCTTACCTTCGCGAATACTGCAAAATATAAAAAACGAAATAAGTATTCCGATGAAAGCTTTTTTCTTCTTCATAATAGACGCTGTGTTAACCATTCGATAAACGCAAAATCGCTTTGGAGAAAAATGCACTCGAAAATGAGCAATTAAGCTTATTTGCCGTCATAAAGGCAAATTTCGTGACGTAACGTATCACGATTTCTTGCGCGCACCACGTGACAAGGCGTATGTAACGCAACATTTAAAAGATAGTATTTTGATCAATTTTATAGTAATGATGGCAAGTGATGAACTACCAGTTTCTTGTGTCTCTGGATAGTCTTCGATTCTTAGTTCATAAACCTATTTTAATTTTTCTGTAGGAACGGCGAGTCACGTGTTCTTTTTTCAACCCGTGACAATAATTGTTATCAGGGAAATCCGGGCTCACGAGGAATATTAGAACACTTTAGCGCTAAAAAACAAAAAACATAATTTTTAACTGAATATATATAGGCGTCAAACAGTTTTTCACCATATTGTAAACTCAGTATAATAAAACTGCGGCTATGTTACTGACTGGCGTCACTCGCAGCGTTTCTCAAGGCGCCGTGTCTTTTGGCAAAAACCAGGCATCTTTAGCGGATAAACTGTACTAAACTGCCAGACCAGTTTAGGCTCTGAGAAACCCTTCGCATTTTATGCTTTCTTGTAAGCAATTCTTTTTCCTTTAAAGATGGCAAGAGATGGCGGGGAAAATCGACGCTATGTGAAGTCTAAACTAAGTGGGACATATGACCGTGTAAATTTTCTAGTGCCAAACTTCTTTAAAGAAAATGAAATGACCAGGATTTGAAATGGCAATGTCACGATTCGTTATCTCGTCATGTTTTAAGCCGCCAGGATGGGGTGCGGGCGGGGGAGAACTTATAACCTTTTCCAGTATCTGCAGTATGGGGAAGCTCCGCCTCTTGGTATATGAATGCAACCCTTTTATATACCTGTGACAGAAATTGGGACCTCAAAAGGGAAAGTGCTTGATTCCCTTTTCTTAATTTTTCTCTCGAATAACCCCTGAAAATGTTCATGCATCCAATGTGACATTTTTCGCTACCCTTTTGTATACTCCAAATCCGTGAAATGCCTACGTACAGCTTGAAAGTTATTCCATTCGGACGGAGCCTCCCCTTGTAGTCTTCTACAGGGAGTATCCCACTGAGGGTAACTAAACAGATCAGGTAAGGTTCTTGTTTATTTGCGAAAACAAAATGAAGAAAATTCCACACAGGCAAAAAAACAGTTTGGGACTGTCAGAAAAGGCGGGAAAACCTCGCGCGGCTGTCACAATTTTTGCGCCAAATTCGATTTGATGTGGGAAATTGTTGCAGTGTTTAAATTTGTCATAAATTTCAAAATATGTCCTTTAGAACATTTGAGGGTCGGCCAACATCCCAATTGCCAACGCTTAGCTAACGCTTGTGTACGAAACAAAAATGCCACAAACGGTGATTAGAGCACATTAGGATTAGTGCAACAGACTGTTAAATGAAATAATAATAAAATAAATCACTTTACTTAAGTGTCAGAGTATTTAGCACTGTTGTACTAATTGTGGACTCTGTAAATAAGCAAACAAACTGTTACTCTCGCGTCGCTTGGTGAACGGCCGCGTGGCAACTAAAATGGGTTTCAAGACGACAAGCTGTCAAAGAATCCAAAATTTACCAGTGATCACAAAAAATAATAGAAAATGCTAAAAGCGCGAGTTATTAAAAAAAACTACACTGAACAGAAATCGTTTGTTGCTGAGAAAAAACACGATTTTCAGTTTATGTCATTGGCTATCCGTGACGTTTAGAAGTTCTGTGAAACGTGGCAAACTTTAATAAACGGCACGCGATGCATGCAGAAGCGATGACGTTTTACAAGGGGTCTTTGATAATTTTCAGGACATTAATTATTTGTCAAAAAATTAGGGTAAATAAAAGTAACTGACAACTTCTGTGCTGAATGATTGTTCAACAAAAATTGCGTTATCTCGGCGTGACATACGATACACGATATACGATGCAAGGTCAAACGCTGTCTAAAATTGTTTACACCTTTTGTTTTAAAGAATGGAGAGATTTCTGTTTACTAAATCTTATAGAACGCATCAAATATAATTTGTTTCTTTCGTTTATGCTTTAAATTAGTCCTTTCTAACGGCCCAGGAGTATTTCGCTTTGAGTTCTATGCGACGATTTCTTGTTGAGTTGAGTTGATTTCTTTTCCCAGTATTCACAGGCAGCCCAAGCCTGATGTCTTGTAACGCGGAGAGGAATTCTTTATCTACTTGCCGCTTTACTTCTGTCAGTTCAATACGGTGTGTGATTGAAAGCTGGAAAACAGCTGAATGGAACATAAAAATTCCTTCATCTAAGTCGCTCGGAACAGGTCTTAGCTGAAGAAATTCTCCAATCAAAATTACTTGCTTGCCACCAAACGGTTTAAGCTCATCATTCTCGTCACTTAACCTGTGATGGATGACGTTCACAAGTTCAAGCATTCGCTGACTCGACATGCTTGCCTCGTCCCATATTAGCACATCACTTCTATTGATTTGGTCGGCAATAATGCTGTTTCTCAGCGACCTTTCCACTAACTGGATCCAGGGGAGATCTGCAGTTCCAAGTCCGTAATAGGAGTGTACCGTCGAAGCTACTCCGGATTCATAGACTGTGCATGCAATACCACTACTGCAAACGACGGCAACTCTTTTTCCGACAGATCGACGATTGGAAATTATTTCCTTCACAACGTGGGATTTTCCTGTTCCAGCTTGGCCGGTGACGAGCAAATTGTGTCCTGAACAAGCAACCCTTAAAATCTCAGCTTGACCAGGAGTTAACATATTCTTTGCATAATCTTTTTTCTACATTTCTCCGACCTCAGGCGATAGCGACAAGCAAATACGTGCGATTGATTCAAAAACTTTACGCCTGGGATTTTACGCGCGAAACCCTCACATGTATATTTGTGATCACAACAGCATTTCAATTTACGGCGGGAACACGCCATGATCATGAATATTCATACAATAAAAGATGACAGCAAATCCATAAATCTTTTATTGAGCACAGTTACAAGACGAAATATAACTCGTTTGGCGCTTTTTCAAGGCTATTCAAACAAGAATGCGTCCGATTTTACTCTGGTTTTGCAAGCGCTGAATGAAAAGCTGTCAAACCGATGTTTACGTTTTACCACTTTGCGATTGGTTAATAAGTTCAATGGAGAAACGTCATAACACCGTGGGGAGGGGCGAAAGTTTCGGATTGCGACTAAGTAATTTTTACCTTCCCTCCCGTGGACGTATGTGGATTTGACACCAGGCCAGGCCGCTAAGCCTAGTTTGAAACAGTCGTGTCCACTTCGAATTACACAGGAATTGCAGACCTCCGAAACCTATGGATTAGTCGTGGACATCGGTTTATTTCAAAGGGTATGCATTGAGATTTTCCAAAGCTGTGGATTCGTGGGAGGAGGAGAGCTAACGACCTTTACGTGAGAAAGGAAAAGACGCCGTTGGGACCGATTTTCGGGCTAAAAATCGCCGCTCGATCGCCATGCCATCGCCATGGCAGTGTTTCGCCCATAAAGGCGCGATATCATAGGGGTATCATGTATCGGATAGTTATCAGATTTATATTATCGAGATAGAATGAGTCTAATATCTAATATTATCAAAACTTTATATTATGCTAAAGAATATCCGATATTTTTAAAACAATATTATCAGACATTATATCTAATTCGCTATATGAGAATTACAAATCTCTGTCGAACGATATTTTATATTATCCGATATTATGCCGTCATAGTTTCAAAGATATCTAAGATAGTATCAGATATATTAGATATTATTTCTCTAGTTTTGACATTTAAAAACGTTCTGCAAATGGTGATTTGTCAATATGCAATTTTCAATTTTTGTTTTCTTTCGCAAAATACTAATCTTTTGTTCACCGTTACCGTATAATAGACCGTATTTTTTTCTTCTTTTATAGGCGAACAAGCTCATATCTTATTGTCAAGCACAATGTAATGCTTCGTGAACTCTGTTTTGTTTAAATCTTTACTTTGTTTTTTGGCTTCATTTACGAAATATTTTCATGGACGTCAGTAATAATTGTGAAATTTATTGAATGTAAATCAGCAGCACAATTTGATACTAAATGGTTTTACGTTATGCCTGTTCATTTATAGCATATCTACTTTTAATAAGTAATTTTCCTCGAAGATACACCTTTTAAGATAGTATCGAGATAATATCAAAATATCCTCGCAATCAGAGAAGAGGAAAGGGGTGTCTAACTAGACTCTAGTAGATTCTAAAGCGATAATATCGCGATAATATCAAATATCGTAGCACTTAGAAAGGAGAAAGGGGGTATATAAGTAGACTCTAATAGATTCTAACGGGATAATATCGCGATAATATCCAATATCATCGCGCTCAGGAAGGAGGAAGGGGGTATCTAAGTAGACTCTAGTAGATACTAAAATGATAATATCGCGATAATATCCAATATCATCGCGTTCAGGAAGGAGGAAAGGGGTATCTAAGTAGACTCTAGTAGATACTAAAGTGATAATATCGCGATAATATCCAATATCATCGCGCTCAGGAAGGAGGAAGGGGGTATCTAAGTAGACTCTAGTAGATACTAAAGTGATAATATCGCGATAATATCCAATATCATCGCCCTCAGGAAGGAGGAAAGGGGTATATAAGTACTATATACTACGATATAGTATATATATATATCGCCTATAAATATCCGATAAACGATATACCAACGATATCGCGCCTAACTCGTTTCGCCTTGACTCCGTCTTAGGAAGGAAGGAACAGGGAAGAGAAAAATCGACTAAAACACCTCTTCAAGACGCAAAACAGGCAAAAGGACACAGCAAATGGCAAAAGTAAGTTTATTTTGTATATTTACTGTATTTTAAGCATAAATACGGCCAAAATCGACCCAAATCCCATACAAAGCCTTATAATATTCTCAACGGTCTAGTGTTACGCAACCCCAATTTATACCTACCAACCGCTCGAAACGTGAGCTTGGGCTGCCTATGCAGTATTCGGTTCTACAGATCGGTTGATCACAACAGGCAACAGACAACAGACAACAACAGATCCTGTCCACTCGCACGGCGAGATTAATCGATCACGTCATCGTCATCGCTTAAAAAAAGGTTTAAGATGGCTCACCTTTTCAACAAATGTTTCAAAACTGCTAATAATCGGTTGCTTCGTCTGCAGTCACGACAGACATCACTTCTTAACTTTATGCCAAATTTATTCGATAACTGATAAAGTGCAACACTCACTCCAGACTCGAAATCTCAATTTAACAGCTACAAATGAAATAAGGTTTGCCGATCGGTGATGATACAAGCTGCAAAAAAATATCTTCCTTTGCCAAAAAACAAGATGGCGGATCTCAAAAAGAATACAAACAATGCACCTAGTTCCCATTGCTCTTCGGTTCAATTCAGGGAGCAATTCTCACACCAAAAATTCCATAAATTCCATCGCTTTTCCGCTTTACAGCATTAACCGATGACGTCATAAGATGACGTCATCGCTTAAAAAAAACATGCGTTGTTTGTTTTCACAGCATTTATAAAAATATCCCTTCTTAATTGTTTTGACCGGGGTATTAATAACTTGGTAATCAGGGGCGAACCAGGATGTTCCCAGGAAATCCCCCTCCAAGCTTCCCGCCCTCCCTTCCCACAACTTAGTCGTAAATTTTAGACGGTTTCCCGTAATAACCACAGAGCTAATCCTCTGTCTTTCTTCCCAGCAAACTCAGAGTGACCTTATTTGAAGTCCAATCCCCTATCAATGCAACGAGGCAAAGGGGTAAAGGCCGTTCCAAAAAGCAGGAAACCGCAAGTAGCGTGGAAACACCGACAATAGACGACTCAAAACGCGCGTTGATCAACGCAATGAATTCAACCGGGTAAAATTATTGATTACAGACTAGCTTTATTTCTTCATTGCTCTTTCGCGTTACTAGGCTTCTTTGCTTCATCGATCGAATCTTTGTTCGTAGTAGCGGGAGCGAGTGAGAGGGGGCTGTATTATTCGCAGGCTACGCTTTCTTAGGCCCGGGCTTTTTCTTACCTTTAACCCCGGGTGATCTCTCACGTTTCCGCTTTCCTGATCGTTTCATGGTCGTTTCTCAACAAATTCACCTCACATTTCTCCTCACATGGACTAAAAATAAAACACATACTCTTCGTGAACACATAACGTAATTTGAGCATCCCCGGATGTATTCCCTCGTGAGACTCACCGGAGGTCCGAAGTGTTGACATGTCATAACACCTTTGGGGATTAACTTTTTAGTCACGCAATATAATTATGGAAAAATCAAAGGTACGTGGAGGCCTATTTATCTACTGTCTGAAGATGCCATATTTTGCTCAATAAAAAGGCTTCAAGACACAAACAGACGCAAAATGTGGCGATCGATCGATTCAAAACGCGACTGAACAATGACAGATTCTTTCCCTTTTATAAGCGATAACGGTAATTCAGCGATAACTGCAGATCCCAACAACAGGTAACATGGAGGGAAAAATATGACCTTCATATGCTTTCAGACTTTTGCTTGGTAATGAAAACGAGTAATTTAATCTTCCTAAAAAAATGATCAGTGAGTTTTAACGCATTTCCCTCGTGTGAAATTGCGCACAGCACCAATGATTGCGTGACACCCGCGAAATGCTGTAAAGTGAAAAGAGAACTAATGCGATCGGGACTGCTCAATTACAAAGATTTTTTTTGGACTTTCAAGTGATCTATTGCGACAGATATCAAAGAAGGTCCATCAAAATTGATTGTTACCCTAACGTATATCCCGGGGAGGGGGGGGGGGGGGGGGGGGTACTTGGACCAATCTTTGTTGGGTATGTGCCGCTGGTCTCTCAGAACCCCTACCCCATTATAGTCATATTCTATGGCCAACTATACTATGGTTCGACTCAATCGAACTCAATCCATGAATTGAGTTCGATTGAGTTCGATTGAGTTCGATTGAGTTCGATTGAAATCTAGTTCGATTGGGTTCGATTGACTATGCCGGGAGTACAATGGTCCGATTGCTACCGATTTATAGGAATACGGTATGCACAAAGTGTGCACAGGATCTGGAAGCACAAAGGAAGATCCGTTTACTAGACTGGTAAGTGATTTGACAGTTTTAAGGACGTACGAAAGCAAGGATTTCGCTCGTTTTTCAGTCTTTTTGATTTTGCAAATAAATATGAAGTTTATTTCTAATTCAAGCTGTACCTAAAAAAGAATTTGCAGGTATTCGGATTACGTTAGCATGAGCAAACATAGGCACGCTAAGCGTGCAGGAGTTATTTTTTCAATTGATTGGGTGGCTTGGGGTAGAACCTGTTAGGATGGTTTATCTCATGGGTTGAGCTATTTGTGCATGGTTCATGTGCACGGTCCATCGCGCCGACTAAGAGCTACTTTTAGAAAAATAAGTCAAAAAAAAATGTAAAAAGAAATTGTGCAAATGTTCTAAAATTAGGCTGCTTTCCCTTGTAAATATGACTATGGTGTGCAACCGATCGATCGAACCATACTGTTGAAGACAAAAAATACGTCAGTAATTTCTTCAAACGTAAACAGAAAAAAATATCTGGTAGTCACTTTTAAGGTTACCTTGATGTTTAACTATCCATCCCCTTTCATTCCAAGCCGAAAGAAAACCGCTAAGTACATCAAAACATGGATTGAAAACTGTTGACAACATTTACCGTAAACATGATCACAAAATCGCAAACACGCTCACTAAGAAAGCCAAATTGACCCAGAAATTGCAAACGAATAGCCAGATGGAACAAGAACAAAGTATTCTCGGGTTTCTGAAATGGCTCCATTATTTTCATCATCAATATAAAACAGAAACCTTTCTGCAAGCAAGGACGAATTTCTTTCGACGAACGCGAGAAACAAACAACTCTAGTCACCAGTGCATTTCGGCCAAACCACGTGACGATTTTACTTGGACTGGTACAATATCAATTTCGCAACCAGAAGCAGAAACGTGCCCTAACTTGTAAGCGTAACATCATCAGTACCGATATTCCCACGGCCGTGCTAAAAATAGCTGTCGATGAAGTTGTGTTACACGCTTGACTGCACACCCAAAAAGCTAGTTTTCTTTTCAGCCGTTGTTTTTTGCGTGACCAGCCCCAACAACAGCTGTAAAGGAGACTACCAAAAAGCTGGCTGTCTTTTTTTTTCTTTTGCCTATGAGTAAACGTAACTGCAACCGCTTTGCGTTGGGAATATTAAATACACTAAAAAGGTATTGCGTCAGCCATGGAATGCGCTGACGTTGCAGCTTTCACTTTCGGTACGTGACAAACAAGAAATATGTTTACTTTGCATGTTTATTTCGCCAGAAGCGACGGTCGTTAATTTGTTTGCAATTTTGCGACTATTTGTCGGTTTAGCCAGTTGAAGTGAATCTTTTGGATGTTTCATCGAGGCGAGTTCAGAGATCTGAAGAAAATAAATTTGGCCGACGTAAACACTTGCAAGCATAATTTCATTGGTACGGAAATAACCGCATTGCACCGCCATACTACTAAAGATAGCCATCAATGCGAAGCTTGAAATGCGAGACTCGCACAACGACTACCATACCTTCCTACGGCCCTCACTCGCGGCACAAATGATGATTTTCTCTTGCTGTGCCATCCAACCACGTTGTCAAAACACCTAATTTAATATTTGCCAAGCAGACAAAACGTGCCCTTGTAACATCATCACGTCATGAGCTTTTCAAACGATAGTACAATAAATAACTCATGACCACCCATGTGAAGTCCTACTATTCCTAAGCAGGAAACGTCAAACCTCCTCCGGCCACATTCCAACCTCACTAAAATACCTATTATTTGGCAACTCTCGAACCCAAATAAACGCACATGCCTCAAGCTATTACAATCACGTTATTCTTTGGGAGAAAAACCTTGAGAGATTTGTGGTCACTCGTGTTATTACTTAGCCAAAGCTCCTACTAATGCTATACTTTTAACCGAGAGAAAACAGTTTAAACACACCGCGCGGTTGAAATCTCAAATCTTTAACACTAGCCCTTACAAACAACAGCGTCAGTTTGTTCTCATTTGGGGACCAAAACAAAACGTTCAGCAAACACACAACACTCATATTAAAAATGGAAGTCACAACATTTATTCTCAATATACATATTTATTCTACTCAAAAACATCAAACATTTTAATATAAAGTGGTCAACAAATACTATACCCATATACACACATATAAGGTACTGGTTCTGGCCCACTTTTATGTGTAAACATTTTAAAACAAAAAAATTCGGCCCTAAAGGGCCTCATTTTTGTGTGTAAAATTTTAGTACACAAAAGTGGGCCAGAACGCAAGTAGCTATAATAAGGGCATACTGGCTCATTTTACCGAGGAAAAATCAAATTCTCTATTAATTCCTCGACAAAATTTTCCTGTATCCTCCCATGATGAAATCCTCGTTGAATTATGTATCTTGTAAAAGTGAATTTTAGGTTTAAAGAAATGATTTATGACTAATAAGTATGGAGAATCAATCGGTCAAAGAGTTGAAGGCTCTCGCAAAAGAGCGAAGCGTTAAAGGTTATTATAAAATGCGTAAAGCTGAGTTAATCAAGGTGTTGAGTACGGTGAATGATTTGAGACAAACTTATCAAACGGCTGTTGATCAACCCATACAGGAGATTAATATCCCGATTCCTGCACCATCAAGAGTGTCACAAATAAAGAATCTTGCTTATAATGTGGCAGCACCCGTAAAGAGTGTAATAAACAGGTTTACAGGGTGGTTATTAAATTATATCCCTGAACCTATCAAAAATGCAGTGAATGAAAGAGTTGAAAACTTAAAAGAGAGAGTAAACAGTATATTTGGGAGACGGGAAGAAGTAGGTCAACCTATAGAGGATGTAAATTCAACTGAAGAGAATAACCTCACACCCAAAGAGCATAAGACAGCCATAAAGGGTTATTTTAAAACATTCAGAGTAGATGGTATAAACGGTATGGATGAGAAGACGTTTATGAACAGCGTAAAACCGAGGGTTATAGATCTGATCGAGAGTAAGGGATCTATCAAAGTCAAGTTAATTCTTACCGTAAAGTTTACCAAAGAGAATCCCGCCACAGGCAACATCGATATTAATATATGGTTCTTTCCATCGAACGTAGAGATTGTAACAGAGGCAACCGATCTCTCTGAATTATACGATCAGATGACTGATAAAATCTTTGAATCGATTCAGAATTTTCAAAACAGAGGTTCCGGTTGGCAATTCGACCGAGTCGAACACCTTGACATCAACATTAACCCTTTCAATCCTCTCTCTGCTTCATCATACATTAAGTTACCGGGTAAGTTATACGAAAAGAAGGCAATCATTAACGTAAAGAATGAAAACGATCATGAGTGTTTTAAGTGGGCAGTAACCTCAGCAGTGTTTCCTCAAGAGAAAAATGCAGAGAGACTGAGTAAACAGATGAGAAAAGATTCAGAGAAGTTTGACTGGACAGGTATCGAGTTTCCCGTCTCACTTAAACAGATAGATAAGTTTGAGAATCAGAACAATTACGCAATCAACGTCTTCGGTTATGAAAAGGTCGTTTACCCTTTGAGAATAAGCAAAAAGAATGAACAGGTTATAAACCTTCTCCTAATCGCTAACGATGAGACTAATCACTACTGCTGGATCAAAAACATGTCGAGACTGATATATGGTGATGTTAGTAAGCACCACGGTAAGCGACATTTTTGCTATAGATGTTTAAACTCATTCCCCTCGGTAAAATCACTGAATAAACATACTGAATACTGTCAGAATAACGAGGCTGTCAAGATAGAGATGCCGACGGGGAGTATTTATTTTAAGAATCATTATCGAAAGCAGCGAGTTCCCTTCGTTGTTTATGCAGATTTTGAATGCTTTACAGAGAAGATAGACACATGCCAACCCAACGATACCAAAAGCTTCACCAACCAGTACCAAAAACATAAACCCTCTGGTTTCAGTTATCTGATCAAATGCTTTGATGATAACCTTCTCTCTCCCAAGCTTGTAAAGTACACAGCCGAATCTCCAAAAGATAATGTCCCTCAGTTATTTATATAGTCTTTAGAGAAAGATATCAAGGAGATCTATAACAAGTTTAAAATACCAAAGAAGATAGAGATGGCAATAGATGACCAGATCGATTATTATAACGCGACTCACTGCCACATCTGTGAAGAAGAATTAGAAGAGACTGATGATGAAAACTATAAAAAGGTCCGCGACCACTGTCACCTAACCGGTAAGTTTAGAGGAGCGGCACATAGCATATGTAATTTAAAGTACAGACTTCCCAAGTTCTATCCTGTCATCTTTCACAATCTCTCCGGTTATGACAGCCATCTTTTTATTAAAAACCTCGGTAAATCAGAGGGAAAGATAGACTGCATACCCTGTAATGAAGAGAAGTATATCTCATTCACCAAGCATATCATCGTGGACACATTCATTAATAAAAAAGGAGAAGAGAAAGAGGTTGAGCGTGAAATAAGATTCATCGACTCTTTTAAATTCATGGCGGCCAGCCTCGACAGTTTGGTAAAGAACCTTCCGAAAGAGTCTTTTAAAAACCTTACAGAATTTTATGAAGGTGATCAATTAAACCTTCTCTTAAGAAAGGGTGTCTTTCCCTACGATTGGTTTGATAACTTTAACAAACTCTCTGCCAATCACCTTCCACCAAAAGAGTCATTTCACTCAATACTTAATGACAGCGGTATCTCAGAAGAGGATTATAAACACGCACAGAATGTTTGGGATGTATTCGACATGAAGACTATGAGAGATTACCATGACCTCTATCTTAAGAGTGATGTTCTCCTTCTCTCTGATGTATTTGAAAACTTCAGAGATGTTTGCCTTAAAAACTACTCTCTCGACCCTGCATTTTATTACACAGCGCCCGGTCTGGCTTGGGATGCATGTTTGAAGATCACCAAGGTCAAACTGGAGATGATAGGAGACTATGAGATGTTAATGATGATAGAGAAAGGAATCCGAGGGGGAGTCTCTATGATTTCGACGAGATACGGTAAAGCAAACAACCCTTACATGAAAGATTACGATCCCGACCAACCGACAAAGTACATCTCTTATCTCGATGCAAACAATCTCTACGGTTGGGCAATGTGTAAACCTCTGCCGACTGACGGTTTTGAATGGATGAATGAAGAAGACTTGAAGGATTGGGAGAGTATGCCATGCATACTTGAGGTCGACTTGGAGTACCCTGAGAAACTTCACGACCTGCATAACGATTATCCGTTAGCACCGGAGAGAGTAATCGTGAATAAGGTTGAGAAATTAATTCCCAATCTCAATGACAAAACAAAGTACGTAATTCATCACGAAACTCTTAAACTCTATCTCTCTCTCGGTCTTAAACTCACCAAGATTCACAGGGGTATTAAATTTGATGAGTCAGCGTGGCTAAAGCCATATATCGATCTTAACACCGATCTCAGGGCGAAGGCCACCAACGATTTTGAGAAAGACTTTTTCAAGTTGATGAATAACTCCGTATTCGGAAAGACTATGGAGAACATCAGAAACAGAGTCGACATAAGATTGGTCACACGAGAATCTCAGGCAAAGAAGTTAACATGTAAACCGAACTATCAACACCAGACGATTTTTTCAAAGAATCTTGCGGCCGTTCATATGAAGAAGGTAAAGTTATCATTTAACAAACCCGTCTACCTCGGCATGTCAATCCTCGACTTGAGTAAGACCTTGATGTATGATTTTCATTATAATTACATCAAACCCAAGTACGGAGAGAATGCTAAATTACTCTTCACAGACACGGACAGCCTTGCCTATGAGATAGAGACAAAAGATTTTTACAGAGAAATCTCCTCCGATGTGAAAGCAAAGTTTGACACGAGTAACTACCCGAAGAATCACCCAAGCGGTATACTCACAGGAGTCAATAAGAAGGTCATCGGTATGTTCAAAGACGAGGCTGCAGGAAAGCAGATCGCAGAGTTTGTCGGCCTAAGGGCAAAACTCTACTCATACAGAGTAGAGGAGTCATACGAGGAGAAGAAGTGTAAGGGAGTGAAGAAGGCGGTGATAAAGAAGACCATCACCTTCAACGATTACAAAAACTGCCTCTTTAATAATAAACCCGCTATGAGAAAGATGAATGTTATCAGAAGTCATCTACACACCATGTACACCGAGACGGTTAACAAGATTGCTCTCTCTCCGTTCGATGATAAGAGATTAATACGAGAGGATAACATTCATACCTTCGCTTACGGTAATTATAAAGGAGGCAAGTCAGTGTCTGACGGTACAACCTGAAGCTCCTCCATCACAAAAGATCTCTTCGGTCCATCGAGAAGATAATATAACACAGGCTGTTCGGAAGAGATCACCACACGAGTTATATTATAACCCTCGATACTCCAGATCGGATCGGTCGCTCTTCTTCTATCTCCTCCCTCATCCTCACCGGGAGAGAGAAGATACCTTACCTGAACACCTGAGGGTAACCTCTTCTCCTTTAATCCGACAGGTCTTTTGTAATTCACCTGTTTAATATCAACCTCTTTTAAACCGATGGCTTTATCTGGTTCCTTGCCTGTGATCCTGATCACCTCAGAGTTTAACGCTTTCATAACGGCGGGCAACCTCTTCACCCAGACTCTTGATCTCTCGTCAGAGCTTTGCTCTAACTCCTGCGCATACTGATGAGAGAACAGTCTCTCTCCCAAAGTCCTGTTTGCTCTCTCAACAAATGCCTGAGCTCGATGATTACCCGCTTCGCTTCTCTGTATCTTTACACCCTTTCTCTCCATCAATCTCGTCACATGACCCATAAACTCTTTACCGGGATCTACAATTAATGTCTTTGGCCAGTCAAGCTTTCTCGAGTAGATTCTGTCAAAAGCTTTCGCAACCTCTTGACTCTCTTTTGATGTTAACGCCTCCGCATCTTTATATCTCGATGCCACGTCCATCACAACCAAAGCGTAACGATAGGTCTTTTTTCCCACTCTGTCATGAGGAAGAAACAGAAGATCAGCTTGGTGAATTTTATTCGGTGTATCAACACTCCAATGAGGCCTCGGTACATACTTTGGTGGAGGAAGATAGATCTGCCACAAAGCCTGTCTCTCTAACCAATCTCTTGCCACACTATCACTCACCTTGGCCGCGTTTGCAAGTTTAGATACCGCAGAGTATCCTTTCCAATAACCTTCAGGGCTGTAATATATCTTTCTCACAAGGCTGTTAACGATAGTTTTCAAATTACTCATTTAAAAATAATCTTTCTCTCTTTTAAAATGTCGCATGCTGTATCGGAGAAGATCAATCCAAACAGAGTTCCACGAGAACCTTTCGGTCTAAAAGCGGAGTCCTCTCTTAACAGGATCACACTTAATCCCTCATCTGCAAGTCCCGAAGAGACCCTCTATATAAATATACCTAAACTTACAGATAATGTAGTCATAGTTCCGGGAAGCGTAAATCTTGTTTTTGACCTGATTGTCAGCGGTCATGAAAACAACACCCTCGTAAATAATGTCGGTCGAAACCTTATATCTCGACTTAAGGTTCTTTTTGGTGGAGAGATACTACAGGATACTAATAGATACGATCTATTTCAGACCTATCATGACCTCTTTCTCGAGGATCGAGAGGACAGATTGAGACAGGGGATCTCATCAGATAATATGAGAAAACTTAGAACGAACGAAGGAGACAAGGTTACATCTGACTCTGAAGAAGTCTTACTCGCAGCTGTTCACAACACCAAGTACTGCATACCACTCGACCATCCTATTCTTAGTGATCATGGGGTTTTTTATCCGAAGGCGTTGCCTCATCCACTAATCTTTGAGATCACTCTAGCATCAGTCTCAGAGATCGTTAATCATGCTAAAGTAGAGTTAGATTCGAAACAAAAAAAGATAACACCACCAACATATAAAATCACAAACCTTGAGTTAGAGTACTCCTGTATCACAAGTAGTAACTTAGCTCATGAGGCGATGACGAGTTATCAAGTCGGTAAAGGATTCTTCTACGAAAACATCATCCGTCACAAAAGTTTCACCATCTCAAAACAGGATGATAGTGTGATTAACGAGCATATCAATCTTCCGAGGAAGTCAATGACGGGCATACTGTGTCTATTTACGAATGGCTATGCTGAGGGAGCACGAAAATCAGAGAAGTTTGTTAATCCTGACATCAAATCGGTCAACATCAACATCGATGGCATGCCGAATCGCCTCTACTCTAAGGGGATGATACCGTCAGACTTTTGGGAAGCGGCTAAGAGACGTTTCGGTATATTAAGCAAAGTGAAACAGAAGGATTTTTACAGTGGCAAGTTCTGTCTTTGGATCGATCTGAGGACTTTTCCTGATAACGAAATTCATGGAGGAGGTCTTCACGTAAACACCACACGAGACGGTGTGAAGTTGGAGATCAAACGAAAGAACGGTGGATCGGGAAACATCACATGCCATAGGTTCGTAGTCGCTGACGCGTTGATGGAGATCATGAACACAGAATTAAAGTCGATCATGTACTGATAAGTACCATGAACTTCGTTCATTGTATTAAAATACCATGAACTTCGGTAATCTGTACTGATAAAGTATTTTTGTAAAAATATTTTTAACAATCTAAAAATATTTTATTACTAAACAAGATTTAATATTTTAACAGACTCAAAAATATCTGTATTAAAAAATACATGATCATTAATAAATGAATGAGTTAAGAGATAAGATTCCCTTTCACATGATTATAACCGGGCCGACAAACTGTGGAAAGACAAAATACCTTATAGAGCAGTTACGAGGACCCTTCCGAAAGGTCTTTGATTACATAGTTCTGATCTGCCCGACCTATGCAAAGAACAGGACCTACCACGGGTTCGCCCAAGGTGATAAACGCTTCTTTGTCCTTTCTCCGGATGCGAGTAACAGTGATGATATCGATTCTCTTCTGACAGACGTATCAGAACTCTTCTCCGGAACAAACACCCTGTTAATTCTCGACGACTGCGCCGTCTCTAAAGACCTTAAGCAGCGATCTAATAAATTTATCGACCTCGCTTTCTCGGGGAGACACGACGGATTGAGTGTATGGGTACTGACCCAGCAGTTAACATCCGTTGCAAAACCCTTTCGAGAGAACGTCGCCTGCGTGGTAACTTTTTACAATCCCTCTCAGGTCGGTATGAAGACCCTGTTTGAAGATTACGGAGGAGAACTGGACACGGAGACTCGAAAACAGTTTATGAGACTGTTAAAAACAGAGAGATATGCCCGACTCTGTCTCTGCCTTCGCTATCCTTTTGAGTGTTATCTTGAGATACCTTCATAGAACCGGCTTAAAAGAAGACTTAGTAATAAATCAATTTAAAGGTTTCACCAATCATATTAACCTTCGGTATGGCAAACGTTGAAGATTATATTGATGAGGTACAGCCTGAGGAGAATACAAAAGAGGTTCCTGCTATCGCAAGCGTTGCTTATGATGATGACGATCTAGAGACTCAGAGAGAATCACTCGCGATCCTCGCCTCTCTCGGTACGACAGAGGAGTTTCTCGGTAAAGCGATGAGTCTGGGAGACATTAAGAAGCTCTCTCCCAAACAGGTGAAAAAATACTTCAATCGTTATAAGACTGTCATGGGTAAGAAAGTGACCGGTGGTCTGGTAGAGTCAGCCATCTCTGCTGCGAGTGTTCTTATCTCTTACATAATTCCCGTAGATGATGTGGAGGCTCTCAATGAAGACTTGAAGAATGATGATTTGGTCAAACGTGAATTGTCAAACTTCGCAGGTCTCTTGGTACTCAAGGGAGGAAGATTGGTAGCGTTAGCTAGCGGGATTTTCAAGGTCGCTAAGCATGTAAAATTAAGACCGACTGAGGAAAATTCTAACGAAAATGAGGAGAATGAATAAGACTCTTAAGCATGACTGAGTTAACTATTAATCTTAACTGAGTAGACTATTAAGATTAACTAAATCAACCGCGTCAGTTGATTTAAAGACTTCTTAATAGTTAACTAAACATGTTATATGAAGAGAAGTGTAGAAAAATATTTCAAGACCTATTTAAAACAGATTTTGAACGTGTAAGACCCGATTGGCTGAAGAATCCTTGGACTTACCAAAACCTTGAGTTAGACGGTTATAACCCTGACGTGGTCACTCCTCTCGGTAAAGGTTTGGCATTTAAGTACGACGGTAAACAACATACAGAGTTCACTCCCTGTTTTCACTCCTGTGTGGGTGATTTTGAGTATCAAGTGATGAAAGACTCTTTAAAGGATGAGATGTGTAAAGATGAAGGAGTTCTCTTAATAAGAATACCTCACTACGTTTGTTATTGGGATCCCAAGCCTTTCATTGTTGGAAGATTGGTAATAGAGGGTGTTAAGCTTAACTAAAAGAGGTTCAGCAGTCTGTTGAGAAAAACTGATTTAAAGACTTCTTATGACTTATTAAATGTCGCAGGAAAAGGTTCGTTACATTGATCACAGAGTGAACATCTCTGAAGAAGAGAAAGAAAAGTTGTGTTCAGCAATCGATAACAGCGAAGCCGTCACCATAAGATTTAAACACGAGGATCTCGGGGGAGGTGATAATCTTATCTCTTTCACTCTCCAACAGTTTAAGAAAATCGCCAACGCTTTTGACAAAGGAAGGGGAGTGACCATAAAGATGAGTGAGGATCAGGTACAGCAACACGAAATCGTTGCTGACGCAGGAGGTGATGAGGATGATTTTTTCTTTTCACCGGTGTAAACTCTTAATCTTTAAATCAACAACAGAGTTCATGATGATTTAAAGAGATGCTTAAGAGTAACTAAATGTCGGATGATGTTGAAGAGATCACAAAGACTCCTGCTATCACAAGTGTTGCAAGTAAAACAAAAGAGAAAGATCCTAAGAAGGTCGCCGCAGGAAAGAAACTCGCCGAGTATAACAGAAGGGCAAAGGAGGCGTTGAAGGAGAAGATGAAACGTGAGGCAGAGAAGGCAACTGAACCGGAAGAGAGAGAGACGGGTGAGTCACAGAGCAAGGCTCTCGAAGGGGGGTGGATTCCTGAGATCTCTTTTACGACCGCGATCTCCCTTGTCGGTATCGGTTTGACAGCGATCAATATGTTTATGAGTTATAAAAAAGATACAAAGGTTCTGTCGAGAGATAAATCTCTGAGTGAACCTCCATGCGAGCAGATAGCGAGCAGATTACCGGAACCACCAACCACAGACACCCCCTGCGTCAGCAGACCTCAACCATCAAAGATTCCTGTCCCCAAGATGGGTATGTATTAAAAATACCATAAACAAAGTTTATTGCACAGAGAGTACCGCGTTGATTTAAAGATCTTCTCTCTCAAGATAAATGTCGAAAGAGAAGATCTTCAAGATGATTTATGACGCCTCTGTTCTGATCGGAATCTCTTCAGGGTTCGGATACTTTGTTAATCTGTATGATCCCTCAGACAGTGTGATCGACTACCTTAAATGGGTAGGAATACTCTCCGGTAGTATTTACTTAAAAGATTATATGCAGAGAGAGGAGATTTTGAAGAGGATCGATTCTCTAAACTCGAAGAGGGATAACGACATTAACTCAAAGAAGGCAAAGAATCTCGATCTTAAATCGAAGAGGATTATAAACCTTGCCAATCCCGTCGGTGACAGAGACGCAGTTAACAAAAGTTACGTTGACGAGAAGGTTATCAGGAAAGGAGATCTCGACATGGGAGGGAATGAGATACATAATGTAAAGACACCGAAACCCTCAGATGTTGATTACGCAGCGAATGTCGATTATGTTAATAAGACCGTTGATAAGAGTGAGTCAATCACTCTGCGGAAGATGACAGAGATTAAAAATTATGTGGATGAATCTGTTCCCAGAAAGGTCTTTTACAAAGGTTATCTTCAACATAACAATGAAAACACCGTAAAATTCTTTGTAAACGGAACAGAATCACACAGTCGTTACACCAGACAGAGTGATCCCTCTGATTTCGTTGTGAATGAGGGGGATGAGGAGAAAATTATAATCACAAACCCGGGTGTATACTCGATCTCTCTGATCGATGGATTAAAGACAAGCAGAGAGGATGATAACGGTACTGTTCAGTTTATTCTTAATCCCACACCCTTCTTGGAACTGAGCGATAACATCAACATCACAGTACCCAACTCAAGCAAGGGTTGGAAAACGTATAATTTTATCTCCGTTTTAGATATTTACGAAAACACCTCATTAAAGATACAGACCTCAGATGAATCTACCATCTTTGACGGTTTTGGTAACGGGTATAAAAAGTTCGGATACATAATGTTAAATAAGATCAATTAAAGAGAATGTTATCTCAATTAAAATGTACTTCGAATTCGACTTTGAATTAAATGACATAATCATCACTTCGCTCTTTGCCTTCAGTCTTTATCTTACGTTTTTTTTACCAAAAAAACACTGCGCCTGCGGAGTTAAGATACCTGATGGAGGAGGAATGTGTGAATGCGGTGAGTACAACAGTAGGGTGGTTATAAAGGATGATACCCCCAAACAGAAAGTGTTTGAAGATGAGTTGAAAAGAATCGAAGAGGAGAAGAGAAAGGAAAAATCTTACGACACATTCTTGTAGATTCATTTAAAGATAATCTTCTAAAAGTAAAAATGTCAGAGAATAAACTCGTAAAGACCGTCACTGATGCATCCGTTCTGATCGGTCTCTCCGCAGGAGTCGGTTACATTGCGAAGAAGGCTATAAAAGAATCGTTTATAAACGACCCCTCATCCAGCATTATTAACTATGGTAAATGGGTCGCTGTCCTGTCAGGAAGTATGTACTTGAAAGAGTATTTGGAGAAACAGAAGATTCTTCCCTCTTAATAAATAGATAGAGAATATCACCAATAATATTCATGATGGCGACCATTGCGTTGATGATCGGTGGAGCAGTTTTGAATGCGACAGCGTTTGTCGGGGGCTCTTATCTTGCAAAGTATCTGAGCGGATCGGATGTGGATACGGAACGAATTAGACACGACAAGGCGATAGAAAATTATGAAAAGGACTACGCAGCTTACCAGGAGAAGAGACAGAGACTGTTGGATTGGTATAATCAGCAGAGAGATGCAGAGCATCAGGCTTCACAGAATCTCTCGAACACTGATGAGGCTTTCAAACTCTATTCACAGACACATCCTGATTACTCTCTTAAGGAACCCAAACTATCTGATTACTACAGACCGAGTGATGACCAGAGAATGGGTGAGATGGCCTACGTCGGTGGAGGGATGTTGGCGTTGGGTTATTTGGCGAGTAAATTTTTGTAAAGTAAATAATTAAAAAGATTATCAGGTAAATAATTTAAAAGATTCTTTACTTATCAAGTAAAGAATCATGGCTGATGTTGACCCAACAGAGTTACCTGATAGAGATAATCCTTTTGACCCGGTCGATCCTGGTGATGATGTTGAGGGAGAATCGATACCTATGACATCCACATCGAGAAGAGGTTATGAAAATCCCAACTACCAAGAAGAGACCTCTTTTATTGATGATGAAAATACACCTCTGATACAGAGAGAAGAGAGAAGAGATGACGCTTGGGAAAGAGTTAAGAGTAAGTATCCGAAAGTCAATCCTGCCAACTCTTCTTTCACATCTGACATTGACGAGTTTGATCGAGTGACTGTGAGATTAAAAAGACAGAGAGGTAAGAGTTACCCTCTATTCAAACCGGATGGTGAACTGAATGATAAATTACCAAAAACTATAAAAGAGAGTTTAGGACCCACCGCAGAGGAGGTGATCAAAGTCAACGAGAATGAGATAACGAGGCGAAGAGAGAAAGTCAAAGCCTTAGAGTCTTCTCGTAAAGAGGCAAGAGAAGACCAGAGAGAGAACATCGATCGTAATATTGATCAGCAGAGAGAAGAGATAGAGAATTTGGAGAGGGAGAACGAAGTGATAGAGGAACGCATGTCACTCAGAGATAGAGTGAAGGCCATCTTTAAAAAGTACGGTTTTACAGCGTTCGCTGTTCTCTCTGCAGTGGGCGTCGTCATCGGTGTGATCATATCCAATCTTAAGAGCGGTCTGTCGAGATTGGGTAAAGGAATAGGTAAAGGACTGAAAGCTATCGGAAAGAAATTGGGAGAGATACTTCCCGGAATGATCGGTGCGATCGCAAGTTTTATCTTTAAAACAGCGGGTGAGGCTATCGGTTTTCTCGCAAAGAATGCGTGGTTGTTGATAGTCGCTGTCGTCGTTTACTTTGTTGAACAGGTTAAAAATAAGAGAAAATAGAGTAAAGACATGGAGAGTTACAAAGAGATCTACCCTCAGTTGCCGACCGAAGGCACCGGTGATAACTTCAGATTGAAACAGTGTGCAGATTGGTTATCCCTTCTCGAGAGAGATTTACAAGATTGTGAAAAAATATATAAAAAGTATAAGCGTGCAAGGAGCGCCTTGTTGAATCTGCCTACAGGCAGTGGAACTCTTTCAGTCGCTCTCTGCGGAGGAGGACTGGGTACAGGGCTTACCGGAGTCGGTATTCCTGTCGCCTTGGGAGCTGTCGGGGGTTTTTGTGCCTTGACGAGCGTAGCGACAGCGAGTCTGGCTAAAGCCATATCCAAGAAGGTGAGTAAGCGTGAAAAGACTGTCTCTGTCTGTCAAGCGAAGATAAACACGATAAAAGACGTCGTCTCTAAAGCGTTGACGGATAACAGAGTAAGCCATGAAGAGTTTGTGCTCATAAAATCTGAGTTTGAAAAGTATTATGAGATGAAGAGATCGATAAGAGAAAGAGATTCACAACAGCCTCCCCCTCCTCCTACACCATTAGATGTAAAAAAGATGGAGGAAGAGATTCGTGCAGAGATATTAAAAAAACTCGCCCAGTCAGAGTGAGCTGCAACTGCTTGATAGTCCTGTCGAGAGATGAGTCATTTAGAGATCCTCCCTATAATCCATACTTCGTTTAAAAATATACTCTGAATAGATATAATGAGCAATCAGAAAGATGATAATAAACCTAAACCTTTATGGAATAAATTTCTCGATCGATATCCAAATGCCGACCTATCTAAATTTAAACACGGCATCCACAGTTACGATAAAGAACCGTATGTAAGATTTGTTGGTAGGGATGGTTCAGAGTATGAAATCTTTGATAAGAGTAAGTTTATGTACAGTCTGTACTTTCCCGACGAGATGAAAAAAGCGTTGGGTCTTCCCTTAGATTTTCCGCAGGAGTTAACACTTAATCCAAAACCTCTTTACCCATTCCTGCGATCGATTTCGGTGAGAGCAGACCACTGAATAGCCTCAATTTGAGAGAGAAGTTAAAGAGACTTGATATATTTGCTACACCCACAGACTCTTTCTCTGTACCTGTCAGAGACATCTTTACAAATACGGTAATTAAACACACCTCTTCAAAAGAGTCGCATGAGTGGTTGGCAGGACCAAATATGCGGTATTGGCCGCAGCAGCTTAACTTTGCCGTATGGTGTGCAACGACAGGTTGCGGGGTAAGCCTGCGTCTTTTATTAGAGGAGAAGATGGGGGGAATCGATGTGACAGACAGTGAACTCAAACTTCCGCCACAGATACGATCTATTCTCTGGTTTCACGTATACTTCACAATCAGACGAATCCTGTTTCAGATGGGAGGAATACAGAGTTCAATCGCTTTACCCGGTGATCCACCCTTTAATGAAAAAGATAACAGATACGACATTCCTTCTTATAAGAGAATCTGTAAAGAGTTTAATGTACAGACTGATGCTGACTTTCGCTGCCATAAAGGAGCAAATCACGGTTTGGGATCAGTGTACATTTGGGTCTCTTACGTAGGACCGTCAAAGACTGACTCTTCCTACCCAGGATTTAATAAATTCAGCGATGAGGGAGGAGAGGGATCGAAAGGCAATCTTCTGCAGTACATTTTAAACTCTGAGACAGATGATCAGTATGAGTACTTTCTCACACGTGTATCTAACGGATTAACAAACGCCGGTCAGGCCAGACTTAATCAATCTATCGAAGCGTTAGTCTACTGTGTATTGGGTGCGCAGGTAAACGTTCGAAGCAGTATTCTCGGAAACACAGGAAGTGGGCAGGAGGTTCGACAAGAGTTTCTCGTGTTATTGGAGGATGCGATTAAACAGCCAGACATAAGTAAGAGTGTACAGAGATTTCAACTCGCTGTGCAAGAGGCTAAAGTGAAACTTGATTTAGCCGTCTCCCCCGGTACGTGGTTGATGCCATCAAGAATGGTGATAAATACAGAGAGTACAATAGGTTATAACAATAGACTGAAACGTGTTGAACCATCCATGAAATTAGGTGTCAATACAGATGTTAATGTGAAGAGCGTGCCGGTCGGAATAAAACATAACCTCGGAAAGAGTAAGGTATCGTTACCTCACACTTCGGTTGTAAAACAGAAGGTTAATGTGTCTGTTATAAAGAAAGATCCACCTAAACCTAATAAACCTCAACCACCGCCGGCTAAGCCGGACACAACAAAACATGAGATTAATCTTGCGGTTTTGACGATTGTCGTCGGCGGATTAGCTTGGTATATGTTTCTATGAATAATCACATGTTTAGTTGCTTACGCAAGAGGTGATAATTTCACGTGGGCACTAATTTACATACAATCACTGTTCACGTGTAGAACAAAAGATTGCGTGCCTGAGTTCCATAACAACCGCTGTGTTTACCTCAAGATATTGAAATTGTTAGGGAAGAGAGGAATGTATAATATTCATAACGCGGTTCACGTTATGAATATTTAATTATAGAGTCACTGCGTTGCGTTACACTCTTTACATCTTGACTTTTGTTTGTCGTGAGGACAGATCTGTGACCCTCCACAATCTTTACAGAAAGCTCTCTGTCTCTCTGTCTCTCTCTGTCTTTACAATCATATCTCTTTCGATCATGTTGACAGATTTCACTACCTTTACAGTCTTTACAATTAGATTTACGTTGGTTATGATGGCAGATTCCTTTACCTTTACACTCTTTACATTGATATTTTTGTTTGTCATGTGGGCATTTTTTTGGTTGTTTACTCTGAGTTACGTCTTTTTCACTCTCATTGATACCCAACACCTCTAAAAGCTCTGCTCTTTTCATTCTATAATAACCTTTAATTCCCCTCTCTCTAGCGATAGCCTTTAGCTGTTTGACCGTTTGCTTCTCCATTATTATACAAAGGTTGACATTTAGTTTAAGTCACTTTTAAAGATAGTCTTAACCAATAATTAACTCGATGATTTTATATTTCTTAGTACCATCTCGATTATTAATTTTTATAACCTTTGTTATGGGTTGATCATTGACGTTTGATTTAGGTTGTTCATTATCTAACACATCCATCTTATTACTTACAAAACATTTCTTTAACGCGTTTCTTCACTTTTCAAAATATACATAATTTATCAAGGATCTTCTTGAGGATGACTATAGTCGTGAATCTCTTTCATAATTACATTATAGTTATGTATTAGGGTCTGCATATATTCATCAACTGTGATAATTCTGTTTGATGGGGGTTGTTTAAACCCTCGTTTTTTTAATTCTTCATTAGCCTTCAACTCTTTGACCGATTGATTCTCCATACTTATTAGTCATAAATCATTTCTTTAAACCTAAAATTCACTTTTACAAGATACATAATTCAACGAGGATTTCATCATGGGAGGATACAGGAAAATTTTGTCGAGGAATTAATAGAGAATTTGATTTTTCCTCGGTAAAATGAGCCAGTATGCCCTTATTATAGCTACTACGCAGTACCTTATATGTGTGTGGTGGTATTTGAGAGAAAATTAACTCTAAAATAGAAGTAAGCGCAGACACAGCAGCAAACAAACCTGCAGAAGCGCAAACACAGCAAACACAGCGACAAAACAAACTTTTCGAGACATGGTCCTACGGTGCGAAATCGGACGTGACACAAAAAAAATTATTTTCTATTGAAGAAATGTATGCACTGTCTATATACAAAAGTGGTCCAGAATTATTTTCCATTTGAACAATTATCTGCACTTGTATATACGTCGAGATGGGTAGAGGTAGAAGAGGTCCTATTGATCAAAGCACTAAAAAACCAAAAGCTAGAAAAAACAAAGAAAGGGTCGATTGGCCAGTATTTCAGCCAGAAAGAATAGAAGAAAATACAGAATTGCCAATACTTGTATCAGAAGAAATTCTTGCAGAAATGAAAAAAATGAGACCGCAAGATTTAATGAATATTCTTATTGATGATGAAGAAATTGCTGATAAATTCCCAGAAGGGACAAGAGAATCAGTCCAAAGTTGTAAGTGTTCAAGACAATATTTTGGTTGGGGAGAAATGAAAAAAATGAATCAAATAGAATTAATGGAAAAACTTTTGGAAATAAATAAATGTCAGGGTTGTCACTAGGTAATAAAACAGCCACCACAATGACTTAAACAATTGTTTCTATAAGTATATAATGGCAGACACGTTGGAACTAATAAAAACACTTCCACCTGAACTTCGAGAAGAAATCTACAAAGAGTTTATTATGATAAAACTCAGGCAGCGAAAAGCTATTGGCTGGGACGAGGTGAATGCTGCAATCGCCGAAGCACCATTTTGTGAACACAATCAACAAATTGTAAAGGTCTTGTTTTGCAATAAATGTGGTCATTGCATGCGAAATTATCTCTGTAATATGTGCAACAGAAATGGAGTCAAACACTTTCTCGGCTATCCTATTTATGATGAAGATGATTACGAAGAAGTCTTCAAAAAATCGTTCACCATGAGTTGGTGCGGAGCCGTTGCGTGACATTTTTCTCAGAAAGACCGGAAACCAATATTTATATTTTCCAGGCCCCTTGGACGAGCAGTACAAAACAAAATGGCGGTCGCCTCACGATTTAGTGTTTGGGCCGAAAAAATGCGAAACAGAGCAGATATTACGAAAAAATACGCTCAGTTAACGCGCTGTAAGTTTTTGTGCCCTCACAGAAGCTGGCGAAGTGAAGCGACGAGAAGAAATCTAGCAATAACAGGATTTGATCACAAAAATTTTGTCGAACGATCGAGCGATCTTTCTAGAACATGGACTCGATTGAACTTGTTTATTTTTTTTCTGCCTCACGCATAGCCTCCACTACTTGATATGTTATCTGTCTGACTTCGTTCTGCCAAACGGGAGTAGAAAGTTCGGTTAAAATAAAGCAAATCGCGTGGAAAAGGACAAGCATTTTGGCCTCTTGGCTATATTATATTTACAAACTTTACCAAGTCTTAAATTATTCTGTCCAAAAGCGCATGCGTACAGGCTCAAATATTGCGTCATTTAGGTGAAGGACAGAGAAAGTGGCACCACAAGGGTCAGAAATTTTAAATGGAAGGAAATAAATACTTTTTTTTTTGTTCACTTGATAGTTCACAAATTCTGGTGAAGTCAAGGGAGGTGTGGCTGGCCCCCACTGAATCCCGCTATAATGGCTTGTGCAGATGGTGAATTACGGGGTATAGGGGAACTCCTTTCAGTGGGAGATGCCCCTAGGGTTGAGCCCGCCTCGGCCCTACTGATAACGTGGGGTGCTCAGAGATCCCTCGGGATTTCAAACCTCGATCCCAGAAGTAAAAAGGGAGGGACAGCCGCCTTGTCAGCGGCGGGGAAAAGACCTAGCCGGGGCTAGGCAAGGAACAGCCAACGAGCTCCCCCCGACCAGGGTTTTGACCTTTCATTTGACCTGTCACGCAACGTCACGCGTGACTGTAACGTAACAGAGTCACGCAACGTCACGCGTGAAGGTAACGCACTTGTAACGCATTCATCTGTTATTTTGTAACACTTAGAAAAAATCTCGTTTTTTTCCCCTCAAAAGTTAATTCAAATTTGTTCTGGACGCCGTCAGTTTTTTTAAAATTTCCTCTCTTATTTCATTTTTGATCTTTTTAAGATCTGGCTCATCTGGTTGGTGTGAAGCTGTTTGTTTTTGTGCGAAGTGTGAGCGCAAATTTTGTTTAAGTTGACGATATTTCTGCATTTCACGTGTGATCAGTTCGAACTCCGTGTCAGAAACATGATTATCATTCAGAGCCTTTGAGACAGAGCTGTTTATCGAGTCATGTTTTGCCACAGCCAGAGCATGGATTCTTGAGTGTTTATTAACTTTACGTTCAAGCTTTTTGTTGATAACAGACAGTCCAGCAGATGCTCCCCCTGAAAAAATAGCAATACCTCCTAATGGCACTCCAACCAAAGCGCCTAAACCTGTAAGTGATGTTGCGACAGCACCAGAAGACAAAACTGTCGTCATAGCGCCAAGACTGACCACGGAATAGTGAATCACTTTCCTGACCTTTTTATATTTTTTTAGAACAAGTCTGTAATGCTCGATTTCAGCGTTTATTTCTCTCAAATATTTACTAATCTCAGTTAGCCTGAAATTCTCGGCATTTGGTGTTGTAAGGAGGTTTGGATAGAGTGTTGTCTGAGTTTCTGTTTGTTCATAAGATGGTGCAGTTGGTAATACATTCGATGACATGGTTATATTTACAAAATTATTTTTTGTTTAATTTATTTCAATTTGAAACTGAAGAGGCAATCTGTTGAAGTCAAAGAGATTATTTTTCTCATCTCTTAATGAAAGCGTCATATGTGTAACGTGATTATCAGCAGAAACATCACGCAAAACGTTAAGATGTGTATTTTGGTAATGAATTCTTTCATAAGGTTTTCCTCGTATGTCAAAGCAAGCTAAAAGACTTGAAGGCTTTCCATTTAGCAAGCTTTGTTGCTTGTCGATAAGGTCACAGTTAATAAAATAATTTTTAGGATTTGAAACATCATCTATTACAATTTGTCTAAAATAATCCTTTATACTATTTTCTGAATTAGTATTATACCCAGGAATATTAAAGAACTTAATAAGACTTTTATTCAGTCCAAATTTTCCAATTTTGCTCTCGTTTGATGTTATTTACAAAGAACGGCCTGTAATGCCTTTTTCTACAAAAAAACAAATCTTTCTCTGGAAATAATTTTTCATCTAGGAATCCTTTTTCAAAAATATCCCCAATGTCATCCAGTGAGTAGTTTCCCATTCGTAAATAACGTGTTTTCTCATCTTGAGCGTTAACTTTTTTATAAAAAATTATTCCATCCTTTTCCAAACTATTCCAACTGTTGTAAAGAGAACAACTTAACAGCCGGATATAGCTTGGTTTCTGAATAGGCTGGTCAAAATATACCGTATGCGGATTTTCTCTTGTAACAACAGTTAGAATTACCATTTTATAATTAGAGAAAAATATTTTGTTTAAATATAAACATGGATGCGCTTCTAAAATGGATTCAGACACCACAAGCTGACAGCATTGCCAAAGTAGCACAACAAAAGGCATGGAAGACTTTTCTTGCAAAATACCCGAATGCTGATAAATCTAAGTTTGTTCCACAGACCGATTTCGCCAAAGACCACACAGCAACCTCAGAAATTTATTTCAAAGCAGGGCCAGGCTATTTGATAGACGTTTTTGGTTCAGACAGCAAATATTGGAGCCCAGAAATGAAAAGTGCGCTGGGTGTTGACCAATCATCAGAAGGGTTCCCTCAACAACTTGCACCAAGTGGTTTAAAAGGTGACTCTTTGTCGGTTCCTGCTGTTGGCTTTCACGATGCCGCATCGAGTTTGAAAAAAATATTTAATGACCAACTGAATATTTACGTAACACCTGACCAGTATTTCACAACAAAGTTCAGAGAGATATTTCAAAAAACCAAACTCACCCACCATTCAGGGAAAGAGTCCAAAACATGGCTAGCCGGCCCAAATATGAGATATTGGCCACAGCAGCTGAATTTTGCTGTCTGGTGCGCGACAACGGGCTGCGGTATCAGTCGTGAAATTTTCGAAGACAGCTCTGCTATCCCTTTACCACCGAATGTGCGAGCTTTTTACAAGTTTCATATATATTTTACTGTCAGGCGAATATTGTTTCAGATGGGGGGAATACAAAGCATAAGCGCTTTGCCTGGCGACCCTACTTTTAACCAGTTTAACAACAAGTATGACGTGGCTTCATACAAAAGAATATGTGCTGAGTTTGGAGTCGACCCGTCGAGTGATTTTCGTTACACAGCAGGCGCAAACCACGGCCTGGGAAGCGTTTACATATGGGTCTCAAACGTTGGACCATCTAAAACGTATACCAGTTACCCCGGTCATGATAAATTTTCAGACGAAGGCGGTACAGCGTCAAAAGGCACCTTGATTCAGTATATCGGGCCGGATGACGTTGCTAACAGGCAGTCAGACTTTTTTTGTCCCAATGTAGCAGAAGGTCTAACCCAGGCGGGTTTGGCGCGAATAAACCAGTCGATAGAGGCGTTCGTTTACTGTGTTTTGGGTTCACAGGTGAACGTTAGAAGCAGCATACTTGGGTCAGGAGGGCGCGCAAAGGAAGCGCAAAGTGAGTTCCTTGTGCTAGTGGAAGACTCAATAAGGCAACCGGATCTGGCAAAGTCAGTTCAAAGGTACCAACTTGCTGTCGACGAGGCAAAGGTGAGGCTTAACCTTGCTGTGTGTCCGGGGGCCTGGCTGATGCCTGCGCGGATGGTAATAAATATGGAAAGTGTAACTGGTTACAACAACCAGCTCAAACAAGCTTTGCCAGGCATGAAGCTCGGGGTTAACAACGAAGTGAATACAAGCACAAAAAAAGCAGGATTAAAGCTAATGGCAGGAGGGCCAACAAAGATAAACCCACCAAACAGCCACCCCTCAAACCCAATACACAAGGAAGCAACGAAAGAAAGGGGGCCCGCGCCTGAAGTGAAAACACCTGATGAGCGAGTACCAAATGCAAATAGCACTGAAACACACGAAAATAACAAAGCAGCTATTGCTGTTGGTGCCGTCGGGGTTGCGGCTTTGATTTACACTTTTATGCGCTAACGCTGCTTCTTAATGTATTTTTCCACAAGAAAGGCAACCGCAGCCAAAATCAGCAGCCAGGTGTGCTCAGCAAGAAAACCGATAGCTTGACCGGCGGCTTTGAAAAGAAAGCTAACAATTGAGCCAATAAGACCTGGCAGAGCTGATGCAACCTTTGAGCCAATATCTTCTAGACCTTTTCCCAATGCTTTACCGGTGGCTCTCAAAGCGTTTGTAATAGCCCCAATGACTGCACCAATTGTGACCCCAGCAGCAAGAACGATAGCTGTAACGGTCACACCATATTTTTTGAATATCTCCTTTACCCTCTCACGAAGTGGAAGCGCTCTTTCTCTTTCATCAATCTGCGTTTGCAAACGGGCAAGCTCCTCTTGTCTTTCCGCCACTCTTCCTTCGGCGGCTTGTTTATCAGAAGGTGATGTGTCTTCATTGTCGATAACTGCCTGATCTTCCTCGTTTTGGCGCTGCAGATCAGCTTCTTGCTCTTTCAGCTCATCCAACGTTCTTGTGTCGTTGAGCCTCGCTTCCATTGTGTTTCTTTCGCTCTCTTTGGCCGCCAGGCTTGCTCTAAGTTGGTTGACCCTGGTTTGTTCTTTGACTTTGGTTTTAGCCTGTTTCTCGAGAGCCGACACTTCTTTTTTTGCGTTTTCAAAATCCTTTTGATAATTTTTTTTCAGTTGCTGCAGTCTCCGCAGTTCTGATTCACTTTCAACGTTTGTGCCATGTTCTTGAGTGTGCGCATCAATCTGAGCTTGAGTTCGCTCGATTCTTATTCTAAGATCTTCCACTTCTTGTGTAGCTTTTTCTCTTTCAGAGGCGAGTTTTTCTGCATCTCTGAGTTCTTTTTCAGCTTCTCTTAATCTCTGCCGGTTTTCTCTTATTTCATCATTGTCTTGAGCAATCAGAGATTCAGCTTCTGGACCAAGTGATGTTTTGAACTTGTCTTTAAATTTTTTGAGAAGACCTTTCCCATCTTTTCTGAAAATGTCAGTCTCGCCACCTTTTGTTCCAAATGAAACGATTGTAGTCTCCTTGCCAGGCTCTTTGCTGAAACCGATTGGGCCTAATTTTCCGAAGTCAACTCTTGGAAACCTCCTTTTAATAAAATCTCTTGCTCTTTCAAGATAAGCTGGTTTGTCATCTTGATGAATAAAGCCCGTCAACAAAGGGGTTTCATCAAATGATGTTTCTGGAAGTCCGCTCTGTTCGTGCTGCATAGTTTGCATTTCATGTTGTTCACCACCATGGTAGGGGGTGGAAACCGTGCCAGGCTGAAATGGCTGGGTTCTGTTAGCCTCTTGTTCATCATCATCATCGTCGTCATCATCATGGTCAATATCGTGGTCAAGATCTGGTTGCTCCATACCAAATTCGCCACCTTCTGCCATCGAATATCAACAAAGTTGATGGAGTTATTTTATATTTACAATTGAAATTTTAATTGAACATTTTTATATTTCTTACAATAATGGACGGTGTACAGGAAAACCTTCGACCAACACGCAGTGAAAAAACTCTCGGCGCTCTAAAAGCGGAGCGCGCGGTAAAACGCATCACTTTCGAGCGCACAGAAGCAAATCCGCAGGAAACGCTTTATGTTTCGGTGCCCAAGCTGAATGAAAACGAGGTCATTGTTCCCGGCTCACTTGCGCTGCGCTTCAACATCGATTTGAGCGGAGGCCATGCCAACAACTTTCTTGTTGACAATGTTGGTCGGGCGCTAGTTGACAAACTTGTTGTGAAGTACTCTGGCACCATACTGCAGGACACAGTCGGTTACGACATTTACAAGATATTCGAGGACCTCTTCCTATCGCAGGAGGAGCGCGACAACATGCTGCAAGATGGAATACAGAGTGAGGACCTCAACAAAATTCGCTCAAACGCGGGTGATAAGAAGACCTCAGGCGTCGCTGCAGAAATCAAACTGTACGGGATTTACGGAACCAAATACAGGATCCGCCTTGACCACCAGATTTTGAACGACCACGGGACCTTTTATCCGCAGGCTCTATTCAACGATCTTGTGTTCGAACTGGCACTTGCGCCAGCCGATCGGGTCGTCAAAGGCTCCGATCCATCAAAACTGAAATATAAGCTGACAAACATCCAGCTGGAGTACGAGATGATAAAAAGCAAAACACTGGCGGATGCAGCCTTCAGCGAGTACTCAAGTGGCAAAGAATTTGCATATGACCACATTCAGCGTGACAAAGTGGTTACCTTTAAAAAAGGCAGTGACACAAGGCTTAATCTCAGAGTTAACCCGCAGATAAGGTCCCTCAAAGGCATCTTGCTACTCTTTGTCGAGCCCCATACTGCTGTAGCAAGGCAGTCAGAAGCGTACTTTAACCCAGACCTGACGAAAGTCAGTGTCACAGTAAACGGCTCGCCCAACAGGCTGTACAACAACGGACTTGAAGTAATTGATGTCTGGGAGGAGGTCAAACGCTTCTTTCTCAAAACCAAAAACAAAACACAGCACATGAATGCAACAAAGTTTTATACAGAAGACAAGTTCGGGCTTATGATCGATCTGCGTTCCATGGCTGACCACTCCATGCACGGAAGCGGCACGCGACTTGTAAACACAAAGGATGGAGTACAGCTGGAGCTCGAGAGGAATGCAAGCGGCTCTGGCAATGTGAACTGCCACATTTACGTAATCAGTGACGCGCAGATGAATATATTAGGAAGGCAATTAGAATCTGTGCAGTACTAATAGAAATGGATCCGAGCAAGATACCCTTCAATGCTCTGATTGTGGGCCCAACGAATTCAGGCAAATCGAGGTATGTGGTGGACCAGATCTACGGCCCTTTCCGCGGTAAGTTCGACTACATTGTGCTTA
Organism: Meandrina meandrites; assembly: GCA_963693305.1. Taxonomy (NCBI): domain Eukaryota; kingdom Metazoa; phylum Cnidaria; class Anthozoa; order Scleractinia; family Meandrinidae; genus Meandrina; species Meandrina meandrites. The sequence continues at coordinate 35,581,250 of OY855910.1, forward strand.
TCTGCCCAACATTCGCGCACAACAAGACCTACCACCGAATTGGTGAATATGATCCAAGAATGATTGTGATTATTTGCAAGCAGCATGAGGTTGAAATTTTTTTGAATATCGTGACCTGGCTGTTTGAGGGCACCAACACGCTCATAATCCTAGATGACTGCGCAGCCTCCAAAGATGTGAAAGGGCGCACAGGCCAGCTGGTGAATCTTGGCTTTTCTGCTCGACATATCGGAATCAGCGTTTGGGTGCTGACCCAGAAGATAACCAGCATAACACCTTCCTTCCGGGAGAACGTGGCGGCTATAGTTCTATTTTACACTCCCTCAGCCAAAACCACGAAGGCGATCTTTGATGATTACGCGGGCGAACTCTCCCACGATGAGTACAAAAATCTGATTTCAAAGCTGAAACAGCGGAAGTTTTCTTATCTAGTGTTCTCGCTTCGCTACCCCTACGGTATTCATTTTGAATTAAAAAAATTAAAGTTGTATATAGTTACAATGGCTGAACAAGAGTTCGCAGAAGTTATAAACCTACTGGAAGCCCAGCCGTCAAGCGGCCCAGCTGGTAGTATTGTGCCAGACTTAACAAGTTTAACTGCCCCCGGACCTGACATTCCTGCTCTTCGTGAGCAGCTGGCCGTGCTTGTATCAACAGGCAAAGCCAAAGAGGCCATCGGAGTGCAATTAACACATCAGCAGTTGAAACGCTTGACTGATAAAGAAGTTGAAAAGTACTACAAGAGGTATTAAACCTTCGTTGGCAGCAAGACAACCGAAAGCATGATTGACAGCCTGCTTACGCTTCTGACAAGAGGCCTGCAAATGGTTGTTGAAATAGATGACATTGATGCAATGAAAAAAGAACTAAAAGAAGACTTCATTATTAACAAAGAAATGACAGATTTTGTCGGCAGTCTCTCTTTGAAATATGGAAAATTTCTTGCTCCTATTTCTGCTGCTTTGATAACAGCGAAGCACATTGATTTTAACTCGCATTTGCAGAGAAAGGATGAAGCAAAATTAGAAGAAATTTCTGAGCATACCTCACCAACTGCTGAACAATTCCAGACAAATTCTGAGTAATTTCTAAGTATTATTTTATTTGCTTAACATATACGCTTTGTTTCAAAATGTCAACCGAACAATCCGAGCAGGGCGAGACCCCGCAGGTCGATATCACACAGCAAGCAACAACTCCAAAGCCAACTTCAACCCCGCAGCGTGCAAAAAATCCCAAGCGTGTGGCTGCAGGCAAATTGGTTGCTGAAAGAACGCGGCTGGCCCGCGAACAACAGAAAAAAGCAGCAGCTGAGGCTGCTATTATAATCACAAACAACAAGACAAAGGCTGCTGCCCCGCCCCCTGAGCCAGACCCGCCTATTGCAGATGAAACACCAAAGAGTACCGAAGAAAAAAATAGCAGTCTCAGCACCACCCAATGGATTGGTGTTATCGGCATAGTAGTTTCACTGATTGGGATTTATTACAAACGTGAAGAGCTCAAGGCCGTATTCAACAAAAAAAAGACACCTGAGCCACAACCTGTTTGCAAAAAGACACCTGAGCCACAGCCTGCTCGCGCAAAACAGCCCAGAGGTGTAAAACATTTGGATTGAATATTTACGAATTAATATTATACCTGTATCATATATCATGAAGAAAGTTGATGTTCCACAAGTTCTTATCTCAACCGCGGCCATTTTTGGAATCGGACTGATTTGGTACGACTTCAATGTGAAGGTTTTTAATACTGTCCGCGATCTTTTGAATGCCACATTGTATAACCCGGATGCAGAAGAAGAGACAAATAATTAATTTTGATTTAAACTTTTGTATGTTTCCATTTCTATACTTACAAAATAATTTCAGACAACAAGCTTGTTAAAACCATCATGGATGCTGCTACTATCACCGGTTTGGCCGCCGGCATCGGCTGGGTCGCAAAAAAGGTTGTAAAAGAGAATTTTACTTCTGACCCCAGCAGCAGTGCGATGAACTACGTGAAGTTCACAGCCGTCATGGCGGGCAGCATTGCGCTCAAACAGTACCTCGAGGACCAAAAAACCCTTCCCACCAGCGTCTGAAATTAATGATTTGAAAAAAACTCTGCTCTGATATATATCACAATGGCAAGTATCGCGATTATGGCTGGTGGGGCTATATTGAATGCTGCTGCTTTTATCGGTGGCAATTATCTTGCGAAGGCATTTGGCGGAGGTGACGCTGCACTTGACGAAAAAGTACGACATGATAAAGCTCTCGAGGCGTATCAAGCGGCTTACGCCAAATACTCCCGTGACCGCACCAAACTTCTAGACTGGATTGCGACTAATACGCAAATAAAAGAGCAGGCCAAGCAGAACTTTACCAACACTGACTACGCCTTCAAACTGTATAACAAAGCGCACCCTGACAAACAAATGATACTCCCCAAAGAACCCAAGTTCTCAGATTTCTATCAACCAAGCCAGCAGCAAAAAAATGGTGAACTCATGTTCGTGGGTGCCGGGGCTCTTGCTCTGGGCTACGCTGCCTTCCGTTTCCTTTAGTGGGGTAAACCCCACACCCCAGAGTTTTAAACTTTTTTAATTCCTTACTTATATTACACGATGGATGCCAAACTCGCAAAGACATACTATAGTCCTGGGGGCTACTGGAAAGGTTTTGCCGCAATCAAAAAATTATCCGAAGCTGCCAAGGTACCAGAAGAAACCGCAAAAAAGTGGCTGTTCAAGCAAGCACTCTGGCAGATATTCCTCCCAGCACCGAAGCGCATTCCTCGGCCGAAATTCGACGTTCCTACACCAAACAAAGTGCACCAGGCGGATCTTCTTTTTTTGCCACATGACAAACTACCTCGCGGGCGCAAAGTTTTCAAATACGCACTCACTGTTGTTGATGTGGCCAGCCGCTACAAAGAGGCTGAACCCTTGACCTCTAAAAACTCTGATGAAGTTGCCCTGGCTTTTAAGAGAATTTACAAACGCTCACCTCTGAAATGGCCTAAACTGCTGCAGGTTGACCCTGGGCGTGAATTCATGGGCGCTGTTACAAAAGAAATGGAAAATCACAAAACTTACATTCGGCGCGGACGAGTTGACATTCACCGTGACCAGGCCATTGTTGAACGTTTCAACGGCACCCTGGCTGAGCGCTTGTTCGGGCACCAGTATGCCGTTGAAATGCGCCTGACTGAGGGCCAGCGGTCCACTGCGTGGGTAAAAAGGCTTCCTGAAGTTGTGGCCGCTCTGAACAACGAAGTAACAAGCCTTATCGGCCAGAAACCCGCCGTTGCCATCAAAGAAAAAAATGTTTATGCAAAACCATCGACACCTTATTTGAGGCCTGTTGGAGAAAGGGAAAAAAAGCTCCCCTCTCTTGTGAATGTTAGGTATTTGTACCAACCTGGCGAGCTTGAAGGTGGTGTGAAAAGAGCCACTGATCCAATCTGGTCTTTGAAAGTTTACAACATTGAACGATCTTTTACCAAACCGAATCAGCCCGTTCTCTACTATTTACACGACGGGCCCAAGCGCGGCTTCGTGCGTGAAGAACTGCTGGTTGTTCCTCCAAACACACAATTACCCCCTGAGCAACAACTATAACATTTATTTCTGCATCTCTGTTAAAGCTTCTTCTATTTCTTCCATTTCTGTAGTAGCAAATAAAGCTTCTATTTCTTTCATTTCTGTAGTAGCGAATAAAGCTTCTATTTCTTCCATTGCACTGTTGTACCCGTAAGCTTTTGTATTTACCCCGTCGTCAGCTATCCAGCGCTTTGAATCAAACGGGGACAGTGAAATTTTATTTACATGCATGCCGTAGATCTGGTGCCCCTCACTTCGCAAAATGTTCATTCCGTGCCACATCTGCTCTTTGCTGAACAGCGCCTGCTTGTACTGCTCGTGCTTGATTTGCTTCTTCACAACGTTCTTTTTTACGCCTTTCGCTTTTCTTACGTTTATTTCGTCCACTTTTATCATGTTACAGCATTGCGACACTCTTGCTTTCGGATGTTTCTTTTTTATTTTTTTGACCAACTCTGCGTCTTTTGTCATTATTGCCTGCACTTTATTCCCTTCGCAGGCGCACTCTTTTATTTCCGTCTCAGGGAAGTCTTTCTTTATTTTGTCTATTCCCTTTTTGCTTTCACCTTCCGTCATGATTGAGTACATCTTTGACCTCAGGCCCACATACTCCGATATTGGGGTCCCCGCGCACTCGTCTTTCATTTTTCCCAGTGCCTTTTTGTTCACTGTTGAGTGGAGCGGATGCTCCTTCGGGTAGTCTGATGTATCATAGAAGTTTTCGTTTGCTTTTATGTCTTTGTAGACGTCCTCTGTTTCTATCTTCAGCAGCAGGCTGTCCGTGTCAGTTTACAGGAGCTCGCATTTCTCACCATACTTCTTTTTCAAGTGGTTGTAAAAGAAGTCGTACATAAGTATCTTGCTTTTATCAAGGATTGTCATTCCTGTGTAGACCGGCTTGTTGAGCAGCAGGCGGCTTTTGTGCATGTCAATACCCACCAGGTCGCTTGTAAATATTACGTACCTTGCGTACAAAGGGCTAGCGACCAATTTCCTTATTTTGTCTTTCTCATTGCTGCGAACTATTTTTATGTCTACTCGGTTTCATAGGTTCTCCATGGTTTTGCCAAAAACTGAGTTATTCATCAGCTTGTAAAAGTTCTTTTCAAAGTCATTCTTTGCTTGCTTTCTGAATTCTGTATTCATACGGATGTACGGCTCCATCCAACACTCTTGTTCGAACTCCAGCACCCTTTTTACGCGCTTCAGTTTCATCCCCTGCTTCAGATAGAACTTCAAGTTTTCGTAGTGAACCACGTAGTCATTTTTGTCCTCAAGTGTCAGCAGCAGTTTATTGCTGTTTGGGAGTTTCAGGTCCAATTCTTTTATCAGATTATTTTGGTAGTCCGACATGTTTTCTTTTTTCACGACCTTTTTCTCTGGCGCCAACGGGTAGCTGTTGTGTTCTTTATGCAGCTCCGCCGGGTACTCCAGGTCTACTTCAAGGATCCAGCCTTTCTTGGCGTTTTCTTTTTTGTTCATTATTTCCTCCTCTGTCGGCATCACACGTTTCCATTTGAATCCGCTTTTGGGGAGAGGCTTGCTCATTGCCCAGCCGTACAGGTTGTTTGCGTCCAGATACATTATATAACTGTTCGGTTTGCTTGGGTTATAATCCGATACCAAAGGATTGTTTGCCTTTGCATATCTTTTACTTACCATCGAGATTCCACCCCTTATCCCCCTTTCCACAAATAGATGCATTTCAAGGTCTGTAAACAACTCGAGCTCGACACCCGTCTTTTTCAAGAGCGCGTCCCATGAGAGGCCTGGTGATGTGAAATAGTGCGCTGGATCAAGACCGTACTGCCCCAAACACAATTTACGGAAATTTTCAAATACATCTGCCAACAGAGCTACATCCGTTTTCACATAAAGGTCGTGGTAGTCTCCCAATGTTTTGCATTTGAAAGTCTCCAGACTGTCTTCGCGTGTACGTATTCATCTTCTGTAATGTGCTCGTCATTTAGTTTGCTGTAGAAGTCTTCTTTTTTGGGCAGACTTGTTTCGCTGAATTTTTCAAATGAATCCATGTACTCGTATGGGTAAATTCCCTTTTTGTAAAGCAGATCACAGCCATTTGATAATGTTGATGTGATTTTTAGTGCCTCCTTTGGCGTTGCTTTTACCAGCGAGTCCAAGCTTCCTTGCAAAAAGTTCAAGCTGTCTATGAAACGCAGACCATCGACCGAAATGGTTATGTACTTCTCCATGTTGTTTGCGACGCATTTCACCTCTTTTTGCAAATTTGCCATCTCTTGCATTAAATGGTGCGCGTCGTAACCCCTCAGATTGTGAAATACAACTGGTATCTGGTCCGTCTTGGGATTTATTCTCAGTTTAAGATTACATGCGTTGTGCGCCGCTCCTTGGTAGTTACCCGTTAAGTGGCAATGATCTTTTACCGCGTCTCTGTAGTTTTTCTGTAGTAAAGGTTTTTCACATAAATAACAGTTGGTTTTCTCTTTTGCTTTCCACTTGCCCTTTTGCTCCGGTTTTTTTAGTATCATAATTTCAAATTCACCTTCTTCTGTTCCTGCACATCCCACTTCTTCTAATGCTTTCCTTTGATCTTTTTGCTCTTGAAAAAAGCATCTCTTCTGATATTGACCCTGGTATTTTTCTTTTTTTGATATAAGACCTTTAGTGTAAACCGGCAATGAATCTCAATAGTTTTCTTTTACCAGTTTCTTTTCACAGATATGACAGTTCTCTGCGGTTTTAAAGTCATACCAGTCTTTGTGTGTCATTGTTATAGGTTTCGGTTTGGTGAGCATTTCTCTTATTTTTTCCTTTTCCTGCATTATGCTTTCCAGAAATGACTTTACCGCTCCCTCACCCCTGTAAACTTTTTTGCTTGTTACTTCTCCATCGCTTTTCACCACAATGTATGAATACCCGCACGCTTCATGCCACTCGGTCTTTTCTGTGTAACTTTTGTATTTTTTTTCCGGGTCTCTCTCACAGCCTTGTATCTTTTTTACCAGTGCCTCAAAGTCTGCGTATATCACGTAGGGCGCTTTCATCTGTTTCTGATGATTTTGAAAAGCAAGTATGTTTTCCCCCTCTTCCGGCATATCTATTTTTGTTGGTCTGCCATTAACTCCGTTGCAGTACTTTTCGTGATCCACCAGCATGTGCGCTCTTGTGAAACGTGTTAAGCACTTCATGCAGTAGAAAGTTTTATTGTTTATTGCCTTATCGAACAGCAAAGCGCTTTCTCTTTTTACCCAACAGTAATGCTGTATATCTTTTGACTCAATCAACATAAGGTTTATTCTTTTCACGCTTTTTTCTTTACTGCTTATTCTGTACACAATCACGGTGTCTTTTTCCCATCCGAACACGTTTATTGCCAGGTTTGGATTTTGTTTTTCAAGCTTGTCGATTTGTTTTACCGGTGTTGGAAAGTCAATTCCTTCATAGTTTATACCATCGTTAACCGGATATTTGCTTGGTCTTTGTGCGTGCCTTCCATCTTTTGGAGGAAATAATGCTGCTCTAAGTGCCCACTTCAGGCATTCGTTGTCTTTGTTTTGCACGTTAATTATTGCCTTCTTTTTTGCCAGATCGGCTGGAAGTGGCAAATAGGTTCCTCCGCGCAGTGGCTGATATTTTGCAACATTCACGTATGCTATCTCTATACTTTCAATTTCCCATCCTGATCCTAGCAATGACCAGTTTTCTATTTCTCCCTTTATTCTTCCCATAAATTCATCATATTTTTGTTCTATCAGTTCTTTGTCATACCTGTTAAAAACGTGCGGCTGGTCCTCTTTAAAATAGTGCGACATTTCTTGCGTTTCTCCGTTTCTTTCTATTTCAAAATTTACTTTTAGCCCGAAGCTCACCTTTACACTTCCCAACTTAAGAATTTCCTGTTCAATCAAATTAGTATACTTTTCTTTATTTGCACTTCTAAACATAAAAATATCTTTATTGTTTGGATTTGTTTTGGATACATCCATTTTCCAAACACGAAGCCAATCTTGGAAATTACTTTGGCTTATTTTAAACACGTCACGTACAGGAACTAGTTCAGGTTGTAATGGTTCAGGTAGGTTTCTGTTTTGCCCCCTTGATAATGGACTGCAAAAATTTTGCAGAACATCTGACGAAAATTTCGCGGCTGCCATCTCCACGTATATACAAGTGCAGATAATTGTTCAAATGGAAAATAATTCTGGACCACTTTTGTATATAGACAGTGCATACATTTCTTCAATAGAAAATAATTTTTTTTTGTGTCACGTCCGATTTCGCACCGTAGGACCATGTCTCGAAAAGTTTGTTTTGTCGCTGTGTTTGCTGTGTTTGCGCTTCTGCAGGTTTGTTTGCTGCTGTGTCTGCGCTTAACTTCCATTTTAGAGTTAATTTTCTCTCAAATACCACCACACACATATAAAGTACTGCGTTCTGGCCCACTTTTGTGTACTAAAATTTTACACAAAAAAATGAGGCCCTTTAGGGCCGAATTTTTTTGTTTTAAAATGTTTACACATAATAGTGGGCCAGAACCAGTACTTTATATGTGTGTCGTCAACTGAACCAGTTGATTCCGTAAACCAAGAGAATCACCTTCACCACGATGAAATTTCCAAACACTTTTCGCTTTCAGAACCCACACACAATGTTCTCACCCAAAGCTACATAAAAATCAAGACTTGGAATAGAGACTTCAGACCAACACGGCCCAATAAGGTCGAATCTATAGCAAAACAAAAATGGCCGTACCTTGAACCGAAAACAAATATTCATAACAACGATCCAAATATACAAGCCGCAATTTGATTGGTCCTTGATAGAATCCCAAATCTGATTGGTGTGAAATACATACATGAATGATCCACTCAACCATCCACTTAATAGCCAAACACGTCTTCATGCCGACTAAGAGTTATTTTTTTAAAAAAATAACTCAATAATTACATCCGCCCATCCGCTCCGTTTCGGCTGAAATTAATCGCAAAATAAACATTGAGCATGAGTCAAACCTGTTTCCTCGGGCGTCCGCATCTCCTTCAACCCTTACAAGACAATATCTAACAATATATTTTTGCTGCAGTACAAAGCAATTTCATACAGAAAAATATCCATTTTTTATAAGGACTCATATCAGCTGTATGGCAATAAAAAAATGAGCTTTTTACATGTCAACAGAAATGTCTTGTCATTTAAATACATGCATTTGGCTATCCATCAAAGAGGCAAAACAAGGGAGTAAAGAACAAGTAGTCAATTTCAACCACATATTGCAATGGTGAACAATAGTGTCAAACAAAACAATTGAAATAAAAAAGCAACACGAGAATCAAGTAAAGAGATTTTATTTTTTTCAACAATGCAACAACCTTTTATTAATAAGCTTTCGCTTCTGGTTTGTAACAATTTGTTATGCATCTCTCATCATCATGAGAGATGATGATTTTCCCCTTTTTTCTAAACCTTTCACCACTGTGAGATTATGAGATACTGATGTCAGAAATCTGCAATAAATGGGGATCACCAAATTCCTTGAAGAGATTAAGTCTACCATAAATATAAAATCAGGCTTAATTACTGATATCTGTATGTATGATTGACTGCAATACACTGATCCAGGAAAAAAATTCAAAGTTGCATGGAAGCGAGGCCTAAGGGCACTCGCTGGCTAAAAATTATTGAGATTTTATAAGTGTGTGGAGCATTCTGAGGCAGAAAACAGCATTTCATTCATAAATTAGCCACAACTTTGATCCCAGTATAAGTTCAAAAGTATAAAAAGAAGAAATTTAAAGTCTAACTGAAAAGAGAAGAAATTCTAACAGCTTAGCGGTAAGATTTCGATTGATTTATCATTGCCTCATTAGTGTTACCTGAATTTTAGCCATTCACTTGTAAAAACCTACACTCAGTTTTGGATTTTGTTGATCAAATAAAACGGAACCATCCTATGATTCACAAGAACTTTTGAGAAACAGATTTTGCTTTGAGAGACCCTTTGATTTCCAATCTGAATGAAAATTTCAGGTATTGACATAGAATCGAAGAGAAACTCGTGAAAACAAGACTCGCAAATATTTTTAAGTTTCTAATTTTGTTGGTTTGTTTTGACAGAGAAGCTGGTATAAATGTGTCTCCCAGTTTGTTGTAACATTTGCCAGCCATAGAAAATTCTCAACAATAGAAAAGCATTCAGTCAGCTTTCAATATGTCAGATTTGGAATGGCGTACAGCACAGCACTCTGACACTCTGATCAACATGACCAATGGAGCCTGAAAAACAGAGAAGATATTAACAAGCCATTACCAATGCTGCTAGGTATTTGCTGGTATCCAACAAGGAGGTTCATGAAGGGGTATGATGAGAACTGGGGTTTACCTTTTATTGGACTGGGAAAGTGGGATTTACTGCATTGGGACTGGGATTCAAACACTGGGGAAAATAAATTGAAATGGGATTTCTATTCTTCAACTGTCTCCAACTCTATTATTTGACACAACTGATGCTCCACACAGTCACATAGTTTTAAGTGCTGTCAGTTTTCCTGCTCCATAGTTCGCTGACAATTGAAATGACATGATCATGTTTGCATGTGTGGGGGATAACAAAATAGTGTCTGGTTCAGAAAATGTTTCATACACTATGGCCATCAAAATCATTAATCAAGTATTTTTCAGCAAAATAATACAGCTATCCACACAGAAAATTGCAAATCTGTGTTGAGCTTGAACTACAACCAGAGTTTTTCAAAAGAAAATTATACAGAATTTTGGAACTGAAGATTCCGTAGGCGTTGCAAAGGAATAAATATTTGAACATTTCGGATCATTTTATTTATTTTCAGTACTTTCTAAATGCTTGGCTACCTGGGTATCCAGTCGTTTCGTACCCACGACAAGTTCGTACCCAGACGTTTTGTACCCAAATGTAAACGATTTGTACCAAATCTCGGTTGGTTCGTACCCAACCCTCTGGACAATTCGTACCTTGGCCAACATTCATAATAAAAGCATCTTTGAGAATAATTAAAGATCAAGATCAACCGAAGTTACCTTGAATTATGTTGACTGTTTATCCTCCTTGATTCATAAGTGCATTTTGATTAAGAAAATCGGCTTAAGCACGCACAAACGTGACAAGCTTCTCAAATTCTCTCTGCGTGCGACATGTCGTTAAAGATGTAACAAGTAGGATACAAGTAAACCCCTTTTGTTTATTAAGGACGTTCGCGCGAAAATTTTCTAGTCGATAGATTTTTCTAAAATTCTTACTGAGGACGGATAATGAGTTACTTGTGTCAGAAATACAAAAAAAAAGTGGGGGTCACCGACTTCGTTTCAGAGATAAAGTCTGTAAAAAACTACCCTGATTTTGAAAAATTGGCGCACGTAATTTCGCACGGCTTTCAAGGTTTGTAGTTTAAATTATCGATGATGAGAAAACGGAGGCAAACGATCTTGGTGATATTTTGAAAAAGTGCGTCTGTTGCGTAAATAATTTTAAGTGTTACCATCTTTTATGCAAAACTTAGCCCTGGGAGAGGCATTTGAACCCGTCGTACGGCAAAACGAAAAGATCGAAAAGCGGAATTCGAACGTGCGTGGGGCAAAAAAAATCAACCTTTTAATCGATAGATTTTTTTCATTTTCTCACAAAACGTAGATAATCGTTAACAAAAATGATCTGTTAAGAAAAAAGTAGGGGCCACCGACCATTAAAGCGAGCAAACAGCAAGCGAAATTATCGCAACGGCTACTCACCCTATATGTGGTTGGAAAGTTTCGTCAGCGCGCGCGCTCGATGCATGACGTGGCGTAGCGTTGCGACAGGAGTTACGTGCGCAGTAAGGATGCGCATGGGAGTGACTATTCTGCACTCAGTTGATGTTGTGAGACAATAGGGAGACACCTCATGACATTTTATACCACGTAACACTCAGTCGATGTAGTGAATACAAAACAGCACTCCGGTTAGCCTATTTAGCATTGCGGTTAGCCTACTATACACTTCGGTTAGCCTACTATGCACTCCGGTTAGCCTACTAGCACTCCGTTTAGCCTAAAAAGCACTCCGGTTAGCCTACGTTAGCTTAGTTTGCTTGCGGTTAGCTTTATATTAAGGTTAGGATATATAGCCAAAATTTTACATTTTCTCGCAGCCGGTCGTCGGTAGCCTAGTGGATATCGTTCCCGCGCGGTAATCCGACGGCCCGGGTTCAAATCCTCCTGTTGACACTTTTTTTAACTTGAAAAAAAAAAAAATGTTAAGTGTGATTTCTACTTCATGTATGAAAAAATGAGAAGTCTCACAACATCAACTGAGTGCTGAATAGTCACTCCCGGATGCGCATAAACAATTAGCGCGAACGAAGTCCAGCAATTTTTAACTTTAGATTTAACAGTTTCCGGTTGAATCCGAGCCCGCGCAACACACGTCAATAGCGAAGACAAGATTGTTAAACCTCGCGCGCTTCGCTTTTTCATTTATTACGTTAAAAATTATCGTGTTTTAATAGCTTTTTCTTTTTCGATTTTGAGTCGCTCGTGATCGGGACAAGCCAATTTACAAATTGTAAAGAAAGTTTGACAAACATATATTGTAGCAGTCTTATCACAGTCAACAAGTGACAAGTTAGTTTAAAACAATTAAAACAATAGGTTGTAGTATACTATTTGTAAATGTAAGAATTTTTCAGTCATAAAGTAGTAGGGTATTTGCGATATGATAGTAAATGGAAATTTAGGATGCTTGATGTTATATTGCATAAAATAAATAAAATAAATTCATTTGTATCTGTTGAAAATATGTTTGTTTGTGTGTATTATCCATGACTCGTCACTCACTTATCATGGCATTCCGTTTTGGCTGAGAAATTCAATTTACAAAATAAAAAATATGAAAAGAAACATCTATCGATCCACACACATGCTATAAAAAAGTAATCTTTTGTAGAAAACTTGTTTTTGCCAAGTGCAACAATGGATGACAAAAAGGGAAGATAAAAACGTTGGTAGCCGTGAAATTAACACGTTGATTTCAGAGTAGCTAGCAATACACTTGCAAAGGCCCCTCGATGGACAAGGAAGAAGACGACTATTGCCAAATCAACTTTTTATTTTTAATAAAGGTTATTAAAAACTTTTTCTGTTTTACAACTTCATGTTACAAAATGCAAGACCACGGTAAACTGAAACTCAATAGCAATACAGTCTTCTGATGTCTGGAATGACTCAAGCATACTTACGATCCTCTACAATAGAGGATCGTACAGAGGGGGTCTCTGGCACGATTCACGGACGAAAAAAATAATGAATCACGGATCACGGATATTGAAATTTCATTTTCCCGAATCACGAAAATAAGTACTCTTTTATCCTGTTCTTACACTACAAATAGTGTTTGAAGAAATCAAAATTGATTAAGAAATTACGAAAATAAGAAAGAAACATACTCTTTTATCCTGTTCTTACTCTACAAAGAGTGTTTGACGTTACGATAATTATATGGAGATCACATTTGAGGTCTCGCGTCTTAAAATCGCGCAAAATAAAGTCAATAAAGTTGTGAAATCACGAATATCGGTTATTAATTCAAGCTCTTCACGTTTCACGCAAAACCTTCTGGTCAAGGGTCACAGAGAATAAATTTATTAAATTCATGTTTCACGGAAAATAAAATCAGCTTATCACGCATCACGAGAATACCCCTGTACGACCCTCTCAATACCATATCATTGAAATAAGCCTACCTTTCATCACCAGACTTTGAATACTGCCAATATAGAGGGTCCCCCATACCCCTTTGCAAAACTGAATCACGTAAAAATATTTGGCCTTTTCACGCGTCACGAATAATTACCATAATGTTTTCACGTTCACGCAAAAATCAAGGCGATCCCAGTTTAGACTTAAGCGCTCGGAAGGCGTAAGACCGCAAAAATTTGATTTGAGTGTTGCATATCACGTCTCGATAGCTTACAAAGTTTCATCTGTTCAAAACCTAACCACAGAGCTAAAAACAAAGACATACATTTACTAGAACACTGAAAGAATTGATAATTAAGCCACGAACAAGAGATGATTCACCAATCACGTCTAATTCAACTCTTCGTTCACGGGTCACGTTTAAGTTAAAAATTGCTTTCACGTGCGCGTGAAAAGATCTTGAAATTGGCAATCACGAATCACGAAAAAATAAAAGCTTCAATCACGTTTCACGGAAAAATAAATTACTCCAATCACGCTTCACGTAAAAAGTATAGGGGGCCCTCAATATAGCCTTCTTTGAATTCTGGTATGACACTTTACAAAACAATTTTTACTTCGCGCTATTAGGCAGCGAATTGCAGCGAAATCGCAAAGCAACCGATCGACCGAGCGAGTCAACATAAATAATTCAAACCGCTGAGCATGGAGTGACTGCCCCGCTTATTCCCCGGTCCGGCATGCAAAGGCTGTGATTTCTGGCACATCCCCCGCCTAACAGGGAACCAAAATGGAGTGAACCTGAAGTGAAAGCCCCGCTTTTACCCCGCTCATGCCCGAGGAGGGGGGGTCGGGGATTTCAAATGACTGGTGCATAACGCGTTCATGGCTTATATTTATTTCGACTTCGTTAAACACGATACTTAACAAGAAGAAGATACTGTTAGACACAAAACAACTTGGTCATAGGATAATTTGTTGGGTACGAAACGTCTGGGTACGAAGTGGTCGTGGGCACGAAACGACTGCCCCAACCAGCTTAGTTACAACCACCCACCGGACCATCTATATGCAGATAAACAAAGTGCCTAAGCCACGGTCATAAACGTAATAACTGTTAAAGGGGCAGTATCACGAGAGGTCTTCTACGTTTTTTGTGTGAACTATGCTAGAATTATAAAGGTGCACTCAATGATTAACAAAAAACCTTTAAACGGCAAAAAAGGCATAACCGCAGTCTATAAGATGTGAACAAACCATAATCAATGATTTTTTTAGTGATTTTCCTCCAAGTAACGCTGTCAAAATTGAAAACGTCGGCCCGACGTTTTCAAGTTTTAAACCACTTCTTTCCTACCTGTCCGTAGCCAAACCAGTTTTAAACAACTTTCGTGACTAGTACAGTGCATTTTAGCAACGCCAGGCAATTATTAGTGGAGTTCCAATTAATACCAACACATTCATTGGATTTTCAAGTAGCACTAAAACTTGGTGAGACTGCCCCTTTAAGTATCACGTAATCTTGCAAATTATATAATGTCTTCACACTAATGGCAAACACGAGGAATCATGACAGCATGCATACCTGCCAACCCCCAGGGGACAAAAATCTGGAGACGTCCAGAAATCTTTGCAACCCCCCCCCCCCCCCCCCCCCCCCCACAACCCCCCAAATCGCGAACCAAAATCCATGCTGGCAATCTTCATTTCAAGAATGAAGTGTAAACAGTGTGCGAAAACTGCACCAACTTTCTTCCATGTATTGTGCGATTGGATTGGATGATTTCTGACCAATTAGGATTCTTGTGAAATATAATATCGATTTGATCACTCTGTTTCCCATTTTCCGATGTTTTCCGATTAAGAACAGCTCAAATAAGAGCACTAAATCCACTTCTTGTTTTAATTTCCTTTTTGGATTTTTGAAAATAATGAAATTGATGAAAAAAACAAATTGAAAAAAGCCACGTTAGGTATTTCCCGGGAGATTTGGTGCTCTAACCGGGAGACCGGGGGAGACCGGGAGAGTTGGCAGGTATGAGCATGGGGGACATGGGGGAGTGACTATTCTGCACTCAGTTGATGTTGTGTGACTTCTCATTTTCGGGAACGCTATCCACTAGGCTACCGACGACCAGCTGCAAGGAACCGTAAAATTTTGGCTATATATCCTAACCTCAATATAAAGCTAACCGCAAGCAAACTAAGCTAACGTAGGCTAACCGGAGTGCTTGTTAGGCTAAACGGAGTGCATAGTAGGCTAACCGAAGTGTATCGTAGGCTAACCGCAGTGCTAAATAGGCTAACCGTAGTGCTGTTTTGTACTCACTACATGAACTGAGTGTTACATGGTATAAAATGTCATGAGGTGTCTCCCTATTGTCTCACAACATCAACTTAGTGCTGAATAGTCACTCATAGTCACTCCCATGAGCATGGCGATAATCACAGCGATACGATTAGAGCTACCTGTTTAACACTCGATGTAGGAGATTAAATGGACTGATCATTTTTTCTGTCAATTGCTCGGAAAATAGCACCTCCCGTGAGCGTCTTTCCCATTGGCTGATTCCTGTTAAGGAAATTTATTCCTTCACCACTACAGTTCCTATCTTTTGCATTGTTCTTTGTACATTCTACTTACTACGTATGTGGATGTAACGTATTCAATTTTGTATCTAGGTGTATCGCCTCTGCAGGTCTGATTGGTCTGTAAATCACCTGTATCTGTAAGTGTAATCAGTGTAAACTGTAATCGCCTTTATTAGAGCGAATCGCCTGTATCGGTCTGTATCAGAGTGTATCGCTGTATCGGATTGTATCAGAGTGTATCGCCTGTATCGGATTGTATCAGAGTGTATCGCCTGTATCGGATTGTATCAGAGTGTATCGCCTGTATCGGTCTATATCAGAGTGTATCGCCTGTATCAGTCTATATCAGGATGTATCGCCTGTATCGGATTGTATCAGAGTGTATCGCCTGTATCGGTCTATATCAGAGTGTATCGCCTGTATCAGTCTATATCAGGGTGTATCGCCTGTATCGGTCTATATCAGAGTGTATCGCCTGTATCAGTCTATATCAGGGTGTATCGCCTGTATCGGATTGTATCAGAGTGTATCGCCTGTATCGGTCTATATCAGAGTGTATCGCCTGTATCAGTCTATATCAGGGTGTATCGCCTGTATCGGTCTATATCAGGGTGTATCGCCTGTATCGGATTGTATCAGAGTGTATCGCCTGTATCGGATTGTATCAGAATGTATCGCCCGTATCGGTCTATATCTGGGTGTATCGCCTGTATCGGTCTATATCAGGGTGTATCGCCCGTATCGGTCTATATCAGGGTGTATTTTCTCTTCAAGTTAATATTATTTATTTACCTACTAGAAGATGGTTTTCCATGTTCTATAAGAAAATAATGCACGCTTGAGGTCTAGAAAAGCTGCTGCTGGTGGCATTCAGCTGCTTTTCTAGACCTCAGAAGTACATTATTTTCTTGTAGGACATAGGAAAACCATCTTCTAATGGGTTTAGAATATAGCATAGAAATGCAAATAATTAAAAAAAGAAACACTTTTGCGCGCGCGTGCTGATCTGAATGAACAAACACTACGCCAAGAAACCTGACGACAGCAATCAAATCCATTTTAATGCTGTTTTGCAGTCGAAAGTGAATTTCTATATCGCTGTACTTACCTTGAAAAACCTTTGCAGCCCGTTTCGTGTTTGCTTTTGTGCTCTTAGTGTATGATTCCATAACAATTTTGTTTAAATCAGTGTCTTACAAGTTTGCAAAGCGGCCGCCTTCCTGGCACTCACTGCTCAACAACTCGTCCACGTCTTCATCTTCCCAGTCACCGAAACGTAATTCAGGTGAACTGGTTTTAGCGGCCATAATTAAGGAAATAAAATGACAACTTTAAAAGATTGTTGCCCCCATGTTTTTGAATTCGTAACGCAGCAAAAGTTGCATCCGGGGTACTGGGCTTCTATAGTTTTTAGCTATGTTCTATAAAAAAAAATAATGCCCGCTAGAATTCCATTGCATGTATACAGCGGCTATATTCTAATTTTCAAAAGCTAACCAGCCTGTATGAGTATCATGTTCTTGATCCGTTGTACTTCACACAACCTGCGTGTAAACTATATACTGGAAATGCCTAAACCTAAAACTACAACTTTTGGTCTCCACTCCTTTACTAATCTGGCAACAAAAGAATGGAATTCTCTACCCAATTTTATAAGGTTATGTAACTACTCAGACTTCAAAAAGCACATCAGCAAAGCCAATTCATGAAACATGTAAATGCCGATTTTTATAATTACTTAATATAAGTCAATTGTAAATATGTAATAGCAATTTCTATTTTAATTCTTTCGTTATTAAATATTTTGTTCTCGGAAATATTCGCTTGGCAACCTACTATGAAATTCGAGCTTAAATAAAGTTTATGTTATGTTATGTTATGTGAACAAAACAATGCCAACTTTGACTTCTTGCAGAAAGCCGTTCTTACATTCCCGCTTCGGTTACGTTATAGGTTTTTTTAATAGCTCCTATCGCTCACTTTGGATCACTTTGCACAATAACAAATCTACAGTATTCATCTCTAACCACTTTTTTTCCTTCGGAAACAAGGCTTATTATATCTGCCCTCTGGAGTTCCACGATTTTCTCGTTTTGATAGAAATCCATCAGGAAATTGTAGAGAAAATGAACGGAAAAACTTTGCATACAGGAACTGCGTAGTTCTGGTAAGCTCACATTAGTTATTAGTAATCAATGACAAGTTACTACTTTTTGCCCTTTATGCATCAGTCAATTCCAGCAGTGCCCATCCCCCCCCGGGCTAACCCCCGGGCATTAGCATTTCTTTGGTAAATTTCCCGGGGTGGGGATGAGGGAACCGGGCAAATGCCCCGCTCCCGGGTTGATTGTTTTCAATCTCTCGATAAGTGATATAAGAATATAATACAAGTTGTTGCTTCCTGACAATGAAGAAATATCTAAAATTCAGAAAATATACCTTTAAAAACATCCATGAACATCCACGAGCTCCTCTAGTCCTTCATGGACTAGCTAATCTGCAACGTAGTCCACGTCTTGGCCTATAAACGCCTCCATCACGAATACGCGACTCACTCCACGGTTTCGAAACCATGTGTCAAATGCCCGGGGGTCAACCCGAGGTACGATGCCCCACCCCTGGGACGGGCAACATTAGGAAATGCCCCGGGGTTGCCCGGGGGGGGGGATGGGCACTGCTGGAATTGACTGATGCATTAGCAACGATAGACTCCTAAGGTAGACAATCTAATAGGAGTAAAGTAGTCTTTTAAGGACATGCACGTGAGCCTTTAGGTAAACTGACCTGCGTGCGATGGTTTCATTTAAAGGTTGTGCAATAGCTGCAAGCAGAGGAGAGGCAAAAAGACAGCACACTCAAATTAACAAAAGAAGAGTGGAGTTTGGCTTTGATGGAAGCAGTAACAAGTGGATCTTAGTAGTTCCACAAAGAGAGCTTCAACCGAATGTCCACATAGCAAAAAATATATCAACCAACCTTCCCCCACCCTCCCCCCCCCAAAAAAAAATGGAATGGATGACCTTTCCTACCTCATCAAATAGTACAACAATAAATAGCTCCAAAATGTTGTTTCATCAACTTCATCTATAGCTCAAAATTTCCCATTTACAATAAACCCATACAAAGAGTAGTTCCATAAATTATCCATACCTCCCCCACGGAAGGGATTTTTCCAAAGACCCCTCCACCCCTCTGGAAAGTCCAAACAAGCATCATACATTTCCTTTAAAGCTTTTGGTCTTTGAGACCCCCTAGCCCCACCCGAAGGAATTTCCAACTTTTTCTGCAAGGGAAGGATGGACATTTTCTGAAACTACATTTCAGGAAATATTATTCTTGGGCCACCAGTGTTCCTGGCAAGAAATAAGACACAGCGGTAAACATGTTCATAGCTATCCATTTCTTTTACTTAAGAGACTCAAAACAAAAGAACAATGAATGCAGTAAAAATGATTTGACATAAAAGGGAAAAAAGGTAGATTTTAGTGGAATAAAATGCTGGCATGCCCCTTTTTCTTTGTTTTGTTACAGAAATGTAAAACTAGTCAGTAACATGAGGCTTAGAGTAAACACAAAAACGCTCTAGTGGACTTTAGATTGTCACGCATGTATTGCACAAATTTGCTAAAATCAACAAAAGTAGAAGAAACATGACAATAGGAATCGGAAAATACAAACTCTGTAAAAGTCTTTTGAAACATTCCCCAATATTTCTCCCTAGAGGCTTAAATTACATTCACTTGTGTTTTGAAAAAATCCCTTTTTACAACTGTAATTGTATATTGTGAGTCAACATTACTTAATGGGAGGTTTCTATACAAGTGGATAACCCATGCTTGCCCACAGGGTAAGCACATAACAATGGTTTAACTCAAAAAGCAAATTGCTGCATACAACACAAAAGGATATATTACATAACCTTGGACAGTTACAAAGGTCTAATACCAAGTATTTTATCAAATGTTATTAAATGATTATATTGTTACTTATAACTTATAAAACCAGAACATATTATAATATTTATGTTGACAATTAGAATTGCACAGGTAATTTATTACTTATGGAAAAACCAGCTGCATCTTTGTGTCAATTCTTGGGGTTTGAATATTTTCAACAACAGTGCCAACTTGAAGAAATTGCACTATGGTCTGGTCAATATTTATCACTCAGCTTGCCAATTTAATAATTAACCTCGGAAATAACAAAATGGAAATAGAGAAAAGGAAGTGGTGAGTGGAAATTCATGACAAAAAAATCCCTAGAAACAATTATATTTCCAGCAAATAAATCATGGGGTTGAAGTTACATAAAAAAGTCGAAAATATTCAATTTGTGGGTAAAAGTTAAACAAATATATTCAATCAAAATAGAGTTCAGACTATACCGTAAGAAGGTAATCTCATGTGTGGAATCTATAATGGTTGCAAAGTTCAATTAAACCTTGGCTGTTGCTTTTGTTTTAAAGTATGCATTGTAAACCTGATAGATGTTTGGACATGTTCAGTATTTAATCAGAAACAGGCATTAACCCAAAGAAAGTTTGGTAAAGTAATGGCAACCTCAATTTTACATGTTTATTAAAAAAACATTTCATGAACTGAACATAACATTGGCAAAACTAATAGCGTGAGTATTTACTCTGGCAAGTCACAAAGGACAAAGATAACCGTATAAACCAATCAAAACTTGAAGCAAATACATGGAGCTGTCATGAAGTACAGAAAAACACTTTCTTTTTGGGTCATGATGATTTTTGTTCACTTCTGAGTGGTAGAGAAAGTGGCACAATATTGTTATCTCAATCACTTTATACCAGAGCAGCCATGCAAAACAAAAGCAAACGTGAGAAGCTTTCAACACTTAAGTGAAATTTGCAATAAAAAATCGACTAAACGAAAATGTGGGTAGCAAATTGAAAAAATTCATTTAAAAATGGTATTTCAAAGTTAAGTTCACTGGTTGCAGTGGCAGTGACCTTACCTTGTTAATAAATTTATAAACAGACATACACTGTAGATGGCCTTTGGTTTATTACATATAGGGTAAAAAACCTTACAAGGTGAGAAAATTGTAGCACTGATTACAATTCGATGGCATAAAGAAATTCTTTAAGGCAGCACTGATGACTGCACCGTTTTTTTATAGCACTAACTCCAGTGAAGTTCGAGCACGAAATTTTAAATTTGTAAAAGAAATTATTCCAATGAAGATTGTGCATACATATGTAGTTTGGTCTCTTAACAATTAAACCAAACCAATTAAATAACAACATCAATTCAGAACCAATGTCTGAAGTATAATAAATAAGAAATACAGAACAGAATGTTAAATGATACTAAAACTATCAGTAACTGGGAAATCACGAATCACAAGATGTATTATGTTTGTACTTTAATCGAACGCGCAGCGAAAAAGCAATTCCAAACACTTTCAAGCACTAACAGTACTTACAAACACTAAGAATACATCAGTTGCCTAGAAATGAGGTGAAAAATACGATGCATAGGCACAAACGTGACATCCATTACAAGGACGCGCCTGAACCACGAAATTATAATACTACGTACGTATTCGGAAAAAACAAACCAATAAAACAAACAGGGAAAGTAATCTGTTACTTACTGTGCATATAAATACCGAAATAACCATTCCAAATGCTTACAAACACTGAGATTCAATTGATTGCCCAGGTATTAGGTAAAGAATAAGATGAATATTCGAATGAACGAACAAACGTGACACTAAGACGACCGCCATCTTGCAAACTGCCTCGAACAACAAAGTCACGTGCGCTATATCCTGGAACGTGATTGGTTTGATACAGCCGATACGCCGAACAAGCACATAGCCAATCACAGGGTTTCTTACGGGAGCTGCATGATAGTTGCTTCAGACTTCCTCTATGAAGTTATTTTCACCTACAGTTATATGTTACTCACCTCTTCAGAAAGAGAAATCGTATTCCATCTTTGCTGTCTAAACAAAAAACACTTGGAAGGTAAATATGTGGAGAAAATCGGCTCTAAATGTTGTTGTTTTGCAAACGCAATGCCGCCATTTTCAAAATCACTGCAAAGCTGCGCGCTTCTTTCTTCGTGACGTCACGATGGCTACGCGCATACAGACAGTGGATTGGACGAGTTCACCCCTCCCTCCTGCGCAAAACACAAAATTTGCAATAACTCCGCTAGAAAAATTCGTACTAAAAAAATTTTTTTGAAAAAAGAAAACCAGAAGAGTGGGCTATCTAATGGAAGGTTTTTGCAATTTTGCAAAATTCCAACCCGAAAAGGTTATCAGTAAACTTCAGTAAACTTACTTTCCAGGCATTTTCGAAATCCTTCTGCTCTAAAAGTTTTTTTGACTTCGTTTTTCGAAAAAAAAAAAAAAAGTAGAAAGTGCCGGTTTTACTGCCACAAACTGTTCCACTGTGTTTCACGAACTTTCGAAGAACTAACGACAAATTTCCTGGAATCACCAAGAGTGAGCTTCAAAACATCACGCCACAATCACGCCACCGGTCTTGGTCACGTTTTGATCACGTGCTTTTTCTGGCCATTGATCACGTTAATTAAGGTCAATGTAGATCGGGAAGATCGGGATACATTTGATGAAAATGTCTCCCAATCAGGATACATTTAAATTTATGCAAGGCCACGTGATTATGAATCAGCCAATGTGAATCGTCTTATGTATAACAAGGGGTATTGATCAATGGATATTCGTCTTGGCAGCAGGAGAGACTTCAGTAAATCAGTCACGGAAGTAAATGCGTGGCACGTCAATCATACGGTTTCCGGCACCTCCCACAGGCCACAGCGTCTGTAGGTTGTAAAATTACGAAACGGAGTCGAAGGACTTGGTATGTGAGTGTAATTTGTGTTGTTACTAGTGGAGGAAGCCCTATCAGCGAGGAAATATTTACAAGTTAATGATTATCATCTGGAGTTCATAAACAAGTCCCGTTGAAAACTGTTGCTAAGAAGTTTAGAAGTGTTAGTAATTAAGGTTCATCGATCTTCCGGTTGTGTAGTAAATTCTTCTTTATTCAAGATCTGTGAATTTACGAGGCACCTTACTTCTCAATTCAGAAGAATCAACCATTGATTACTATTGGAGGGGAAGTACATCTCCACTGGACACGAAGAAGGACCAAGAAGGACAGTAGTATTTCCTGAACTTCTTCCGATCGCCAGGCCAGTGGAGCTCTTATCTTGGCTTCCGTTGACGAAAGACTTTCTCATGTCTGTTCCTCACAGAAAACTGCCCAGAGCAGGTAAGTAATTATAAGGTGGTGGTGGTGGTGGGCAAGGGAGGGGGTTGTCCCGTGTGGCTTGTCTGAATTACTTTACGTTGCTTGACATCGCTGTCAGAATTTTAGAGAGAAAGGTTGCTTTTTTATCATCACTTCCTTCTATGTGCTGCTGCTACTTTTTCGGCCATGTCGCTAGTCAGAATTTACCCTGGCAGGGCCTAATTAACCAGCCTAGTCCCTAGGCATTTTCCTCCTCTCTTGGGCAAATGCAGGGTTCATGTAAGGGCCTGGGAATGGGTTTGCATGCTGGCCAGAGTGGCATGTACTAAAACCAGGAACACCGGAACAGCCTGGAACACCAGAACACCGGTTTGCTTGTGGTTTGCTTTCATTTGTTGTTTAATTTAGGGTGACTTACTGGTGTTCCGTGATGCTCCGGTGTTCTGGGGTGTTTCGGTGTTCCTTGCTGTTCTGGTGTTCCTGGTTTTTTAAGTACATGCCAGGCAAAGTTGCCACTCAGTAATTCAGTGACATCACAAAATTTGTGCCAAATTGGTAAGCAGGGATTTTTTTGGTATATTTATAATAACTCTGCATGTGCAGCTGGTTGGAGCTAGCATTTAAACAGGAGATCTTAGCTATAAGTTCAAATGCCTCATGTAAATTGTCTAGTTGTCTTTCCAGTTTCTGCCTTAAGGTGGCTTACTACAGTTTTTACAAGGCAAGGGCGCGCGCTACGATTTGGTTGCCTGACGTCAATATTGCTCACGCACGCAAAACTTTGGCTAGCAACACTAAAAGAAACAAAAACAAGTTTCAGCTCTTGATTCAAAAGTTAAAAGTTTCAGAATTTTTCAAAATGCTTTTAGACATGTCATAGCTAGGATGAAAACAATACTACAAATAGGTAGGTAAACAACCGACAGAGGAGTGCTAATTTGCTTTTATTCCATCGCATATAACGTGTAGCGTCATATGAGCGTGCGCTCAAATAAAGCTAGGGCATGCACAATTCATTTCTCATTGGAGGTCATAAAACCTGATTTTGGCTCAAAATTTTTCAAAAACCTACGGTACAAGCCATAATGAAACTTTCACTATTTAATTTTAGGGGTGAATCGCATCCACAGCCAAAATTTTAAAAAAATCTGTAAGGTAGATTTTGAACTATTTTTAAAATAGGCAAAATATCACCTTTTCCTATTTTGCAAAAAATCTGTCTTACAGATTTTTAATTTATTTTGCATGACTGTTTTATCTGATCCCATTTCTAATTTCTGAATTTTTGAGGTAGGGTCATACAGGCAGATTTTGAGGAAAACGCCATTGAAACTGCTAGTGCCCAGTCTCCCCTTAAGCACTCGGATATTCATTTTGCCTGTTTATTAGCATCTATATTGCTCAAATGTCACATATATTGGTTGTAGGATGCAACAAACAGTAATAAGTGAAAGCTAAAACTTTTCTGAACATTTTACAAAAGATTTAAAAGCTGGGCTCATTTACTCCCTCAAAACTGCAATATATAATATAAGCCACCTTAAATAATTTAATAGGTTCACTTGTTCCCTAAATGGTTTGAAGGGTAGAGGCACTTTATGTAATTAGTTGCCATTACTATTATGTTGCTAGCAAAAAAAGTACCCATAAAGACAAGTTCATTCTGTTAGCAAGAAGAAACAATTATGAACATCCTTTATTCTCTAATTTTCCTTACAATTTACTAATATTAGGAATTATTTGTTTTATTTATTTACTAACTGGTGCTTTTCTAGTCATTCTGTGTGTAGCTATGGTTATTTGCAGGCTACTATGATATTTTTTCTTGATACAGTGTTGTTGTTGTGCAATGTTTGGGTTTTAACTTGCTTTTGAGAGAATTAGTTAAAGTTGTAATTATTAACAGTCAGGACATACTGCATGAGAAGGACAATTAACTTTTAGAAAGGCTTTGTATTATATCCAGGCAATAGTTAATAGTCATTTGCCGGACACTAAATGGACTTTCAAATTATAAACAGTTTTTGGATGAGCTGTTTTTTGCAATATCGGGAATAATAACAAAATTCTCGATTTTGATTGTTCGATCTGCACGTGCCTACTGTATTTGTCACGTAATTGGCATATGCATGTGATCACGTGGGTGCCCAATTACAGGTATCCAATTACAACTTCTTGTAATTGGATACCTGTAATTGGACACCTATGCAACTCTCAAGTTAAGACCATTTTAGTCACCACGGCAACTAAAATTTTGGAGCTGGCGACTAAATTGGAACCAAAGTCGCCACCCTAGCCTGGCAACTAAAATTGAGAAGAAGGATTGAAAGCATGAGCTTTAAATTTAGCGACTAAAATTTCTCACTGGCGACCAAACTTGAGCAGTCGGTGGCCAAATGTTAAATTAAAAAATTAAAACTTGGAGGGTTGCTACAGCCATTCGCACATCAATCACCTGTACTAAAATGGGTTCTTTCGTGGTATTTACCTAACTGTTTGTAAAACCGATTGAACATATCTTTGACTCTTTCCACATAAAAGAGGTTCTCAAAGACTTCCTAACGTCGAATTTTGTTATTGGTACAATAATATTATTACCATAAACACCCGCAGATAAGCCGCACCTTTTTTCCAAAAATCGTCGCTCAAAATTGGGGGTGCGGCTTATCTGCGGGAACATTTCAAAAAGGTGCCATACATTTCAGTGAATTGACACTTTTATAGAAGCCTTCGTTAGCAGATCCTTTAAACGGTTTATGGCCGCTTTTCTAGAACAGGAAAACGTCACACAGCACAAAATTTCCATTCCCCCACAAAGCTGTTTGCAGTGTCGACGACGGCCTGTAATAAACTTCAACAGTAATCGATCGGCCCGGCCTCCACGAGCGAGAAAATTGCACGTTACTCTCGAGTATTTGTGTGGTCGAACTTTGCCGTTTAGCACTTCGATGACAAATTGATTACAAAACTCTCTTTGTGCAACAAGTTTATCTCCGACAGTTGGCTCTCAAATCTTTTTATTTGTGGGTCACGATAGCCACGAACAGCAGAATCTCCCTCCATCTTGAAACTTGAGTTAGTAAACAAACATTGTTCTCGGCCTGGTCCCAACGTGTTCGATCTAATGCCTGGTTACTAAGCTACGAACGTTCGACAAACGAAAACACGCGTTCTTGTTCGCAAAAATCTGTGGAAAAAAGTGTTGAATGAAGAAATACCTGTCAACAAGTACCAGAAAAAGATCAATCATATGTCAAAGTTAAAGGAAATGATGTTCATTATTTGAGGTTCTTTTTGACCTTTGGCAAAGAATCACTGCCACGACTTGTGCGATGATGGATCATGTTTCCGACCGGTCATTAATCATTTACCGATACATCATTTGAATGGCTTTTTCTGTAACATCCAAATTACGATAACATAGCTTGCATGAAAAGAAAAATTCTGCTTTAGCATACCAAGAACTCCTGTAGTGTCACAATTTCTTTCGTAGGTAACCCCCCTCGAAAAAAAATGAACAAATTCCAATTTATTTTGCACACAGATGTTCTTTTGGCTCGTCACGCAATCTATCCTCCAAAACGTTGCGTGATGAGATTCCTCTCTTTGCTCCATTTGAGGCATATTGAAAAGCATTATAGTATGCCGACGATCGTGCTCTTTTGCCACTGATCTGACTATCCATCTTAGATCGAACGCACTCCCCTAATCTCTGATTACTACTAGTATTAAAATGCTAAAATTGTAGGTAAGACTGTGATGTTCAATTCCGTTTCATTGCCATAGTGAGTTACATTTGATGAAGAAGACTTCTGAAGACTCTTTTAAAAAAACTTTTTTTCCAAAATTTAAGTTGCTAAATTCAGGGTGCGGCTTATCTGCGGGTGCGGCTTATCTGCGGGTGTTTACGGTAATAAGGAATTGTCGTACAATTCTAGAGTAGTTTCAAATCAGCCTCCGTACACTGCACGCTCGGCCGATTTTTGAAATTACTTGCCTGATTACTCCTTGAATTGTACTCCACTCAGTCCAGTTACTATTACTTATTAGTATATACCACACAAGTGAATAGTGCTTTCCGCGTGCGCTGATTGGTTAACTCGGAGGTGATTAGCAAAGTACTCTTCACCTCCGAGCAGCGGAAGAGAAACAAAATGGCTTCGCGTGTGGCTTTGTTTACCAAAAGTAATGTTTTTGTCTGTTACTTATTCAACTTGTGTGGTATATACTAAAACAATTATTCACCTCAGTGTCGGTGAAAGTGGTGGATAATTGTTAATTATTATATATAAACTAGAGTGAATTACCAGGATTTCTCTTGCTGAGAAAGATCATATCTTCACATGTGCCAAGATTTCATATCTTTCTCATGTGAAGATATCGATTTCATCACGTTTGCTGACAAGTTAAATGCCATGCTGAATGAGGCAAAGTTTATCGATATTAAGTCGAAATATCTTCGGATCTTCCTTGGCAATCTTCGGGAATCTTTGGAAATTTTTGGAAAAGTCCGGAATATGTTCGTGGGTCATTCCACAGTATTCCGTCTGTTGCGGAGGGGAAATTTAGAGAACTTATTGTGTTATAGTTTAATAGGTATTTCTCTGTTACTTCTGATTATCTATTGAGGCCTCAAGTCTTCAAGAAAGCTCTCTCTGCTACTGCCCTGCTTTTGTCCAAAATACATTATTTAGATGACAGAGCCTCAAAAGAGGGCTGTTGCGGAGGGGAACAGAGAATACAGTATTTTTTGTTTTTAAGTTTCACTCTCAAAATTCTCTGAATTCTGAAGTTCTTTTCTGAGCCTAATAGGTTTTTGCTTTTCCTCATTGTATGTTTATTAGAAAGATCACAAATGGAAACTCAAATGTTCCGTGTTTTTCCAATGAGGCAGGATTTAAAAACATTGTTTGCTGTTGCGGAGGGGAAGTTGCGGAGAGGAAAATTTGTCTTTTTCAGTATTTGCATTAAACAAGAAGTTTAAAGCTGGTGATAACACTCACATTTCAATAATTATCACAATGGCATTTAAATATTTTAGCCTTTCAACATTTTTTTGGCAATGTTTCACAGTTACAGGTTAACATGTGCTTTTCCCCTCCGCAACAGCAAACAATGTTCTTAAAGCCAGCCTCATTGGAAAAACACTGAACATTTGAGTTATCTTTTGTGATCTTTCTAATAAACATACAATGAGGAAAAGCAGAAATCTATTTGGTGAAAAATTTTTTAGAATTCAGAGAATTTTGAGAATGAGTTTTGAAAACAAAACACACCATATTCTCTGTAATAGCCTTCTTTTGAGTGATCTAAATACCGTATTTTGGAGAAATGCAGCATGGCACAAATTAAAGAAAGCTTTCTTGGAAACTTATGGCCCCAAGAGATAAAAAGTAACAGACAAAATCCTATTAAACCATAACAATATAAGTGTCTCTAAATTTCCCTTCCGCAACACTGACGGATGATGTGATGCTTGTCAGTGCATATGTATATGTAAGATGCTGTAAGGTTGTAAACTTTGGAGAGCAAATGTTTTCTCTTGCCATTGAAAACACCATTGAAGTTAAATCTTTCTCAAAAGAGACTTTGTTTCTACAACAGAATTCCCCTCCGCAACATAATTTCCCCTCCGCAACAATATTTCCCCTCCGCAACAGAATCTAATTATTCTCTCTTAGCTACAGCTTAAAACATTAACTCTCTTTGAACATAATAAAGCTTAACCTTAGCCCAAAATTAGAAGATGTGAAAACATGAAGTTGATTTTATTAATTATGAGCCAACAAGTAAAACTTTTAGGCCTCAAAATGTTGCGGAGGGGAAAACAGCATACAGATCGTCATCTGCTGCTGTCACACTGACAGAAAGATCAATTTTGGGTAATGTTAAAATTACTTTGTCTTAAGTTGTTTGTGTCCCACACCATCTCAGCAAAATTCCTGTTTTCTATTTTTTACCAGCAAAATATGTAACTTTCCCCTCCGCAAGAGCAATTTTCACTATCAATGGTAATTAATGATAATTTATGCACAAAAAACAATTGGCGACAAAAATTGTTTATCATTTTCATGAATTATAACTTATATGCTATCAATTTGTCTGGAATTTGAGTAAGTTAAACAACTTTGAATTTTAATTTTTTTGTCCATAATACTGTGGAATGATGACTAACCGGACAACATTTTTAACATCTTCGGAAATCTTCGGAAAATGGTCGGAAATCTTCGGAAAATCGTCAAAAACCTCGTTATTAGTAGGTTTATAAAATAAACAGAATAATATGTGGTGCTTGGAGATATGAAATTTCTCTTGTTGTCTTCAAATGGATATCTCACTCGTTTGTTGTGCTCATGAGATATTGAATTGAAAACTCGAAGATAAATTTCATATCTCAGTGCAGCCATGTATTATCGTCTATTTATTATTTTGACTCTGCTACTAATAACATATCTACTATGACATATGACAAACATATATATATGAAAAACATATTAAATACATATGACAAACGTGTGCTTTAGTATGTTTTTAAGGATGGTGCCTACCATCCTCTGAAACCCAGGGCTTCAATGGGGACGGGAAGGGAGAGACAGGTGCCTACTAATAGTGAGGTATTTTTGCCCGGCCGATGACTATGCAAGGGAAGTAGATGTTACCAAGGGCTATTAAAATCCAAAAAGAAAGTTAGGGGTAGCCACGCAAATTTTCGAGATAATTAGGTTTGAAATCTTGAACAAAGTGCTGACGTGGCATTTTCAAGGAAGTAGAAGGAAATACAATTTCTTCACAAATAACCTTTGAATTTTCTTTTTAATAAACAAAATCAACATTATATATAACTATCTTAAAAATTACTAACAAGAACTTTCTTTGAGACTACGTGATCCACGTTTTTATTAACAAAAATGATTGCATTTGTGTCATTTTTGACTCTACCAGCTCTCTTTGCATGGTCAGAAAGCAACCTAAATAATTTTGCACTGAACGACAAATTAATCATGTGTTCTATAGACTTACCACTTCCATTTTATAAAATAAAAAGTAGGAGTCACCACGCGTTTTTAAAAGTTATACGAGTTGTATGGAATCGCTTTTGAGGTTAGTTGCACTTTTCCTATCCCCTCCCTAGCGAGTTAAATATTTGCGTCTCGTGCAATTTATCACGCGTGCACTACGCCATATTTAGCTAGAAGTTTGTGGATTACGTTTGAGTGATTAGCGATTTGTTTCAGACTGTTGAATGTGAGCCATTTTTATCGATAAGCGTTCAGTGGTTACTGATATCTTACTCTTTCACTGTTCCTGGTTTAGTATGTCCATTAACTGGATTTCGTCGCAACGGAAGTTTTCTTGCATTGTAGTCGCACGCTTGGTCGCAAAGTTGAACTCGTCATTTTGAGCGACCAAATTCCCTTAGCGCGCGCGTAAAGTGCGATTGATGCCTTGCGTGATGCGCAGAACATGTGCGCAGTGACAAAAGTAGGCACCGTCCTTAAGCGATGACGCTTAAGAGCAGGTGTCCACAAAAATCAAACATTGACTGGTAAACTTCAAAATTTCAAAATCGTTCAAACTTTGGCTGTTAGTAGTCCATAATGAGTTATTCATCGCCATGCAATTCATTTGTCAAAGAACTTTTTCTTTCGGCAGAAAATGACGATCATAAATTTCACTGCCAGACACGGGAAAATTCGACTTGAAAATTAGCGGTTTTTAAGCAAACCACTTGCCTTCACTATAAAACCTGAAGACATCCACTTGTTATCAGCTTATTCTACATCTTTTCCAGATTTTATTCTATAATTTCTATGACGTTTAAATAAATTCATGACACTAAGAGAGATCTGAAAGAAATCCCACTCTTTCTCTGTGGAAAAGACAAGGTAAATTTAAGAAATTATTTACCATACTACCTTTATATCAAATAAACTGATATTTTGGAAATAAAGTCAGGAAGAAATGGCCTTTCAATTGATGTCACTTTTTGTCTGGGGAAATCAAATCGTTCTCTCTGAGAAAGCGCTAAAAAACACGAAATCAAGCAACCCTAACCCTAACCCTAACCTGATTGCGTGACAGACGTGACAAAGGTGGAAATTACGATTCTCAAATATTTTGGCCCTATAAACTCCATAAAAATAAAAACATCTTATTGCTATGCATGAATTTGCCATTCATTAACTTTTTGTGAAGAAAAAAAACAGCGTTTGATTTTTATTAAAGCTTCCCCTCCGTTCTGCGTGCAATGTGTACCCAGTTTATATCATTTCTTTCACTTAGATGATGTGTTATGTGGATGCCTTTGTGAGCTAATAAGTAATTTATTAATGCTATTACTAATTTTAGAAAGTTGCTAATTGTAGTTGCTAGTTCTTAATATATATTTATTACTACAACTTAACAACTTGTCAGCATTGTTATGGTTGCTAATTCTAAACAAGTTTCCCTCTTGATTTTTGGATTTTCCCACGGCCTTGCCACATATCTCAGGCGCTGTGTAATTACTGCAATGCGGTTATTGTGTTATTTTCAGAGTATAATGAAAACAGACTGCTCCTGTAATAGGTAAGATAAAAGCTAGTCTTTAATTACTTTGCGCAATTGGCAAAGGGTATTTCGAATCACTGTTCCGGCGGGTCGTTTTCTCTTGAAATATTGAACCACAGAAAGTGAACTCATGCTTAGCTTGCTAGATTGGGTGTTTTCAGAACACGAACACTGGACATAATTTTATTCCTGAGTTAAATCAGGTAAGTTGTGTGTAAAGTAAAGAAAATTATTATCTCAGAACACTACCTGAAAAGGTTCAATCTGTGGAATGATACAGCATATAGTCCGCCTGCGAAGAATTTTTACTGACGTTATTTGTATTTATTTTCAACAAAAATACCGAATTACCTCAACCTTTTACCTGTATTCCACTCTTTTTCGCACCAAAGAAATAACAAAAGGCAAAGCGTGACTCGAGTATATCTCGGGTTGATTCCACTGATTTGGATATCGCAGCCAATGCAACAAATTGAATGAAGGACAAGTTTTGAAGAGTAACAAAAAGTACCCTAAAGCGAACCATTGATCTCCACTTCTCGTTTTAAATACATATGAGCATGAATGGGGGCATCCTCGGAGATCCAGGGCCGGTTAGTGGGGCAAAACGAAGTTAAACCAGGCAAAAATCGTGGCGGCGAAAGTTTTCTATAAAAGTTTAAGAGCCCCCTGGGAAACGAGTCTCTCCAGACCATTTCCAAGCGACTCTGCGAATGCTGGCTCCTGATTGAGCAAAAAAGAATCCTTTGAATTATTTTGCCCAATCGGTGAACAGTAACTTCAGTAACGGCAGTCTATTTCAATTTACATTAGAGAACCACAAAAAGTCGGGGAATCATTTCGGATGTCAGAAAGAAATATATTTCAAGATCTACCCTGATATTGTCATTTGGACTGATCAGAGGAAATAGTGGCTTGTTTATCTGTATGCGACACATTAGCGGCCGTTCGGCACACTCGTCTTATCTCTTCTGGCACGTGCAGTAAAACAATGTACGCAGCGCGGACAAATTGCAGTTGGCTGAAAAATACTAAGATAAAGTCAGAAAAATGTAAAATCAAACGTACAAGCCAGTACTAGTAAATTTCAGAAATTGAGATGTTGAAGCTTACATCAATCAGTCATTTAATGTCTTTTTTTGTATTTTTTATTTTCGGATATTTCGGCCAACTGGAATATTCCCGTGCTGCAAAGAAATACACGCAGTGCGAGCCAGACGAGTATGCCGAACCGCCTTCAATGCACTGCACAGGTAAACAAGACACAATTTATACTTACGATACATCTAATCGGTCCAAACAAAAGAAATTCTTACATAAAACCCAGAAGTGTATTTAAGTGCGCCTTTCTACAATTTTCGACCGAACAGCGGCACAAGTCGAAAAATCGATTTCGCTCATATTTTGCACATAGATAGGTCCCAGTGAGAAACTAAACGGACTGCAGTTAGTTTGTCTTGATACAGCTTCCTTTCGTAGAAATATGCAAAAAACGATTTCGCCCCGTTTGGGCTCAAAATCCACTTCCGGTTAGACTGAATTTTGTGAAAATTTGATCGTCTCGCGCATTATACTACAGCTGTTGTTGAATCTTTCGATGATATTTATAATCTTTTCAGGTATTCATTGTATGACTGAGCGAAAAATAAAACAAATGGAGATTAGTTTTGAGCCTGAAACGAGCCAAAACTGACAGACTAAATTTGCAAATGTGTCGCAAGCGAAATTATGCAGTAAAACATTGCCATTTTTTTCTATGTGCGATAACTTTAAATATCGTAAAAATACTTTCTATGGGTAAACTATACACCCATCTGCTATAATATCAAAAAAAATCTCTGGGGAGATGGTTTTCAGTGGCCCGCTTTGGCCTGTGTTTATCACTAATTTTGCCGAAAATCTGTTGTTTGAAGTGTAAACAATTGCGTGACACGGCTGGTAAACCACGAATAAAATTATTTTTTTTAAAGGTACGTTTGACGCTCTTGTAAGAATTCAGCCAAAAAAATCATGCAAATAAATGGGCCAGTTGGTGAACTCCTTGAAGAAGTAGGAGTAATGTGAGATTTTCTCCGTTCACCCGTTTTGGAAACGTTGCGTGATCTTTACAAACTTTGATCACAAAATGTTAGACGGTAATTAATTCAGTTAAATTTATTGAAGTTCTCACTATCCTGAAGTTCTCACCATCATTCACAAAAGCAGGTCTTATAAAGGAAAGGTTACGCATTCTCAGATTCACTGATAGACGTAATCACGGGTCGATATTGTTTGGTTCCTTACGTGATCTAAAGGGAACTCGGGTAATAATTAAAGTATGTTTTTGCCGACCTCGTCGGATCTTAAACCTGCGTTTTTATGCAAATTTGTTATCACTCGTTTTATTCTGGTCCTATACAGCAGGAAAATCTAACACTAAAATATGTTGGTTAAATCCATTTTCAATTAGACATGAACAGTGTAACTGAAAATTAAAGAATTTTATGGATGACGGATCAATAGAAAGCAGAACATTACTTTTCCAAGTTATGGACAAAGATCTATTTTCAGCACGATTACTACTTTTCAAACAACTGAAATTTTGAACATGATTCATGCCAGAATTTATTGTAAAAGTTGAACCAGCCTTGAATCTAACTTCTTTGGCGACTTTTTTAGTTGCTAATTAAATTATCTTTATTTTGAGAACGAGATTAAATTGAATTCCGTAAATTCGACTCTTCGCTGTTGTGGATAAAACAAAATGGATGTTTGCTGTTCTTTTAAGTCATTAATTGGTGGTCAGTGCTTGGCCTTTGATCGCAGGGACAGAAAGCAGTCTATGGACATAGCCCCACTGCTATCATGCACTAAAAATATAACACAGCACAAGTCACTCGATCTGGTCAAGTCACACTGTATCACATTGTGTCACGGCCTAAAAAGATTTATGGCGTGTTGATTCTTCAGATTCGCGCCCGCTTCTTTCGCTCGCCCCCAACTACCGAGACAGTCTCCCCCTTTTTTTCCTCGCTTGCCCGCTTTTTTTAATCGCCCCCAACTACCGAGACAGTCTCCCCATTTTTTTCCTCGCTCGCCCGCCTTTTTTCGCTCGCTCCCAGCTACCGAGAGAGTCCCCCCTTTTTTTCCTCGCTCGCCCGCCTTTTTCGCTCGCTCCCAACTACAGAGAGAGTCTCCCCTCTTTTTCCTCGCTCGCCCGCTTTACCGAGAGAGTCCCCAACTTTTTTTTCCTCGCTCGCCCGCTTTTTTCGTCCGCCCCCAACTACCGAGAGAGTCGCCCCCTTTTTTTCCTCGCTCGCCCAATTTTTTCGTGCGCCCCCAACTACCGAGAGAGTCCCCCCTTTTTTTTTCTCGCTCGCCCGCTTTTTTCGTCCGTCCCCAATTACCGAGACAGTGCCCCCCCTTTTTTCCTCGCTCGCCCGCCTTTTTCGCTCGCCCCAACTACCGAGAGCCTGGAACAGGCTAAGTGAAAACCCGCAAAGAAGTTGTCTGTTCTCCACCCAGTGTTTGAGAATTGAGAAATCCGTTTTATTAGAATTTGATCGAGATCAGTATTACGTATTAACCAAGTAGGATTCGTAGGTGTTTTTTTCTACATACATGTTCGTTGTTGAAATACTTTGAAACTCCACCCCGCAAGTCACCCCACGCCCCACCCCTCTTGACCTCTGACATTCCACAGACCTGCTGGCTTCATCCCACCCCGTCCCACCCATTTTAAGTACAACAGTTCTCTATCCTTCGAAAATTGGCTGATAATTTTCAGGCCTCGCATAGAGAAAATTACCCTTATGCAACTGAAACTGCTATCGGTGGACAGCCGGATCAAAAGGACCAGAGAAAAGGAGCGGCGAAGGAAAGGGGTTTTTCCTTTCCAAAAGGGGGGTGAAGGTGGAATGTACTTGGCACCGATTTCATGACAAGAAAATTCCGATGTTTTTAAACAAAAGGGAAGAACTGGTCTTCTTCCTCTCCACTAGATTCACTAGTGATTGCAGTTTATGTCCACAAATGTAATGTGTTTATCTAGCGAACGTGCAGTACTAGAACAGAAATGACACTAGACCAAAAATATCCCTAGAATGATCATGCAACGAATGAAGTGAAAGTGGGGATTTTTTTTACATGTGTACCAAGTATGACTGAAGCGCAAACAAATTTTCGATGTCATAATATTTTTATTAAACGTGTGCTGGACTATCCGACCTTTCGTCATTGTTTTTGTTGTTGTTGTTGTTTTTTGTTTTTTGCCGACGCTGAACGCTATGAATTCTCTAAACAGATCATTGCTATTTCATATCGTTATTACAGACAGTGAAATCCACCCTAAAACAATTTGTTACTAATTTTATTGTGAGAAACCGCTGAGTATGGGTTAGTTGTCAATCGGCCATTTGTGTGAGTCAGGATGAGTAGGTTATCGTCGTATGAAAAATTGTAAAACAAGCTCATCAAGCAGAGCACCCCAGTATCACCCCAGTACTTAATTATTAAAGGTAAATACACTACGTATGGACAAAACATCGTACATGCTTATCTAATTTAAATTTCAGGTGAAGAAAAGTAAACAGCACTTAGCTACCCGCGGGAAAAGAACCACCTAAAAAATAGATCCAAATTCGTTATAAATAATTAAAACAGTAAAATTATTTCTTTAAGTTCCTATCTACAACAAGCGGGTGATAAATATTCGTTTTGCAATATTATTAACGACTCTCACTCAAAACTTGAAAACCCTCGGGAATTGTGACCAGCCGTGTCACGCAATTGTTTACACTTCAAACAACAGATTTTCGGCAAAATTAGTGATAAACACAGGCCAAAGCGGGCCACTGAAAACCATCTCCCCAGAGATTTTTTTTGATATTATAGCAGATGGGTGTATAGTTTACCCATAGAAAGTATTTTTACGATATTTAAAGTTATCGCACATAGAAAAAAATGGCAATGTTTTACTGCATAATTTCGCTTGCGACACATTTGCAAATTTAGTCTGTCAGTTTTGGCTCGTTTCGGGCTCAAAACTAATCTCCATTTGTTTTATTTTTCGCTCAGTCATACAATGAATACCTGAAAAGATTATAAATATCATTGAAAGATTCATGAACAGCTGTAGTATAATGTGCGAGACGATCAAATTTTCACAAAATTCAGTCTAACCGGAAGTGGATTTTGAGCCCAAACGGGGCGAAATCGTTTTTTGCATATTTCTACGAAAGGAAGCTGTATCAGGACAAACTAACTGTAGTCCGTTTAGTTTCTCACTGGGACCTATCTATGTGCAAAATATGAGCAAAATCGATTTTTCGACTTGTGCCGCCGAGAGTCGATTTTAGTCGACTTTTGTAGAAAGCGGCACTTAAAGGGGCAGTCTCATCAAGATTTAGCCCTACTTGAAAGTCTAATGAAGGTGCTGGTATTAATTGCAAATCCACTAATAGTTGCCTAACCTTGCTAAAACGCACTGTACTACTCACGAAACTTGTTTAAAACTGGAGTAGCTACGGACGGGTACGAAAGAAATGGTCTAAAACTTGAAAACGTCGGGCCGACGTTTTCAAGTTTGACAGTGTTATTTGGAGGAAAATTACTAAAAAACCGTTGATTATGTTCTATGCACATCTTAGAGAGTGCATTTATGACCTTTTGGCATTTAGAGGTTATTTTGTTGATCAATGAGTGCCGCTTTATAAATTCAGCATAGTTTGCCCAAAAACTTAGAAGAATTCTCATGATACTGCCCCTTTAAGGGGGCTTTGGCATGAATGGTAGAAAACAAAGAAACTACGTAAGTTTACCATTACATGCAAATAGCATGGATATCCAAAGAATTTCGTGCTGCTCCCCAACTTACCAAACGCCTGGAACAGGCGTAAGATGTATAACTACCGGTATATTACAAAGTGTAATGAACCATTTTCTTGTCTCACGCCACCAGTAACAGAAGGGACGGCCCCTTCTTTGAGTTTTTTTTTTTTTTTGAAATTTGGAAAGGATACTTTGTTTGTTATGCTAACACTTCCAGTGGTTATTTATCAGTCCCCCAGTGGACATGTATACATAAATTCTACCACCACTGTGGAGTATGAATTTGCTTATACATGGGTACGGTCGGTAGATTGATATAATAAGCAAAAAACGTAGATTCTCAAAAGAAAATGATGTTGTTTTATGAACAGCAATGAAATCAGTTTATTTTTATCGAGTTTTCGCTAAAATATCCGAAAATCACAATTTCCACCTTTGTCACGTCTGTCACGCAATCTCTTATTTGCTTGATTTTGTGATTTTTAGCGCTTTCTCAGGGACAACGATTTAATTTCCCCAGACAAAAAGTGACATCAATTGAAAGGCCATTTCTTCCTGACTTTATTTCCAAAATATCAGTTTATTTGATACAAAGGTAGTATGGTAAATAATTTCTTAAATTTACCTTGTCATTTCCATAGAGAAAGAGTGGGATTTCTTTCAGATCTCTCTTAGTGTCATGAATTTATTTAAACGTCATAGAAATTATAGAATAAAATCTGGAAAAGATGTAGAATAAGCTGATAACAAGTGGATGTCTTCAGGTTTTATAGTAAAGGCAAGTGGTTTGCTTCAAAACCGCTAATTTTCAAGTCGAATTTTCCCGTGTCTGGCTGTGAAATTTATGATCGTCATTTTCTGCCGAAAGAAAAAGTTCTTTGACAAATGAATTGCATGGCGATGAATAACTCATTATGGACTACTAACAGTCAGAGTTTGAGCAATTTTGAGTTTTCACACTTTTGCCGCTATTTTCCGATTTTGTTTGATTCTTGCAGACATTCACTCTTAAGGTCGCTTAATGCTGGCATGCGATGGGCGATCTGAGAATTACTCCATGAATCGAACCAAAGAGGATTGGTAACTAAACACATGGGAAAGGTCAAGTTTAACTCAACAAGAAATCACTGCGTAGAACTCAAAGCAAAATACTCCTGGGCAGTTAGAAAGGACCGAATCTAAGTATATATGAAAGGGACAAATTATAGTTGATGTGTTTTATTAGATTTAGTAAACAGAAATCTTTACATTTTTTAAAAGAAAAGGGCTAAACATTTTCAAGACAGCGTTTGACCTTGTATCGCATGTCGTCGGTATCGGATGTCGCGCTACAAGATAACGCAACTTTTGTCAAATAATCATTCAACACATGTACAGAAGTTGTTCAGGAATAAACGTCAGTAGAAAAGAAATCAAGTTTAACTCAATAAGAAAACACCGCGTAGAACTGAAAGCAAAATACTCCCGGGCAGTTAGAAATATAGTAGTTAGAGGTATAAACGAAAGAGACAAATTATATTTGATGTGTCTTATTAGATTTAGTAAACAGAAATCTTCAATTTTTTTAAAAACAAAAGGGCTCAACAATTTCAAGACAACGTTTGACCTTGTATCGTATGTCGTCAGTATCGGATGTCTCCCTGCAAGATAACGCACCTTTTGTCGAACAATCATTCAACACAGAAGTTGTTAGCTACTTTTATTTACTTTTTTGAAATTTTCTGTCAAATTTCCTGAAAATTCTTAAAGACCCCTTGTGAAACGTCATCGCTTCTGCATGCATTGCGTGCCGTTTATTTTATATGTTGTCATATGTTTATCATAATTATGTCTGACCCTTTTTCAAACATATGAAAATGGTTGTTTCATATGTTTTGGAACATATGAATAACATGTGACAAACATATGAAAATACCTTGTAAAGTCATATGTATTAATACAGGCAAAAACTAACGATAGATAAATCCGACGTTTCGGCGACATCTTGGCGCCATTGTCAAGGGAAACTAATTAAATATGCGATTTCAAGAGTAACTAAGAGTTTCTAATTTGCATAAGTTAGACAAAGACTTTAGCGCGAACTGAGTCTGATTGTACATTTAAACACGGTCGTAATTGTTTAATGAGTAACATCTCATTAATGAGACAATCAAACTTGTTGTGGCATTTTTTCAACACGCTAAAACACTTGCGAAGGTCATCCGGAATCCTGCCTGCGTGTCTACTATCATAGTGTTTGCGTACTGACGAGGTCTTGCTTCTATGTCCATCAACGCGTACGAACAGATGGCCACGGGTGTAACCGACATAACCAGCATCGCACTGGTCACACTTGAAGTTATACACAACACATTGTTGATCAATGAGCTGAGGCTTAGGTTCACTTGTTGGGAACTCCTGGGCAATCTTGCGGCTCGTAAACACCGGTTGAACACTGGTCTGCAGCTTCACACTGAGATCTTTCAACTGTGTCTTCACGATATTAGCAGACTCCTGGTCTTTAAAGGGTATGACAACCCGAGTAGTGTTTTCTGTCGTAGATCTGGACCGTAATGAGGGTTGGTCAGCGACCTTTAAATTTAGGAAGGTTTTGACAGTGGAGTCAACAAGGTGCTTGGGATATTTCAGTTTAGAGAAAACAGACTTCAGTCGTTCGCACTCAGTGAAGTAGGACCATGACGAAGACAGGCGATGTGCGCGATCGAGCATAGTTGTCAATAGTCCGCGCTTGTACCTATTATCGACATGACTGTGGTAATAGAGAAGCAGACCACTGTTTGTTGGCTTCACAAACACTTTAGTTTCAATACGAGGCGCTCTGTTTAGGAGTTGAGTACCGAGAAAAGGAAGCATTCCATCATTTTCGACCTCCATAGTAAAGT
Source organism: Meandrina meandrites (assembly GCA_963693305.1). Lineage (NCBI taxonomy): Eukaryota > Metazoa > Cnidaria > Anthozoa > Scleractinia > Meandrinidae > Meandrina > Meandrina meandrites. Next base: position 35,621,613 of record OY855910.1, read on the forward strand.
TGATGGCGGGGTGAGCGTGGTTGAGGGTGTTAAGAAAGTCCCTAGCTGTAGACAAATCGGGCATCACAGTGAATGTGTCGCCAACATATCGACGATAGTAAGGTGGCAGTTTGCCGTCAACATCTAATTTCTCTTCAATAGACGACATGAATACGTTGGCTAGCAAGGGCCCAAGGGGGGACCCCATCGCTACTCCGTCGATCTGTTCATACAGGGATCCATTAAATTGGAAAAGCTGCCCCTTGGTGGCCACACCCAAAAGATCAATAAGGTCTTGCTTTGAAATGTTCAAATCATACTCGGAATTAAACCAGTTGTTTCTAAAGGCTCTGTCTGCGAGAATCGTAATGGTTTCATCCAAAGGTACATTCGTGAACAAGGAGGACACATCATAGGACACCAGCAAGTCACCAGGTGTTATGTTGAGGTCTCGCGGTAGTTCGTTCACAAAATCGAAAATGTCCGTGACTGTGTACTGATTTAACGACAACGGTTTGAGCTTGTTGTCCAACCATTTCGCCAGAGCATAATTATACGTATTAGTCGCTGATAGGATTGGTCGCATGGCTAGTTTCTCCTTGTGTGTTTTCGGCAACCCGTACAGGTGTGCCAGTCTAGAACTGGTCGGACGAAGAGACTGGGCCACAGCGTGAGGGAGGATCCTTGTGATGATAGATTGTACAAGAGCCTCCTTTGCTAAAGGCGGATGATAGTGCTTGGGTGGTCTGCCTCGGGTTTTTGGTCGTTCAGAAGGAATGGGACGAAATTTGCTGGTGTCATTGACAGAAGCTTCGGAAAGTAGATGTATATATTCCGACTTATCCATTACAACGACACCTGAGCCTTTGTCCGGTTTTGTTATGACGATATCATCACGGCGCTTTAGTTGTTTAATGGCTGTCAAAAGCTGTTTAGGAGGACTCGGACCTTTATGGTTGATGTAATTGAGGGCTATAGATTTTAATGTTGCGGCAGCCAGTTCCTCAGAGTTCTCACTGTTTAGATGCCGTTCCAAGTCCCAGTAGGCCTTCTCAAAGCTCGCCTTAATCTCGATGTTTGAGATACGCTGGGGTATGGCGAACTTTAAGCCTCGACAGAGAACCAATTTCTGAAAGAAACTGAGCTCATGCGAGGAGATGTTTGTGATATGCTCGTCGACATCGACTTCAGTGTTTAGTAACCTCGAGATCTTACGAGTGTGCACAGACATGACTTCATGGTAGTAGTCCTTTTGAAGGCCGCTAATAATGCGAAGAATGCAAGTGTACCGAAACAAACTGCAGGCTTGTCGGATATTAGTGTAGATGGAGTTGATCTCACTTCTGAGGGCTTCACTCTGTTTGATCTTGGCACGGAGCTCCTCGGCAAGAACATTTTTGCTATAGGATTCCGAAGACTTTTTCCACTTTGATGTCTTGTCTTTGTCAACCCTAGCGAATGTTGGTGTAAGGTTGAAGTTCTGCCAGAGTCTAAGAAACTCGATTGAACAATCGCAATTAATTTGCTTCTTGCTACACTTTTCGAGACTCCGGAATAGGTGTAGCTGATCATCGCGTTTGAGAATTCTAATCAACAATGATTTAGATAAACATATACAGGCAAAAACTAACGATAGATAAATCCGACGTTTCGGCGACATCTTGGCGCCATTGTCAAGGGAAACTAATTAAATATGCGATTTCAAGAGTAACTAAGAGTTTTTAATTTGCATAAGTTAGACAAAGACTTTAGCGCGAACTGAGTCTGATTGTACATTTAAACACGGTCGTAATTGTTTAATGAGTAACATCTCATTAATGAGACAATCAAACTTGTTGTGGCATTTTTTCAACACGCTAAAACACTTGCGAAGGTCATCCGGAATCCTGCCTGCGTGTCTACTATCATAGTGTTTGCGTACTGACGAGGTCTTGCTTCTATGTCCATCAACGCGTACGAACAGATGGCCACGGGTGTAACCGACATAACCAGCATCGCACTGGTCACATTTGAAGTTATACACAACGCATTGTTGATCAATGAGCTGAGGCTTAGGTTCGCTTGTCGGGAACTCCTGGGCAATCTTGCGGCTCGTAAACACCGGTTGAACACTGGTCTGCAGCTTCACACTGAGATCTTTCAACTGTGTCTTCACGATATTAGCAGACTCCTGGTCTTTAAAGGGTATGACAACCCGAGTAGTGTTTTCTGTCGTAGATCTGGACCGTAATGAGGGTTGGTCAGCGACCTTTAAATTTAGGAAGGTTGTGACAGTGGAGTCAACAAGGTGCTTGGGATATTTCAGTTTAGAGAAAACAGACTTCAGTCGTTCGCACTCCTCAGTGAAGTAGGACCATGACGAAGACAGGCGATGTGCGCGATCGAGCATAGTTGTCAATAGTCCGCGCTTGTACCTATTATCGACATGACTGTGGTAATGGGGAAGCAGACCACTGTTTGTTGGCTTCACAAACACTTTAGTTTCAATACGAGGCGCTCTGTTTAGGAGTTGAGTACCGAGAAAAGGAAGCATTCCATCATTTTCGACCTCCATAGTAAAGTTGATGGCGGGGTGAGCGTGGTTGAGGGTGTTAAGAAAGTCCCTAGCTGTAGACAAATCGGGCATCACAGTGAATGTGTCGTCAACATATCGACGATAGTAAGGTGGCAGTTTGCCGTCAACATCTAATTTCTCTTCAATAGACGACATGAATACGTTGGCTGTAAACATACAATATTTAATTAAACAGATTCATTGACATTTTTGTAATTGGAAAATTGGAAAATCAGTTTTGGAACATATAACTCATATGTTTTGAGTAAGGAACATATGTCTTATATGAGGCAGGTACAAAACTCGGACCGGATCAACTCGGACCGGATCGGACCGGATCAACTCAGGTCGGATCAACTCGGATCGACTCGGATCGACAACACATGAATTTTTTTTTTTTTACCCGAATTGTAGGTTTGACTTCTCTCTGAAAAATTAGGCCATATACAGTAAGCTTTGCAACGTTTGGAACTCTGTAACTCGACAAAACAGGATGCATTTCGTGATAACGCCACGCCGAAGATACGCCAAGTTTTTTGATAGGTCTACGCCAAGGCCCTTTATCATACATATCTAAAGTAAGTCATCTGTACGCCAGTTAAAAGGTGCCGACTACGATTGTACGCCGTTAAAACGCGCCGAATATGATCGTACGCCAGTACGCCGCCAACTTTCGAAATCCACGCCGAAGATCTTTGGCGTAACCTACGTAACCGAAGTTCTCACCCGTCATTTTGTTTACTAGTGCCAGTTCCTTTCGAAACTAGTGCCAGTTTGTTTTGTTCCCTGCTGCGGGCGAGGAAGATAAAATCCTCGATAACAATTCCCATTCAAAACATAGAGTCTGTCATTCAGAATGTTTTTTGTTTGTTTGTTTTTACAGTAGGCGAGGTTACACGTTTATGGAACTCCTGGTTGCGAAAATAGTATGAAATTTATCTTCGAGTGTTTGCGCTCACTATTTTCACATTTCCGTGCAACCCACAGGCAGCCCAAGCTCTCTATCAGATTACCTTCGGACGTGACTCTTGCTTATAAGCGGTGTTGTGTTACAGAGATTCGATTTGTAAGGGTTTGTATGGGAACGCAACGTTTTTACTTTGAAAGTAAAAAAATCGTATATTTTGTGAATAAAATTGACTTACCCTGATTTTGTGTTTCATTCTTTGTTGTTTGCCAGCTTCTTAGGTCGTTCTAACGCGATTTCGGCGAGTTATCGTGATAACGATAATAGAGAGCTTTAGCATATCTTGCAAATAGAAATGAGCCAAAATAAACCACATTAGCGAAACGTGTGGGAAATTATAGAGCTTGAGGTATCACACTTTACAAACAGGAAACTATGCACTCCTAAATATAAACCTCTAGACATTTGCTTGACCTGGCACGAGTAAAACAAAATGGCGGGTGAAGACGGTAAACGATCAAAAATCAAAATGGCGCGTAAATGGCCCATTTCTGAGAGGAATTAAACCTACAATTAGATAAAAATTTAATATATTTCTCAATTTATTTATTTTTGTCGATCCGAGTTGATCCGAACTGATCCGACCCGGACTGGTCCGAGTTGATCCGGTCCAATCCGGTCCGAGTTGATCCGGTCCTAGTTTTGTACCTGCCTTCTTATATGTGGTAACATATGAGGGTTGTAGCGAAAACTAAGACCCCCGAAAGCGAAGACCTAAGACCTAAGACCCGAAAACTAAGACCCCCGAAAACTAAGACCCCCGAAAACTAAGACCCCCTTATTTTCTTTATTTTTTGCCATTTGTTCATTGAAAGTGAATGAAAGTGCTCGGGAATATAACCGATTTTTGATCACAAAGATGAACAAATGGCAAAAAATAAAGAAAATAAGGGGGTCTTAGTTTTCGGGTCTTAGGTCTTAGGTCTTCGCTTTCGGGGGTCTTAGTTTTCGCTACAACCAACATATGAGACATGTTTTGATAGAAAACAAAAATATAAAATAAACTGGACTTCAAACAAGCAAAAACACTGATCGAAATACGACAACCTCATTCGCTCTAGGGGGGCAGAGAACAGTCGCGGAGCCGCTTGAAATCCCAACATAAATTCTCCAATTTACAGCATCGTACAGCAGCAAAAATCGATGCATAAACATTGCAGTATCCTGAAGTTTGTTTGGAAGGAGTTTGACACAAAACTGTGGTGTAATTTTGAAAAAATTATGAAAAATATAACTTTGTTGGTTTAAGAAGATTTTCGATCATTTTGTAATATTTACTGGGAAAACAAATATTTTTTAACGGTTGTCACGATCGCAAATCGACGAGGCACATTGATTTAGCAAGCATTGGTGATGCTTCTTGCAGAAATTTGGGTCCGTGGCTTGTTTTGGCAAAGGGCGCCAAGAAAAGAACATTTCAATATAATAGAATTTAAGTGTCGAATTTAGGTGGCCTTAATATTTCAGCGATTCTGTTCCGACGATTTTTTTGAAACTTGGCCATATATAATCAGAAGTTTAGCCAAAATCTATCAGCAAAATTTTTTTCTGGACTCGATTTTTTGTGAAAAGTGGGGTCCAATTAATTGCCAGTAACATCAAAAATATTTTTAAACAGTTAAATCGATTTTCATATTACTATCGCCGAATGATAGGTGAACATTTTTACCAAAGTTTCACCGCCATCGCGTCAAAGCCTAAAAAGTTATAATGCAAAGTTTGTCATGGACAAGGACTTAAGTGCAACCGGAATAAATATGGAGCCACCTTAACTGGACGTCGCTCGTAATGAAAATCTCTCCTTGAGTTAAATTTTATTAAAAATGCTCTGTTTTGCTATAAAAAAATGAGAGTTCGAAAATCCAAGATGGCGGATCCAACATGGCCGCCACCAAAATAGCAGGAAGTTTATCCTGACATTATCGCTGGTTACGATAGTAACCAATTTTAGTCATACGACGAAAGTTGTCAAGAGCAAGCTTCGTGGAAAGTTTGGTTCGTGTATCTTGAATCAGAGCAAAGATATTCGCAAAACCTATTTCTGCATCTTATTAGTATCTAATTACCATAAATTATAGTATCTAATTACCATAAATTAATCCTTAAGTAGCCAGAAACTCGGGAAGACGGGGTCGGAAAATTTGAACCCCATCGGATTCTTATTATTTGACCCAAAATTAGCAGATTAGTGCAAAACAATGAAAAAATCAATTTCGCCACGAAAGTCCTACGGGATTACACGCCGTACGGCACAATAATTCTAAATGCAGGGACATTATGTGTGCTCTTACACGAATGTGTTTGTTTGGTTTTACTTTGTAATACCGCCAAAAAATGTCAAGAATGTGATTAACAGATTTTATCGAAGTGAATTAAGAATGTGGTTTTGTCTTGTACTGTTTGACTGCAGCGGATATGGAGAGGTTCGATCAGGGAAATACTTTGTGAAATACATTACATAAGGTTTGTGATTGAGTCTAAACGAGTAAGAAACAATTAACTGGAAATTTAGGTAATTCAAAATGATATGAGTATATACTTTGGTGATGTGATTGTTGTAATACAGTGGTTCTATTTTTTGTCTCGTGTTACGTGAGGTAGCTTTGGCGCAGAGCTCGTGTAAGCACAGGCATCCCAAGCTCACGTTTGAAGAAAGGGAATAATTAATTATCTATTCATTCATTCATTCATTCATTCATTCATTCATTCATTCATTCATTCATTCATTCATTCATTCATTCATTCATTCATTCATTCATTCATTCATTCATTCATTCATTCATTCATTCATTCATTCATTCATTCATTCATTCATTCATTCATTCATTCATTCATTCATTCATTCATTCATTCATTCATTCATTCATTCATTCATTCATTCATTCATTCATTCATTCATTCATTCATTCATTCATTCATTCATTCATTCATTCATTCATTCATTCATTCATTCATTCATTCATTCATTCATTCATTCATTCATTCATTCATTCATTCATTCATTCATTCATTCATTCATTCATTCATTCATTCATTCATTCATTCATTCATTCATTCATTCATTCATTCATTCATTCATTCATTCATTCATTCATTCATTCATTCATTCATTCATTCATTCATTCATTCATTCATTCATTCATTCATTCATTCATTCATTCATTCATTCATTCATTCATTCATTCATTCATTCATTCATTCATTCATTCATTCATTCATTCATTCATTCATTCATTCATTCATTCATTCATTCATTCATTCAATCATTCGTATAAGCGTCACGGTGAGCCGGAACGTGACCTTTCAGCTGACACGGTTTTAGGTTACACGAGAACCGTTGAGAATATGAGCGCCCTATAAGACGTTGTATGGGGAATAAAATAACGTTGATTTAGAACGCTAAATTCTTCAAAATTACTACATTTTTACGCGAGGTGAATTAAATAAACTCTCCTCTTGTGTGTCCGTTGCGCTTTATGGTTATTTTCGCCGTTGAAGGCTTTTATGCCACCGTTGATATTCCTTGTCCCACGTGATGTTAGATAGCCAATCATATTGCTCAGTCAGTTAACAATTAACCTTGGCGGGAAGATTCCTGGGCCAAGTTCGCTGTGTGTGGTCTGAAAATGTTGAAGCTATCAATCCATACGGGAAGACATGCACAAAACAGGAAAAAGCTGTTTCTGACATGCTTCTACTGAACTCTAAATCTTTTTTTGTTCCAGAGATATTGACATTTTTCTGTTATGCAAATTAGGTGAGTGATGACATCATAAGGTTTGCAACTAAAAAATGGTCAAATACTGAATAAACAATATCTCTAAAACTATTAAAGCAGTGTTCTTGGAACTTGGCACAACAAATGTGCATCACAAAAGAAACAAAATGACACCCTTAGTGCTGTTGCCATGATAACAGTTTGCCACTGGTGCTGTCTCAATAAAAACTGAAATTCCCAGTTTTTGTCTAAACCAAGAACCATCTAGCGCAGCCAATCCAATGATGGGAATTAAGACAATATGGGACTATGTCTGTTCCAAGCAGGACCCTTTGTCTTGCTTTAGAGGTTACAAATGGGGATATTTGGTATTTCGACAGAGAGAGACTGGAGCTGAAAGAGTTGCTTTAGCAACAATACTAAGGGTGTCATTTTGTTCCTTTTGTGATGCACATTTGTGGTGCCAAGTTTCATGAACACTTCAATATTTTTAGAGATATTTTTCATTCAGTATTTTACCGTTTTTAATTGCAAATCTTATGACGTCATCATTGATCTAATTTGCATAATACAAAAATGTCAATATCTCTGGAACAAAGAAAGATATTTCGGAAAGAAAAATGCCATTCTTCTGTATTTCAAAAGGCCTTTGATATAAGCAGAAAATATTTTTCATGTCATATACACTTTAAATGTATAGGTTTTTGGAGGATTGAAAAAGAAGTACCAGGATCAATGTGAACTTGATTACTAATATCTGCTCCCTCTGACCGTAAAAATTTACAACTTCTAGTGCTGGAATTCGTAATAATATTAAACATTGTAATGAATGAATCACATGTTTTGTCATGTTTTCATTCTTGATTTATACAAAAGAAATGAAAAAAACGCATCCGAGTGCATTGTTGAGTTAGCACGAGAGAAAGAGAAGTGCATACTGAGAAGCACGAGGTGCACTAGTGCTTATTTAAATCAACAATGCACAAGGATGAAGTTTTTTTTTTTATTTCCTTAAAATGCTAAGGAAATAGAGCGCGCTCAAAATCATGACGTAAGCAGCGTGCATTATAACTTGATAGAGCATGTTCGACGTAGATCGCGTGCCTTATGGAACAATAATGAACTTGAACTGACCAATCACAGCGCGCACAATTACTCGAACATTTTATAATGCCTCATATGTTTTTCATATGTTTGCATTATTTTGTAAACATCATGTCATATGCATCACATATTTTTCATGTTTCCTTTCTACAAGCTGGGATATGTAACCTGTGTCATATGTCTTTCATATGTTTGTACTATTATTGGTGGTTTTCACTGTCACGCAATAAAAAAATAAAATCGAAACCATTCAACGACAGAAGCTATGAATTTCAGATATTATAGAAGATAAATAGATAAACGATTTCTCCAAATCTCAGGTCTGTGCGGTGCACCGTTAGCGAGTTATTTGCCGAAACTTTCCACGCAAATTTATAAAGCTCAGTATGGAGACGCCATATTTGTGTCCCTCCGAGGGGCACAAACATGGCCGCCGTGATGTCAGAGAAACCATCTGGAACTTAATTTTCATATTAATAGTCACTACTTTTGGCTCATGATCTATTACACTTTCACATAAACAGCACTTAGTACATTGGGAATGTTCGATCTGCAAAAATGGAAAGGAAAGGCCTTTTTTGAATCAAAACAACTTTGTCACGGCACTCAGCTTGATATCACATACGGCGGAGAACTCGAATATTCAAAATGCTCTGTTTTTAAAACGAAGGGCACAACCAAGCTGGAAATTTGCGAAAAGATATGATTTTAGTTTATCTTACACCTAGTGATATCAAAAGTTTAGCAGGCCTATTGAATTTTGATTTCAGAATTTTATGACGTAACATGAAAACCAAGAATTGCTTTACATGTCATATGTTTCGTCACATGTTTGGCAACAAGATATGTTATTCTTATGTTACATGTTTATCATATGTTTGACAGAAAAATACAGTTTTTATAGAACAAACGCAGTTTTGGATTTTCAAAGTGTACACATTTCATATGTTTTTCATATGTTTGTCATATGTCACTTCCCTAGTAGTAATTTTTGCAGTATATTGAAAGGTTATAATTATTCCAATTGTGTGAGGAAAATGGGGATGGTCCTTTTCGTTAGCAGGGAAGTTATCACGGAAGGTTAAATAGTAAACGGTCATCAATTTGACGAAAATATACAAAAAGTAAACTTTCACCAAGTAACATTTTATAGTTGATTCACTTAGAAGCCTAAATTACTGTACATTTGTCAGACTTACTGTGGGAGCCGTGATAGTCAGAATATAAACCCTATTATTGTACGTAAGCCGCCTTAACTACTATTATAATATTTCTGCTTGTATTGAAACAAGGCATACCAACAGATGATGAATTAGAAGAATTGGGTGGAAAAATTGCTGAAAATTGGAAAAAACTTGGGCGTCGGCTAGGCATCGACGATCAAAAGCTTCAAGAAATATGTCAAGCTCATGACCAACTGTCAGAGAGAGGATATCACATGTTAAAGCACTGGAAACAAGTTAAAGCGTCTGCTGCAACATACCAGGCTTTGTGTGATGCATTACAACACAAACATGTATCTCGCCAAGACTTGGCAGAGGAGCTATATAACAATCATGGTAATTATTTTCTCCTAAGGGGTTGGGGAGGGGAGGACTTTCATATGAAAGGGAGGGGGATGCTCATTGTCTCACTTAGAGGTTAAATTACGGTTTTAAGGTTGCTCCCTATAGTTTTATTACCGCACGCACTGCTAGTACAAGCTTGTCGGAATCTGCGCACGCGAGCTGATGCAAGCTCAGGCAAAAATGATCAATCACAGAATTATGTTAAACGTTTCTAAGGGCCTCTTCATATGAGCCTGGTTGGCTGGGCTGGCCCGGTTTCCGAGATCTCGCCTCACTTCTATTTCCTTTCTAAAAATTTTGATGTGTTCATATGAAAAGGAAGGCCAGCCCAGTTACTGAGATCTTGGTTTGGCCATCCCCGTTTTTTTCTCTGTTTAGCGTCGTCCGACCGACACAGATTTTTGCGTTTTCAAAAAAAAGTTATGCAGAAGGCAATGACATTATTTCAAACAAATGTCACTTTAAAGGGGCAGTATCACGAGAGGTCTTCTAAGTTTTTGTGTACACTATGCTAGAATTATAAAGGTTCACTCACTGATCAACAAAATAACCTTTTAATGACAAAAAAGGCATAAATTCACTCTCCCGGATGTGAGCAAACCATAATCGATAGTTTTTTAGTGATTTTCCTGTCAAACTTGAAAACGTCGGCCCGACGTTTTCAAATTTTAGACCACTTCTTTCCTATCCGTCCACTTTTGTAACCACTTTTGTAACTAGTACAATGCATTTTAACAAGGTTAGGCAACTACTAGTGAATTCCCAATTGATACCAACACCTTCATTGGATTTTCAAGTAGCACGAAAGTTTGGTGAGACTGCCCCTTTAAGCCGAAACATAGGCAATTTTTTGCCATACAGTTTTGGTGGTTCATCCTTTTTTCGCTGTTCTCGCTTGAGTTTAACCACGACGTCGATTTTTCCTTCCTTTGTTGCCGCCATGTTGACTTTTTAACCACGTCTTGTTGTTTCCAGGCTCCACGGATATTACGCTGAGATACCGGGCCTCCTAGTTCCAGACTCCTTTTCCAATTTTTATTTTGTTTGTTTCTTTTTTTTTCTTTTCCGACCGACCGAAACCAAAATCAGAAAACGCATTCGACAATAAACGAAAAAAAAGGGGATGGCCTTAATTCTACTTTTCCCATATGAACACTCCAGTCCGGTTACCCTGACAATATTTTTTTTTGACAAATTAGCTTTGCTTTGGCAACAGAGCGGTCAAAATGGCATAATTTTGCCTTATATGCATTTCCACTTCAAAAGTATTCGAATTAGCTTTATAAGAAAAGTTACAAGAGTCGACAAAGCTATGATATAGTCGTGAACGATACAAATTTATGTGACGCCATTTTGGTTTTGTTTCCTGAATCTCATCCCGGTCACCGGGCTGAAATTTCCCATATTGACAAAATTCATCCCAGTAACTAACCCAGTCTGGTTACCGGGCTCATATGAAGAGGCCCCAAGGAAAACTTTACCCAAATGTTACGCCAAAAACAAGGAAAATTCACTGTGTAGAAACCTAGAAAATCTGTGTTGAAGTAAGCTTACGTCAAAAAACAAGCCAAGTATCTCTGTCGCTGGTTGCCATAGAATCTAGATCAAGGTACTGAAAGAGTCTTCCTCAGATAGAATAAAGCTAAAGATACTAGATTGTAGACATGTCAAGTGTTATACGAAAAATATTTGCAAAGGCCGAAGTAAGCTCATGCAAATGTAATTGTAAGTGACTTACAGATTACTATAGATATAGTTCGTATAGTGTGATCGTCCGGGTGAGAGTAGTTCTGAGAAGAACTGTTGTTGGTGACTGACGTTTCGACAACCTGTGCGGAAGTCATCTTCAGAGTCAAGTGAAGAGTTGTTGTCAGTTGGTGATGTTATAAGTCTGGTCTGTTGTAACTGATTGGTCAGTTTAGCCGTGATGTTATTGGTTGTAAGACTCGTGTTAAGTCCGTCAACAGTAATAGGTCAGTTTCGATCCGTCTATTGTTAGTCAAATTAAGTCGTTCTGTTTGTGGTCTGTTCATCGGTTTTGTTTATGTCGTTAATTAGTCGTTTGTAAGGTGGCGGTAGTTGTTGACATCTGTTGATAGGCATTTGTTCTAAGTTTGTGTACCAGCTTTCTAGAGTCAGTCATTGAAAATAGTTCGTACTGTAGGTTAAACATTCAGCAGACTTCAAGACTTTGAAGAGACGAGCGCAACTGGTTTGTGACACAACAGACAGTTTATCTGACGAAAACAAATACCTTGACCGTGTTTTCTACAAGAACAACTACAAGGCCTACTTCGTTAGACGAAACACTCACCGAACTACTGAGACTACAGAAACCAACACGAACCCTACATCTGTCACTACAGCGACCATACCCTACATCAAGGGCACTTCTGAGACGCCCTTACAATCCGTGTAGCTCACAAGCCTATAACTACGTTACGACATTTACTGACCAACGTTAAAGACAGGGACGAACCTAACAACAGACAGGGAGCGGTTTATAAGATCAAATGCTCCGACTGCCAAGCCTCCTACATTGGAGAGACTGGTAGAAACCTCAACACGAGACTGACTGAACACAAACGAGCGACTAGAAATGGTGATGTAAACAATCACATTTCTGAACACCACCGACTTACTAATCACAAAATTGACTGGGACTCTGCTGAATGTTTAACCTACAGTACGATCCTTCACCAACAACAGTTCTTCTCAGAACTACTCTCACCCGGACGATCACACTATACCAACTACTGATACTCCTGGGTTCAAACCATTTACTATACTATAGATATAGATATAGAGCCACCTTAAATGGTCTCGCTAAGGGTGGTCAGGACAGAACACCAGTATTTTTAGCCATCAAGGTCTCATTTAGGATTGCACATGAAGAAATAAAATGCTTTCATATTGTGCAGGCCGTCTAAACCAATCAGGCATGACAAAGTGGTCTCTTTCAAGGTTCAGAAAAGGCTTGCGCGATAATGAGATTGGTCTCCTTTAAGCGTTTAATTCAAATTATCTGACGAGCATCCCTGTCCCTTTCTATGAGAGTCCCCCAGGGTATTTTCTATTGGAAGGCGAAGTGGTCATTAGTGTGCTGGATTCTGCGGGTGTGGACAAAACATGGGGTAGGCTATATGGCCTAGGCCATGGTGTAGGCCATGCATGGGCTACCCTATGGCTTACCCTATGCCCTACTGGTGGTCAGATTTTATTTAATTTTTATTTTTTTTATTTAATTTTTTTTTTTTAACTAAGACTAGTGAGCAACACAAATTATGAGAACCTTCATACCTTCAAGGAATAAATGTTACAACTATTCAACTGGCTAAGTTAAAACCCTCCCACGGAAATACTGTTACTGTAACCAAACATTATGAAAAACGCCTTAACATGTCACTGCATGGTGTATTGGTACATTTTTGGGACCATATGATTAGGGCTAATCGTATGCAATTACAGTAGTCTGTCTGTCTAGCCAAATATTGGGCATGATTATTTGAAGAACAGTTAATCAAATCTTAAACCAGAGGACCGATAATGAGATTGGTCTCTCCAGAAAATTTTTAATCGACATGAGTCCTGGTTACTCTTCTATTTTTAGTTTTAAACGTTTTCAGCTGTCTGATAAGCCTAGCATTACAGAAGTCTCTGGCAATTTTACTTAGTGTGCTATAACATGCTGTTCAATAGATGTAACATTTATCCCCCGAAGAAGTGTCATTGGAGACGAAACGCATCAGAAATAAAAAAAGAGATGTTTACAACCAAGAAATGAAGGTTCCCTTTGCTTGATAGCAGAAACTCATAAGGAGTTGAAACGTATAACGTGCGTTCACAGCGTTCGAATATTCAGTTTGCCAAGTACCATATTTGGAAACACAAGGAGCTTGTACGCAAATGGTTTACACACGTAACGACACGCAAGAAAATTTTCGCTTTTACGGTAAATCACTTGAATTCCGACCTAAACGCCGTGAATTACTCACAGAAACTAGAGAAATTCATCAAGAGTATCCAAGTGAAGTTCTCTGGACCATCAAATGACGATGAAGCAGAGAATTTAACCAAATTTAACTATATTTAGCCAAAGTTGTTTAAAAACAAGATAACGCCATTTAGCGCGATTTAGCGCGCGCTCTGAATTTATCCAAATATTGCAATTTTGATTGGTTGATTTTTTTCTCGTGGTTTTCCAAATATGGTACTTAAAGGAAACGAATGTTCAAACGCTTTGTACAATGCGAATCATAGGGAGTTACACGTTTCAACCCTTATGGGTTTCTGTTGATAGTTCAAGTTAAGAAAAGATAATTACATCTGACCACCGGTAGGCCATAGGGTTGGCCATATGGTAGGCCATATGGTAGGCCATATGGCCTACACCATGGCCTAGGCCATATGGCCTACCCCATGTTTTGTCCACGCCCAGATTCTGCCTTGCGTAGTCTGGGTTCAAGCCCTGGGCAGGACTGATCTACATGTAACTGTTGTGCATGATCTTGGGCAGGAAACTGAATTCTCGTAGTATCTCTCTCCTCCAGGAATGTAAGGGTAATAGGTGAACCAACACACTAGGGTACCCCTAGGAGAGGGTTCAGGGGTTCTGGACCCCCCACCCCCACCCCTTCTTTCCAACTCTTTTCAAATGATGAGAATTGAGAGCAGAATCCTTAAGAAAATCAAGAAAAAAAGCAGGAAGTTTAAAATGAGAACTGTGAGGTTCTTCCAGAAATATTTCCTTCTTTAATTAAACCTGTCACAGCTGGTACACAAGGCATTCTGAGCAGCTGTATAATATTATGACCTTTCTTGTGTGACTGGTTTCGGACGTGATGGACCCCCCCCCCCCCTTTTTTTTTCTTTTCACAAAGGCTGGGAACTGACCCTGCAGCACATAAATAGTAACCGTAATTGTATAAATGTCATTCACCAATAGTTAATAATCAACTATTGGACATTTAAATTGCTACAGGTGTTATAATATATGCATGCACAATGTTAATAATTGCATGTGGACATGTATGCAGATCTGCGCACACGCGTCCCAAACTCACGATTCGATTGAATGTTCTGATTTATGTAAGCGTATCGAATGGGAACTGACTACCTGAATCGAACCTGAAGTACGCGGTGCTGTGTTACAATTTAGGCCGTTGAGAATTTGAGCGCTCTATAAGGCATGGAGTTAAAAATAACGTGGAATAAAACGGTTTCTGATGTTTCTGTCGTAGCCTTCATAAGACGACTCTTATGAAGGCTACGACAGAAACCTCAAAACCTCCTAGAAACGACGAAATAACCCAAAAGGACAACAGAGACCAAGCAAGGTGAGTACATTTTTTTTATTTTATCGAAAAGAAGGTAATACATGGCCAGAAATCGCGGACATTAGAGTCGGCGAATTTTGATGCATCGTACATTTAGCGGTCACGAGAGTTGGTAATAGCCGCTGATTTAAAGGCCTGACTTTGGGCTCATATGCATCAACGATGATACACAAGAATGATGCTTACATAGATGAATATTTTGTGTAGTAGGGAAACCACTGGTCAAACATATTGCATGTCAAAAAAACTGGAGCAAACGACCTTTCAAATAATGGCTTTTGCAGCAAAATTGGAGCAAAGACGGCTGAAATATCGCAGTTCGAAGAGAGCCGATTTAGGGATTTGTTCGTGGGATGCTTCCTGGTGTCGACTGAATGTGACTTTGGGCTATTTTCTGATGCCAAAAGTAATCATAGAACCAAATCGCGTTGAACTGTAATTAGCCATGTTCTAAACGAGCAGGGGACTGGGTACGAACATATTTTCTCTTCGGTACTAACATTCAATATCGATTGAATTGAAAAATGGGGCACGTCATCTGAAAGAGCATCCAAAAATAAGTAAATTCACCAAATTTTTGTTATTGGTTTAAACCCAAAGGCATAGTACACTTAGTATGGATTGGAGGGAGAGGCGTCCTCCAATCCATACTAAGCTCTCTTATAATTTTTAAAAGTGTACCATGCCTTTGCGTTTAAACCAATAACCATCAAATTTGGTAAATTTACTAATTTTTGGATGCTCTTTCAGATGACTTGCCCTATTTTCAATTCAATCGATATTGAATGCTCGTACCAAGAAAAAATATGTTCGTACCCTGCTCGTTTAGAACATGGCCAATTGATCAAGTAAGTTAGTGTTATGCATTGTCTCATCAAACCCGCTTGCAAATTTTATCGGTCATTTCCAGTTTGCCAGTAATCGCTGGTTGTAAACTGTGAGTTTTCGGATTGGCCGTAAATTCCCCCTCTACGCCTTATTATTTTGGACACAAAAACTGCACGCAGAAAACGTTAAAAAGTAAACATGAAATTCAAAGTCTGCACTTTAATTTTTATTCACTGTTAAAGTTAATGTATCTTTCTATCTTGTTCCGATTGAAAAATTTTTCATTTACTTGCTAGTCAAGAAATATTTAATTAAATATTTCACTTTCTATACGTTTTCTTTGTTGTTTTTGATTTCGCTTGTGCGATCAATTTAACGCATAACATACTTTTCGCGGGCTCAGAAGTCCGACTTTTCCTTGAACGTTTTTATTCCACATTCCACTGTCTACTATTTTAAGTCCCATTAGTATATTTTACCAGATGTAATATAAATCTATCATATTTAACAATTATTCCACGAGTGCGCGTTGGCTATAACGATCTCATATCCAGCAAGCGCGAATGGAATAATTGTTTTATTAAAAACGCCCAAAAGAATTGCAATATCTGAGCTCCCTAGCTGTTTTCGTTGACGCATATCGGCTACGATTTATGTGGTCAATGGTATATTAGCTCATATACCATTGCCTGATAACCAATCAATACTCGGGAATTGCAATATACCATTGCTGGCGAGCCTTAGCAAGGCAGCACACTCTTCCGGTATTCCTGTGTGTGTTGGGTGTCCTGTTTTGTATTTATGCGGTGTAGAGCCAAATTTTGGGTGTCAGATTCCGCGCGTACGGTCTATGATTCTGTTTATTTATATTATGTCATAGGATTGCGTGAAGTAGCGTTTATTAAAAGCATACAGTAAATCACTGTTCAATTTTGTGGGAGATATGTTAACTTTATCTGCTACATTGTACTACTGGGCCTATGAATAGTGGTGAAGGCTGAATATGCCGGTGAATACTCCTTCATTGTTGGAACTATTGTCAACCGAAATTTGCACCCAATTTCAAGCAGCCCGACGAAAGTACACTTAAGTACATTTAGTCACCTAAAGGTCCGCATTTGACGTTTCAGAAATGCGTGCGATGTTTTTTGGAGACAGGGAAGCTAGCTAGAGCATCTGCTAAATTCCACAATTGTACCTTTTAATATAATACTATTCAGCTTTCGACACCCTGTTGAACACCGTTATATATTTTTGGGCGTATTTTAAAGCAAAATCCCACTTTTGCAAAGCACCTTGGAATCACAACTTGCGGCGTATGATTGTGTAAACTCTGCTCTAATTACGCTTGCGGTAGGCCATTGTTTGATTTTTAAGGCCCGTTTACACAGGCGATTTTTGTCGCGCAACTCGATGCAATTTTTGTCGCGCCGAAGTTGCACGAAGTTGCAAGGCCCGTTTACACAGGCGACTTTTGTCGCGCAACTCAATGCAATTTTTGTCGCGCCGAAGTTGCATCAAATTTCGAACATGTTCGAAACTTGATGCAACTTCGGCGCGACAAAAATTGCATTGAGTTGCGCGACAAAAATCGCCTGTGTAAACGGGCCTTTAGGGAGATGTAAAATCCCGGGCGTACTTGACAGAATCTTGGGTAGGGAGGTGAGGCCAGCTGGCCACCCAAACCCTGACCCTGTTTAAGACAAGAATCTCTGATTTTCCTACCCTGCTTAAGACAGAATGCCGATTCTGTATACCCCGTCTAAGACATTTGTTGTAGCGTAATCAAACAGGAATTAAGCTTGATATCAGTACCAAAGTTAATAGAAGTCAACACTAAGGAAGGTAGGTAAAGGTAAAGTCTGTATACGAGCCTAGGGGCCCATCAGGCCGGAGCTTATCCCGGTTTCCGTTGCATGAAGCGACTAGGAGTATTGCCACTCCCCCCTGGATGGGATGCTAGTCCATCGTAGGGTTACCCCCAGCAGTAAATTCGCCGGTACCCATTTATACACCTGGGTGGAGAGAGGCACTATGAGAGTAAAGTATCTTGCCCAAGAACACAACGCAGTGCCCCGGCCAGGGCTCGAACCCGGACCACCCGATCCGGAGTCCAGTGCACTAACCATTAGGCCACCGCGCCTCCCACAAACACTAAGGAAGAACTTAAAAAAATTCGGCTTTGTGGTAAGTTGGTATAAATTAATATATATATATATCACATAATGTTAAGTTACAGGTTTATGAAATGCTTGCGATGTTTTCTGGAGATAAGGAAGAAGAAAGTCTGCTTCGTTCTGCTTCTGGTCGACGTCAAAACTGTAGGACAGAAAATTTAAAGAGAAAACCTCACCGAAAAGTTAAAAAACTGAAATCATATCTCACGCTAATCCTGGAATAGCTTAATCGTGCTTTGAACAACCCGGCCCAGAACCTCAGGTTAGAGTTTAGCCCTCTTTTGAACAGCCAGACCCAGAACCCTAAGCCAACAAACGTTTCAATTTTCACCATCAGAATGAAAGACTCGCGTGTTTTTAGCCATTGTATAATTGTGACCCTTCATGCGAAAAGGGGGCTTAAGAATTTCACGGTGAACTGTGAAATTTATTTCACGGTCACAGGGCGTGAATTTCAAATTTCACGCCGTGAATTCAAAATTTCACGTCGTGTTCAATCTTGTTTAAAAAAAATCCACGCTGGGCGTGAAAAATGGAATACCGTGAGATCAAAATATTTTGCTTTCGCTTTTGGTCATCCGTACGGTGACATCTGCTTATCACAGAATGAGAGGAGAGTTACAATTATTTCTGTTTCAATCCTGTACACTTAAACCTGTCCCTCATCCACACCATACCCTGCAGTGTAATCGATTGGGTCCCTCCAATTCATTTCTTTTTAGTCATCACTGTGTATCTTTGTAGGAACTATTGCCATACACCTGCCTGCTGGTCCAGTTCTAAAAAAGAAAGAGAAAGGAAAAATCCGTGCTGCTACTGCAGGTACAGGTCGAGCTTCAAGCAAAGATCAAGACAATTCAAGAAAAGCAAAAAGTGGTCTGAAAAAGAAAAGGTCAGAACCAAATCCTGAAGGTATGTATAACAGGTGACGATTGTTATGTTGAAGTTTTATTATAAACACTCATTTCTTGGCCATTTCAATTTGATTAGAAATAAAATGCTCACAACGGCAGTATATATTAAATGATACTCCAGTTTAGTCACCTTGTTACATAAGAACTTTTTACATATTTTTAATGATTCTGTCTCTTAAGCTGTCTCTGTATGTAGTTGACTCTTTTTATGTTGAAATAAAAAAATGTATGTTAAATTATGTTTTTATTTTTGGCATGCCCTCCTCCCTAAATCTCACCAGCTCTCCCCCCCCCCCCCCCCTCATTTCACCCCATAAAAAACGAGCGGTCCCCTATCTTGCAAGAAAACAAATTAATTTTTGCTGTTGTTTTAGGTAATTTGTCTTTTAAGATTAGCTGTGCTAGTGCTACAAGCAAAAACTCAAAAGAGCAAGATTCGCAAGAAGCAAAAGAAGAGGTAAACAGGTATATGCAAAAGAAGGTTGAAGAGGTGTCGAAAAAGTTCGATCTATCTTCATTCGAAGGACTACATGACTTTCATGTGTACTTAGTAGGAGTACGCCACCTAATGGATGTAAGCTTTGACAAGGGAAGCATAAAAATAACTGCGAAATGCCGTACCCTTGAGATCCTTGAACAGCTGTGGGATGATTATTGTTCCGGTCACCTAAATGCAGTAGCAGAGGAGTGCCTCATTACAGAGAAGGTTAAGAACGAGCTTGATATGGAGACAATAACGCTAACAGCAACTATCTTGGAAGAGAACTACTTGGCATGCAAATTGTCTTTAACAGAAATTTCAGGTACGTTTTCAATTTAACACTTCCTTAGCCTGCATGCATAAACGTGCAATAGCCTATGTTCCTATATGTTGTCCTTTTGTTCTCCTGAAATCTAATCCCGCTTTCCGTCCACAGAAAGTGGGGAGAGTACAGAGGAACAAGTAAAATTATCTGTACATGAGTATTACTGACAATTATTCTCATCTCATCTTGCAATAGTATAACCTGTTAAAAACACCCTTAATTTTGGTTTTAAGTGTTTATAACTCAAAAACGAGCTCGGAGCAAAGCAAATAACCAAAAAGCTCGCTGTTAAAATCTTCAATGTGGTCTTTCACTCCTTTTACAATCAAAATACACCTTTCTGGAACTCTAAATGGAAAGAGAATACCCAAAAGGATGCTCAACCGCCGAAAAACCTTAATCTTTTGACTTTGGAAATTTCTGAAGAGAGCCCCATCGGGTCATCAAGCTGCTAAACAAGACATGAAAAATCAAAAGCAGATTGCTGACTTCAAATGGGGTTTTTGGACTTATGAGAATGCCACGGTCAGATAAATACTGCTTTTAAGTATTGATTTTGATAACCGTCTCGCAATTGTTTAGCATATGATTTTATCCCAAGTCAAATGACGTTTGTATTCAGTCACGCAATGTTGCACAATTTTGCTTGAAGAAATTAAATTATTAAATACAAAGCGACGCTCACTAAAATTAACGCATGTCATACACGCAATAAAATTGAAAGCTTTTTGCTTCTAGAGGCAAATGTGATTTATACTTGAATAAACATTTTGTCTACTGTTTTGGTTTCCTTTCCATTCATTTTTTTGCTTGGGAATTGAGTTTTGTGTCATTACAAATTTGCATACGACTGAAATCTAAGCCGTCCACTTAGCAATTTTGATTTTCAGATTCG
Organism: Meandrina meandrites; assembly: GCA_963693305.1. Classification (NCBI taxonomy): domain Eukaryota; kingdom Metazoa; phylum Cnidaria; class Anthozoa; order Scleractinia; family Meandrinidae; genus Meandrina; species Meandrina meandrites. The sequence continues at coordinate 35,642,459 of OY855910.1, forward strand.
ATTTATAAGAAGGACTTGAATTGCAGCTATCCCGTTTTTGTTTAGAAATCTTTTAAAGTTCACGTAATGTAACCAACTGGGCGTATACATGTCTCTACTGCGCATTTAGTTAGTTTTTCCCATCCCTTGATAAATTTAATTTATGCAAAGGAACACGAAACAATTTAAACCTCATTTATGGCTCACATTTTGTGACATTTTTAATGCTGCAAAAATTAAAAGTGCCCGTGTAATTATGGACACCTACAATAAGAAACTTGTGCTTTATACTTATATGAAGTAGCACTTTCTTCTCAAAATTACCTAAATACAATTTGCCATATTTTGGTCATTTCAAACAAATATAATTTCTGTCGAAAACCATTCATTGGTCTTCATTGTCTGTTCTTATCAACAAACATTTACTATTTAGCTCGTTGGCACTTACCAATAGGTACAACTAGTTTGAACTTTGCAGAAAGTTGTATCTTTACATGCTGATCAGAACTCAACAATAAATCAAAAGCACGTCGTACTCGATGTCTCGTGTTACTTAAGACTTTAAAGCTTTCTGTGACCTTGCTGGCTGCATTATACTTGGTGTCAGGTTGTCGAAAATTGAAAAGCGTACATTTTTTTTAAGAAACGTACGTTTAGACTCTTCACCTCAAATACATCATGCCCCTTTAGAATTCCATTCATTCACTAAAAAGTGAAATTAAAACTGTTCTTGTCGCTCCATAAAAGTTGCGTTATATTGTAGTGTGATTCACAACACGATGTACTTGTCGCTCTTTCAAAGATTTTAATTAGACTGAAACGCTGCGATAGATTATGGAAAAAAAATTCGATGTGTCCAGAAGAAAGATTGTTACTCCATATATGCCAACTTAAGAAAAATTTAGACTCTTCACCCCAAATACATTATTCCTCTTTAGAACTCGATTTATTTTTTTAAAAAAATTGTCGTTTGATGATTGTTGCATTATAATTAATTGTTGCGTGACTTTCACAACTCGATTAACTTCTGATCTCCGTTCAATCTTCGGACAATCTTGTTCTCGATTCTATGTGTCCAGAAGAAGGACTATTATCCCCACACCCTTGTCATTTGCTGTCATTTAGTTCTTCTCATTCAACATGTTAGACCCTATACACCTATAGCGCCAATCACAAACGTAACAGGAGACAACTAGATTGACTTCTGTTTTTTTATTCACATCGATATATCTCTTGTTGGCATTTTTGACATTTTTTGCCGGTCTTCAAGGAAAACTTAGGAGCCTTGATTGTGTAAAGAGAACAAATGATGTCCCCAGCGTTTAAAAAATAACCACAAACATTGTCACCAGCATTTAGAATCAATGATTGTCAACATTTCTTAGAGAAAAAGCACATATAGTGTCCCACCAATTTACAATAAATAGTATTTATTTTGTTACTTCGTGACCTTGTCACTTTGTTACCTTACGTGGGGTCTTACCCGAGCTGTGCGCCAAAGCTACCTCACGTAACACGAGACAAAAAAATAGAACCACTGTAACAATCACATCACCAAAGTATATATATGTTATTTGCCGGCTGGGAGATCCGTATCATGAAAAACTGTGACCGAGGTCTTGAAAATGCTGCCCGAGGCCGCAGGCCGAGGGCAGCATTTTCAAGACCGAGGTCACAGTTTTTCACGATACGGACCGACCCAAAGCCGGTAAATAACTTATTTATTTTTTTCTTACTTGGTTAAAAAAAATCTAAAAAGATTGTCTTCAAAATATTTTTACGCGCGCATCCAATGTGCATGTTGAATCGATCGCTAAAAGCTGCGGATAAAGTGAAGAATGATTTGTTTTCCGCCAAACAAAAAAAATTCGCTTAACTGAACAGTACTCACAGAAAAGGTCATCAGAAAAAAAGAGAAAAGTAACTTTAATAATAAAAAAGAAGCACAATGTAGCAGCAAAAGAGAGCAAAAAATCTTGAGTCACGAAAGTGAAATTGAATGAAGTTTGTTTGTGTAGTTTGGTCGTCTGCACACGGCACAACTTTGCGAGAATTAATTTAACTGTTTTTAATCAAAACAACTCATTTTCTTGAATGGTGATAAGCAGTATTCGGTTTTGGGGAAAAGTAGCAGAAAGGCAAAGCGTTTAAAAGGATAAATCGAGTCTGTAAACCAGCGACTTGCAGTAAACCGCATTACGGCGTGAAAATCAGTGCGAATGCATAAACAACGGTCGACAAACTATAACTTGATTTTGTCAATAGATACAAAAAATATCCCCCTATTAGAGAACTTCAATACCTTTAATTCCGTTACTAAGTTAGCTTTTGAAAGAATCAACCGGGTATGTAACTAAGCCGGCGACTTGCAGGTAAGCGCAATGGCGTGAAAATCAGTGTAAATAATGCACAAACCACGATCGACAAAACTCGGCCATAAAACTTGTACAACTTGATTTTGTCAATAAAGAGAATCAATACTCGCCTTTTGGAGAACTTCAAGGCCTTTAATTCCACTGCTTATTTTTCCTTTTACATTTACAACGGTTGGTGAGCAATTACATTAACTTTGGAGAGCAAAACTTTCGATGGCTCGTTCGCCTCGCCGCCAAATCAAACTGACGAAAGCGTTACCGTTGCCCGCGGGCAGATATAGGAGAATCTTGCCCGCGCTAAGAACCAATCAGATTGCAGGATTCGTTACCGTGCCCTCTTGGAAAAAAATAAATACTCATATCATTTTGAACTACCTAAATTTCCACTGGGTTTGTACATCAATTCCCCCGATTTTTTTCTTAGCATTGCACAGTATTTGCATAGTATTTTCTTAGCATTGCACAGTATTTGCATAGTAGAAGGGGAATTGCTGTACAAACCCAGTGCACAAACAAGACACCAGTTGTTTCCATTTGGAATTCTGCACATCTGGTATATTTGCAAACATGCCTCCTGCAAAAAAGCTTTCTGCCGAAGAAATTCGAGAAATTGTTGCTGTGCGGGGAAAGGAGTCGCCCGCATCGATCCGGGAGCGCTTCAGGATTGGCACAACAAGGCTATACAGAATTTGGAAAGATGCCGCTGCTATCGAACCAACCCAAAACAAGCCGAAAAAAGCTGTCGAACCGAAACAAGCTGCCGAAACAAAAACAGAGCAAACTAGCAAGCTTTTGTACCAGATCTTGGACAATGTGCGCGACTTGCAAAGAAATATGGATCTTTTGTTGGGGTTGCAAGAAGCCATTTCGAAGATGTGGAAGACATCGGTGTAGATTTGCATGGGTTGGAAGTGGGAGTGGAAGAAACGAAAGATGGAATCCTGCAGAGCATAGAGAAATATAGCAACGCTGTGTGAGAAAAAACCGATAGAATTGTTGGTGCAGCCAATGCGACAATATCTGCTGCTTGTGGTGTTGTGGAAGCAGTTGGAATTGTTTTGGGGCTTGGTGGTGTTGCCCTTCTTCTGTGGACATGTGGATCTCGAAAACTGGAAGAGTGGAAGGCTGCACAGAGCGACACGCCACCCAAAAAGGTTTGCTGGAAGGATTGGTCCGCTCTTTGCAAGTTTGTCTCTTCGTTGGAAAACAAATCGGCACACATTGTAGGCCATATCGACTCGGAGACAGTGAAAAAATGGTTGGACTGGAATTTTGGAGAACTCTTTGTTGTTGCTTGTGATGGAGACTTTGTTTTCTGCTTCGAAGGTGGAACTATTGTTCCTGTGTAGAAGGCTACGCTAGGGCAACTCTGCGGCACTTTCTCTTGCTCGGTGTTGTCTTTTCCTCACCAAGCAAGCAACGCAATGGGGTTTTTCTTTTTTCTAGCGCTTTGATGCCGCCCATCGCCGCTATCTCTTTTTCCAGAAAGACTCCATGTGTTGGAGTTTCTTCGTCTGTTGCCTGTTCCCCATCTTTTCCGAGCCGGAGCAAGAACAGAATGGTCCGTGGGGCATTTCGAAAGGTTGTAGTAGCGAAACGTTTGCATATGTACTCCCCTTCCGGTAAGTCTGTTGTTTTTTTCGTCATTTTGTTTCCCGGTGCGGAAATTTTCTGCAGACAGTTTTTGGCCAATTCCCCACGAAGGGCTTTGTACTCCTGGCATTTGGATCCTAGACCCCGCAAAAATGCAAGTCTTCCGCTGTCTGGCGCGGATACCACTTGGATGGGGTTCCAGACGATGGTTTTTCCTTCCCAGTTTTGGAAACTTCTCGAAGGTTCGGTGTGCAACTCCAACCCTCCAAGTTTTTCGAAACCAGAGGCAGACACCAGCCAGAAAAGCTGCCGACCAAAGCTGTCTTTCTCGTCCGGACGGAAGCAGTCCACAGACCCTAGTAGGATTTTCGCAAACCTTTTGTCGCCCAAACAGCAACTGCCGCTTCTTTTCCATGCCGCAATACAACCCGGACTTTGTCTTCTTTGCCTCGAAAACCTAGGAAATCCCATTTTCTGCCTGCTGGCAATTCCACAACTTTTTGTGTCCCCCCACACAGAGTGCCAATCACCGTTGCACGAATCTCCCAGCTTTTTGCTTCGATTTTTTTCTTCGCCTCGGCATACTTTCGCAGGTTTGAAATTTCCGCTTCTCGGGCCTTTTCCGCTTCTTCCTCTTTTTTTTCGCCGTTTTTCTTCTCTTTGCCATTTCTCTCGTTTCCACTCCTCGACTGTGCTGGCGTACCGAAGCTCTGCAAGAACTTTTTCTCTGTTTCTTGTCGAAAGTGCGGATATTTTACGCTGTTCTGCGATTTCTTGTATTTCTTGGAGCTTGTATTTCGAAGAGTCGTTGCCGATTGCGTGGCATTTTTTGTCCCGCCATTCCGACACAATTTTGTCTGTTGGCGGTAGAAGCGTCGATAGGTCGCCCCATTTGGGTGGAGCTGTGTTGTTTTTTTGCACGCGGCGAGTATTGTGCGAGCGTTTTTGTCTTTCATGTAGCAACGGAGCGGGCCTAGCTCCACTCCTTCTTCGTCTGCGGATAGGATGTCTACCCGAAAAATTGAACAATTCCGAAAGCCGAAGTCCCCCGCTGCCCACAAGATAGCTTTTTCCCACTTTGCTTCATCTCGCACTTTTGCTGGGGTGGGGTGTACGTGGATCCCCGAAATTCGTCCTGTCCCTGTGTGCACATACCAGCTAACAAAAATGTGTCCTTGCGGTCTGTCTGCGAGAACCATACACCGATCCAGGCTTTCGGTGAGGTTTTGCCACTGTTTGCTGGGGGGTTGGACCACGAAGAGGCCGTCCTCCTCGTCTTCCGTGGAAACTTGCTCCAAGACTTTCTCGATGTAGTCTGTGGCTTTCTTGCTCGAAAGTTCGTTTTGCGGGCATGCGTACAGAGAGACTTCGATGCGCGTGCACCCTCGGGCTTGCACATCCGGGTGTAGGAAGGTTTGGCGGAGGTGTGGGTTGGGGCAGTCGGCGTAGTCTGCCAGATGGCCGCCAACAGGTTAGCGGATTTCTCCTGCCTCGAAATTCGATACGACTTTGTTGTATATTTTTGTGCGTGCTGTGCGCCCTTCTGCGGTGATGGATATCCAGGTGCAGACGTGCTCCCCGACGTTATTTGTGTTTTCTAGAATTGTCGGCTCTTTTTCGTCGATTGCCGTGCAGAAATCCCTCGCCTTTCGAAAACCAAGGTTGTCCACAAGCGCTTTGCGGTCCAGAACTCCAGAAAAATCCTGTGTGTAGTCGATGCTGTAATTCCGTATCCATAGCCCACCAGGCATTTTTCGAAAACATGTAGACCGCTGTGCAACTCCTCCGGAGGGACTTCGGAAACATCGCATTTTGCCACAAAATACCCGGCAATCTCTTTTTGCGGGTGGATTTCTTTCCATTCTCTATTTGCCTTGTAGAGTGCGTCTTTCTCGATTTTCGCAATTGTTGCGCGTATTGTGCTGCTTCTCGTGTCTCCGGCCGCGACCGTGTGCACAAGGGACGTCTGCATGTAGCCTCGTTTCCCCACGGCTCTTTCCAAAGCATTGGCGATACTTGCCACCACTACTTTTGCCGCCCCCTTCTCCCCACTTGTGCAAGAGAGTTTTCCTTTCTGGAAGACACACTCCTCTCGAGAAAGATAGCCAAATACGAATATATCGTCTACGAACGGCGGGAGACCCTCCAACGGGCGCAAATTCGTGCGACCGAGGTTCCCGGCCAGATAGTCTACCTTGGAAATGTCGGACAATAGGTTGCTTTCGTATGCGTTTTCCAGAAGAAGGTGTGTTGCAACGGATTTTTTGCACCGGAGTCCCATGCTTCCGAAGGTTTGCTTTGTCGCTGTATTTGCTGTGTCTTTGCTTTCGAAGGTTTGTTTTGTCGCCGTATTTGCTGTGCCTTTGTCTGCTGCTGCATCGTCGTCTTCGACTGCTTCTGCTGCGTCTTTGGCTCTTGGGGAAAAAAGAGCTACAACATTGGCAGGTTGGAGAACTATTTCGTTGTCGAAATCCACTAGTTTTTGTTGCAAAACCATGTTGTTTGTTTTTGTATCTATTGTCTAATTGGGTGCACTTTCGACAACCGAAAAATGTGCCCATTGTCCTTTCTCCAAAAATGGTTGTCGAAAAATTGGTTGTCGAAAAAAAAAAATGCGCTCCCATATTTGGGTGCACTTTCGACACCCGAAAAATGTATTCTCTCCAAAAACAAATACTTGCAGATCCTAGACCTTGTACTTTTGCAACCAAAAGATGTGTCCTTCTCCAAAAATGGTTGTCGAAAAAAAAAATGCGCTCCTATAACTTCTATGTTTGCGTTATTTTCTCTCAAACCACACACATGTAAACTACTGGGTTCTGGCACAGCGAACAGAACGCAAGCTTGATATCTAACAAAGCTGTTTCTCAAGAAACGATGCGAGCTTGGGAGCTGAGTTTCTTGAAAAAACAGCTTTGTTAGATATCATGAAGCTTGCGTTCTGTTCGCTGTGCCAGAACCAGTAGTTTACATGTGTGTTGTGACATATTTGAAGTGACAAACAAAAGTATCATGTTTCAAACGAAAATAGTTGTGTTGGTAGTATTAAAAGATAAGCGTGGGTATCACGTCTGGCGTTTTACGCCAGTAAAAGTATCAACGTCTCGTTGAAAGTGTAATAAGGTAAACACATACAATACCATACTTTAAATTAATCAGCCACTTCGCATTCTGCACTGCCCTTTGAGTTCTAAGCACTTAAAGCTAAATCTAAGGGTATTTTTAACAGGTTATACTGTTGCTATGGTAACCACTGACGTCAAGAAAATACCCACAACATATTCACCAATCAATAATTGTAGCATCAACTGATAAAGATTTCTAGTACAGACCCGTCAAAGTGTAAGAGCTGGAAAATGCTGGAAACCGATACCAGCCAACTTGAGGTGATTTTCAGTCTGTACTGCCTAGTCTTGGAGTTTGTTTTCATTGAGGCGTTTTTTCCCTCAAAAAATACTTCTTAGCCGTGGCGATGGGCTATGTAGTGAGTCAGCGAGTGAGTCAGTGAGGGGGCGATATATGTCTGTCACACCAATCAGATTGGGGCAACTATAGAGACCGATCAAATTGCCGTTTTATAGGTGCATCCGCGGTGATTGCGCCCGCTTCAGAATTGATATCTTTGGTCCTCACATATCACAAACCGCTAAAAAACTAACCGATGACTGCTTACTACAACGAGTAATATAGATGGCGTAGTGCACGCGTGATAAAATCGTCATTTGAGTGAGCGAGCTATATAGGGAGCGGAAGGGAGAGTTCAGGGACTGAACAAGAACACTCGGTGAGCTGAAACGTCGGTCTCGAATAACTTAGAGGTTCTTCTACTTATTATTACTGTTTTGTAAGGATAACTGAAAATTTATTTTGGCTTGTAACCGTTCCTTCGTGTGAGGGTCACATAAGCATTACAGGCGTAGTCGAACAGGAAATCATTTTTAAGGTATTACGAACAGTGCTCTGTGGAAGCTGTTTGTACTTTTACACAAGGAGCTAAAATAGCGCCATTTTGTTTCCTTGTGGCTATTCATATGGGTTTCTTTTTTAATCAAGCAAGAGGAGAACGAGGAAAACACATGAAAATAACTCTATCCAACTTGATAGCGTCAAACAACTTCATACGATCCATTGTTTGTGGCAAATTTATTTGGCCTTTCGTTTGCTTTTATTAGTAACCAGATATTGGAATTGGATTGAAGTTTGATATGAAATATTTTTTAGGAAAATCGATATTTCCATGGCAACGAAAAACAGAAAAACAAGATATCAGTTAAACTTGAATTCTACGCGAATAAGATTTGACGTAAAAAAACTAACACCAGTATCTGAAACTATGCTGTACTGCACATCAAATATGCAAGAATAAAAAAATTCTGTATGTTTGATTTCGAATAAATCGAAAATATATTTCAAACCATGCTTTTTGCATTATAATGATAAACGGACCGATTTGAAGACACTGCTTTGATGAAATTATTTCGAAATAACACCAAAATGTGTATTAACTTATCTTTCGTCGCCGTGAAAGTTTTGTTGATTTTCGTTATCGCGATCCCGAGAATTGGATTTTTCCTACGGTCACTACCAATGTAATTTTTGGTCAATTTTCTACTTTTAGCGCTTTTTCGAAAATCTCCAAAACGGCTCCAACGATTTTTTTAAGACTTTCGCAACACATGCTTGATAATGCAAAGAATTTAATTCCAAAGTTTTATTAACGTTGATTTACTGGAACACGTCCAAATTTATCCTTAAAGAAGGCGTTCGAACCGACGAAAAAGTTGCGTTACAAATTCAGCTTTCGCAATTTATGCTAAAATATTCAAATCAATGTTTTTTACGTTTTGGAGATTTTCGAAAAAGCGCTAAAAGTAGAAAATTGACCAAAAATTACATTGGTAGTGACCGTATGAAAATATCCAATTCTCGGGATCGCGATAACGAAAATCAACAAAATTTTCACGGCGATGAAAGATAAGTTAAATACACATTTTGGTGTTATTTCGAAGTAATTTCATCTAAGCAGTGTCCGCGTCTCGGTTCGTTTATCATTATAATGCAAAAGCATGGTTTGAAATATATTTTCGATTTATTCGAAATCAAACATACAGAATTTTTTTATTCTTGCATATTTGATGTGCATTACACCATAGTTTCAGATACTGGTGTTAGTTTTTCTACGTCAAATCTTATTCGCGTAGAATTCAAGTTTAACTGATATCTTGTTTTTCTGTTTATCGTTGCCATGGAAATATCGATTTTCCTAAAAAATATATAATATCAAACTTCAATCCAATTCCAATACCTGGTGTAAATTTCACATCGATTCGAGTCCGGGAAGTTTGCTAATCGGCCAAATGAAAATGTTTGGTATGGTCCAGAAAAAACTGTAGAGAGACACCTTAAGTACGTTTTTCGTTGTACGGAATATGGCTGCATTCTAACAAGTTATCTCCAGTGGCCAAGAACAAATATGGCTGCAAAACCATGCAGGCTCTTCTTCAACTATAGAAACTAAACATGAGATATATGTTGTGGTTTAAGTTCATTTTCAGTTTCAAATTTTTCAAACCAGTTTGATTTTGATTTTTCATTGTCTCAGATTCATTATCATAATTTGAAACAAAGGAGTATGCTCTTAAAGATTTTTTTTTAAAAAAAGTGGTCAGCAGCAAGAATAATGGTTGTGCTTTAAATTGCATTCGAAATTTAGAGCAGAAAACTATTGCGAACATAAGAAAATAACAGAGAGTTTTCGCTTAGTTTCGGCCGCCATTTTCCTTCCGCGGGAGGAGGATTTTGTTTATCTTGTTCCTTGTCTATTTCCTTCCTGATGCACATGCAATGCTGTAAATATTCATTCAAATCCCCGCGCTTAGCAACATAAATGTAAAGCAAAACCGTTATTCTTACTGCTGTCCACTTCTTAAAAAAACTCTAAGAGCATTTTTGAAATATCCTGTTAAATATGAAATAGGAGCTTTGATATTGTTTCGAGATATTTGAGCGCAGTTATTCAAAATTAAATATTTCGTAATCGCAGCCATTTGCAGATTTGCTTTAATGGTTAAAAAATATTGATCACCGTCAAAAGGGAGATAGATTTTGCTTTAATTTGTTGAAAGATATCGACTGTCAATTATAGGAAACCAAAAAATGTTGCGAAAAACTTCATTCTTGATTTACTTGAAAAAGCTCTTACAGATTTTTTTAAAATTTTGTTTACAAGTATTCAATCTACTATACTTTAAGATATCAAAAAACGAATAACAAGAGTTAGTCTAGACTTCGAGAAAATCAGACTTGTTTAAAAACAAAAGAAAACGACAATCATTGCTATGGTAACCTTTGTTTCTGCCAAACCAGTAAAAAATCAAAACATGTTCATATGTCATCATTATGGTGTAGTTTGGCAAAAATCGAAGAATGGCTTCCTACATAATTTTCATTTTCAAAACAACCACCCTAGGGCTAAAACACTGCATCGAGCCTCCTTTATTAAGGTCGCACAGGACCCTTGCTCATTAAGAAATTCAACCAAATTTCTTTTGGGGGTGTTATCTTGTAAAGCTTTAATTCTCTCAATTTTGAACATCGATTCCTGTAAAACTTTTCAGAGATATTGTGGGGGATGATGGAATTACATCATGACTGTTGTTTTGGTGGCAGATCACCATTTATTGTGATGTTTCAAGCTCTTAAAGATAAACTGCAGATAATGCGATTTTGTGTCCAAGTTTTCTCCTAGAATAGCGCATCGAATTAAATGGTTATATAATCTAGTGATAAATCAGAACCTCTTTTGTACCATGACAGAAGGAAGAGAGTAAAAATGTGAAATCTAAACATTGAAACGTGCTGGGGAGTTTTTAAATTCGTTTCTGTCATGGTTTAATAGAGTTCACGAAGTTTATGTTCCTTGTGAGTCAACTACTAAAATTCTATATCGGCGGAGAGAGCAAGACACAAAATTACAGGTTTTGCCGCTTCCGATCGCCATCCGAGTCGATAATATTTACAACGTGCGCCACATTCAAAGCTGCGAATCTAATTATGATAATTTGCTACGCTACGTTCCACTGCACGGGACACAAAGCTGAAAAAATAACGTGTAATTACTTATACAAAGAACTTAAAGAAATATATTCTCATGAGCATTTCGTTTGTTGTTGGCTTCAGTCGTTGCAGTTCGTGCATGCCCTTAAAATAAATACATACATAATGATAGCAAGGGTCCTGCGCAACCTTAACCAAGTATGAGGGCCGTACTGCGAGAATAATTGAATGGCCTGCGGAAATACGACAGTGTGGAATTTTGGCTAAATTGAACATTGTCAAAACAACTCCAAATTCCGCATGCAGGTTTGTTTACGTGTGCTAAACATTGCCCTGTATTTCATTTCGCTGGTCTGCGTTTCGTTTCCCACTAATAACGCATGCAGAAATCAAGGTTTTTGCTGGCGGCGTCCTTGCGAATTTACTTTGACAAATGATAAATAAAAGAAACCTTTTGTTCCTCGGAAGAATGAAACCAGCGAAGTTTAACCGGTTGTTGATTTAGCCCCAAACCCTAACCCTTAGGGTTATTGGTTTAACCCTAACGCTAAACCCTAACCCTAACCCTAAACTCTAACCCTAACGTTAGGGTTATGGTTTGAGTTAGGGTTAGGGTTAGGATTTAGGGTCAGGGTATGGCTTAGAGTTAGGATACAGACACTAACCCCAAGCCAGCGGTTAGCCTTCTTGCGGGGTTTTTTTTTTTTCACTCCGTTTGCTCGCGGTTAGCTTTCACTCCAGTCTGCTTGCGGTTTGCTCTTTTTTGGGTCAACACTACTTTAATGAGTTTGCTCGATAACTACGCTCTACTTATGTGACACGTGCGCTGTTGACTCGATTTAACAAACGCGAAGTAAACATGCTTGGCGGACATTGTCAAAATTACATTCAGTTAGTTTCCCATTACATCTTACTTTTGCTTTCAATAAAGCGCTATACACTCTCACTTCTCCAATCCATACATCATCACATCGCACACAGTACAAAATCTCACGACATCAAGAAAAGATCGCACACACTTCTTGGTTTTCGCATGCATTGATCGATCGATCGTTGAATTTTTAATGAGGCGCCAAGAATTTTTTTGACAGGGGATGTTCAGCCCTAAATACTCAATCCATTTTTATAAGTCTAAAACCAGCTCGCTTCTTGGCAACTTTGGATACTGCAAAACTCGCGCTGACAAAGTTCCCGACAAGAAACCTGTCTTAGACTTTCCACTTGGATCGATGTGCCTTTTTTCAGACAATGTTCTCCTTGTTGAGACCTTTATGACTTTAATGTTGTGACTTTATTAAAGAATGAGAACTTTAGTAACACTTGGCAATTTTACGCCTTTTCGCGCGCGCGCTGACTTACGTACTTTGTTTTCATTGGTAACATTTAAGCGCGCGCATTGTATTCAAATTTAAATCTTGTCACGCATAAATGTTTGTGGCGCAAGCAATAAAGGGAGAATTTTTGGATTTTGCATTGAATCGGTTGTTGGTTTATTTGTGGACCATTTAATCGTTTTATTTCGGAATTTTGGAAAACGGATCGGACTTTTGTTGTGTGTTCGGAAATCGTCGGAACATTTGGTCCTTCAAGCCGGATAAGAGAGGTTTTCATCGAAGTTTGCATGGTTTTGGGTTGAAAAGACGAATTGGCCGCCGGCATTACGAAGTGTATCCCAACGGAGTTGAGGCGAAATGAGCAACGAAGAGAGCGAAGACGGACAAGAAAGGTACGAAAACGAAATTAGTCAACTGCATACGGTAGTGGGTGTGTTGAAAAGAGAAAAAAAGAGTGCTAAGTCAAACTTAACTCGGATGCTAAATCAGTTTGTTGTATTGATTACGGATGAGAAATACGATAGGCACAAGATAGTGGAGGGAATGGAACGCTTAGTGAGATTGAGAGAGGAAATGATGAAGGTTTTGGAAGAATTAGAAACGGTTTATTCTAAGCTACAAGACAAAGACAATGAAAGAAAAACGAGTAATGAAATAGATGAAGTTAACGAGCAAGTAGATCGAGGGCTTAGTGAAGCTCGCGTCATCATGTTAGCCCATGTCAGTAATATGTGTAGAGCGCGCAATGTGTATGAAGAAAAGGAGACAGTTTAGCGTACAAGTGGAACCGAAGAAGTTGAAGAAGACACGCGAGTGGATAATCGAGTCCCAAGTGAAGAAAGAAGACCCATAACTATTGATTCACCGGCGCCGCATTCCCATCCACACACACCGACAAGCCATACAAGTAATCTTCACGGCAGTGATTTGTTTAGCTCTAGCAACGCGGTGAATGGGCAGCTAGAACGGATCAAGATACCTGTATTCGGCGGGAACAAGTTAGAATTTCCCAGATGGCATGCTGCATTTTCAAGCTGTGTAGATTCGTCTTCCCTTTCTTCTCAGTTTTAAATGTTGAGGTTGGAAGGATGTCTGACTGGTGAGGCGGCAGAGACGGTTAAGAGACTAGGCTACTCTGAAGCGGCCTAGGAGACGGCGAAAGCAAGGCTACTAAGGAAATATGCTGGAAATCGACGCCAAGTGCAAGAACATTTAGAAGAGTTAAAGAAGATGAAGATAATTCGAGAGGACGATGCTAAGGCACTAGAAAAATTTGCGGATGCTTTGGAAAGAGCTGTTGACGTTACCCTGAAAGAGAACGACCGCCAATCAGAATTACAAGACGGAACTTTGTACACTATCATACTCGAGAAAATAACAGAGAAATTACTGGCTCAATATTACAGTTGGATAAACGAAAATCAGGTACATGAGTCGCTTGAGAAGCTGAAAGATTGGATTGCAGAAGAAGCGGAATATCGGGTGCAAGCTGCCGAGATTAGAAACGGAATCGGATCCGATGAAAAGATGAGAGAGAGACCGGTACCCTGGAAACGAAGCGAAAACTACGCTAAATCGTTTGTCTCAAGTCGGGAAGGCGTGGAACCGAAGGTTCAAATTTGCAAACTGTGTGGTCACAGTCATCCGATTTGGCACTGCGAGGTGTTTAAAGAGAAACCAATAGAGAGAAGATGGGAAACGGCTAAGCGGCTGGGGCTCTGTTATAGATGTCTGAGTAACGATCATCTTGGAAGCTCGTGTCCAAATTACAGAGTGCAAAATCGACAGGTGCAAAGATACCCATCACCGACTACTTCATGCAGAAAGAGCAACTCCGCGTAGAGAAACGGAATACCAAAGTGTAAACGGAACAAACCCTACACGTCAAATGCCGGGTCATGAAACTAAAACAGCCATCCAGGAAAGCAGCGAGGGCGCCAGCAATGCTAATCAGACCCATTTGAACACTCGAAGATAAATGTGGAGGGGCTTGTTCTACTCTTCCATTGGTTCTATTGGTACGATTGGTACCAATGGAATGAATGGCCAGTCCATTGGTATTCTATTGGTGAAGTGCATCTCATTATAGGGAGTTATATAATATTCTCCATCGCCTTGTCATATAGAGGGGCTTATTCTACTTGTCCATAGAATATGCCTTCGGGCTTTCGCGCTTTACAACGAAGAATATGCTTTGAACTTACGCGCTTTAACAACGCTTGTGTTTCGCGATATCATGCTTAAAGAAGGAACAAAATAATTATTCTGGCACCGTAATCCTTTCTTAATTTCGGCCAACGAGCCGCCCGATGTTCACATAAAAAAGTTTAAGGCATAAATTTAAATGTTTGCCTCCGGTTGCTAACTTTTAGAACGAGGAATATACATGTGTATCTGTTTTTCCTGTCGGTTACCGTACACTCTGTTGTTGTGTTTACTGTGCGTGCAAACGCACAAATTTAAATGTTTGCCTCTGGTTGCTCACTTTTAGAACGAGGAATATACATGTGTATCTGTTTTTCCTGTCGGTTACCGTGCACTCTGTTGTTGTGTTTACTGTGCGTGCAAACGCACAAATTGAAATGTTTGCCTCCGGTTGCTCACTTTTAGAACGAGGAATATACATGTTTCTATGTATCTGTTTTTCCTGTCGGCTACCGTACATTCTTTGTTGTTGTATTCACTGTGCCTTAATAAGATATGGCTTACCGATGGTATACCAATCGACTGAATATACATGTGTATCTGTTTTTCCTGTCGGTTACCGTACACTCTGTTGTTGTGTTTACTGTGCGTGCAAACGCACAAATTTAAATGTTTGCCTCCGGTTGCTCACTTTTAGAACGAGGAATATACATGTGTATCTGTTTTTCCTGTCGGCTACCGTACATTCTTTGTTGTTGTATTCACTGTGCCTTAATAAGATGTGGCTTACCGATGGTATACCATTCGTACCAATGGTACGAATCGTCAGGCTTCTTTCACGATGGTAATCTTTTACCAATGGTTCGATTGGTGAGAGTGTTTTGACGAATCGTATCCGTTTGTGTGTATTGGACATGAGTGAGATCTCGACCCAAGGAGGGAGCCAGAAACGTATGAGTTTCAGCGATTTGTATTTGGTGGATGCGACTGCCCGTTTTGCGCTCAGGGCCGGGTTGTTCGAAAGCCGATTAACGCTAACCCAGGATTAAAAGTTAATCGAGAGTTCAATTTCTCTTGTATAAAAGTGTTCTAATTGCTAATGTTTTGTGAAGTTTGAGAGTAGTCAACGTTAAAACTGGAGAACAGAAAATACAAACCGAAAAACTCACTGAAAAGTTTAAAAACTGAAATCAAAATTCACGCTAATCCCGGGTTAGCTTAATCGTGCTTTGAACAACCCGGCCCAGTATGTTTGGCAGCAACATGCACGTGATCAGAAAGACCAGTATCCTTTAGCGGTTGAAAAGAATTGCTACATGGATGACCTGATGCCTTCCACTAAGAATGTAGAAGAAGCAAAAATGATGAGGAAGCAGATTACTGAGCTAGGAGGCAAGGCTGGATTCCATGTTCGAAAGTGGATTTCACATCGACCTGAAGTACTCGAAGACATCCCAGAGCAAGACTGGGCTGCTGAAATCGACTTGAGCAAAACAGAGTTCCCAGCAACAAGGACACTAGGCGTTTTGTGGATCACACAAGAAGACAAGTTTTCGTTCCGGTATTCAGCCCCAGCAGAAGAGTTCGTATTTACGAGAAGAAGCGTGTTAAAGAAAACAGCTACGATCTTTGATCCCCTCGGATTTCTCATACCTTTCACCGTGAGAGGGAAATTGTTGATGCAGGAAGCGTGGACAGAAGCTGTAACATGGGATGAAGTTCTGCCGTTTCAGCTGGCAAAGAAATGGAAGGCGTGGTTTGGAGAGTTACCCAGTCTCGCAACAATAAAGATTCCGCGATGTCTCAAGGATTCCCACAGCACAGAAAAACAGTTAAAAATTCACACGTTCACAGACGCCTCAGAGAAAGCCTATGCAGCATCTTTTTATGCCCGGTACAAGTTTGAGGACGGGTCCATTGGCACACGTTTGATCACGGCAAAAACAAGGTTGGTTCCACTCAAGGCGATAAGTATCCCTCGATTGGAGCTTATGGGAGCAGTCATTGGTGTACGATTAACTAGACAAGTGTGTGAGGCGCTTGGAGTTCAACGAAGTAAAGTAATCTATTGGGTTGACAGCTGTAATGTCGGTTGCTGGATTCATAGTCAAAGTCGAAATTTTAATCCTTTCGTTGCACATCGAGTAGGAGAGATACACGAAGATTCCAACCCTGACCAATGGCGTTACGTTCCTGGAAAGTTAAATCTAGCTGACCATGGTACGCGAGGATTAACGGTTGAGGAGCTAATCGATAACGAAAGCTGGTGGCGTGGACCAGCGTTTCTTCGTGAAACAAATGAGAACTGGCCTCAGCGAGGGTTCACAGGAGCCACTGCAGAAACACTTGAGGAGCTGAAAGCTGAAGTTCGCGAACAAACAGATCGTCCCCAAGAAAACAACCTAAAGAGTTTTGCGACCAGCAATCGAAAAGAAAATCAGTGGAGGCTGGAACCTAACCGTTTTTCCAAATGGTACAGGACAAAGCCATCCGTCAAACTCGAAATTGGAGTTTCACTGGTGCGAGTATGAAGTTGGGTTCAACGATTCATCAACAATTGCCGTAAGCCCATTGAACAGCGAGCCACGGGGGAGCTAACACCTGATGAATTGAAGAGAACGGAACAACGGATCATCATTGAAGCACAGCATGACACATTTACACCAGAAGTCAAGGCATTAGACAGCGGAAAAGAGTTTCCCAAGAAGAGTTCTATTCTGACATTTACATCGATGTTCACTGATGGTATCCTACGATCAAATACAAGACCCCGATATTCAAATGATCTACCTGATGAAACTAAGTATCCGATCATTCTACCAAAGAAACATCCTGTAACGGAACTGATTGTAAAATATCATCACGAGACAGAAGGGCATGAAATGGGCTTGAATTACACACTGAATCATCTTCGCGAGAAGTACGTGGTTGTACATGCTAGAGAAACCACTTATGTCCAGGATTGAATGCAGGTATTGTTCAGCAAGTGCTTCATATATGACTGTGTTATTGACCATTTTCATACTACTTCATATCTGATGGAATTATGCGTGTTTAGGTGAACTTTAATCAGTGAGGACCCTTTGTGATGCTTATTATAAAGAGCGTGCATCTCATTAGCGTTCAATCCTGGACATATCTGAGAGAAACAGTCAAGAAAGTTATCAAAGAATGCGCTGAGTGTCGGATACGATTCAGAGGAAAACCAGCTACACAGCAAATGGCCCCCTTTCCTACCATACGATTAGAAGCTACCATGAAGCCATTCACCAATTGTGCAGTAGATTTGGCTGGGCCATATTTGACAGTACAAGGCCGTGGGAAGGTTAGAGCCAAACGCTACATGTGTTTGTTCCTGTGTCTTCAAACACACTGCTGTCATGTGGAAATGGCGTGGTCATTAGACACGGATGGCTTTCTGAATGTATCAACGCTAAATGTAATACCAACCGTAAATGTAATAAAAAGTAACTCTAAATGTAATACTAACTGCAAATGTAATAAAAATCAACTGTAAATGTAATAACTTACCCCACCGTTGAGACCTTTACGACTTTAATGTTGTGACTTTATTAACGAACGAGAACTTTAGTAACACTTGGCAATTTTACGCGTTTTCGCGTGCGCGCTGACTTACGTACTTTGTTTTCATTGGTAACATTTAAGCGCGCGCATTGTATTCAAATTTAAATCTTGTCACGCGTAAATGTTTGTGGCGCAAGCAATAAAGGGAGAATTTTTGGATTTTGCATTGAATCGGTTGTTGGTTTATTTGTGGACCATTTAATAATCGTTTTATTTCGGAATTTTAGAAAATGGATCGGACTTTTGTTGTGTGTTCGGAAATCGTCGGAACACTCCTCGGGCGCCTAAACAGCACTATTGTGCAAAACAAAGGTCAGAACACCCCTCAGTTCTTCGAGAGATGTTGTTGATTTGCAGGCATCTGGACTTAATGCAAATCAACATGAAAACATGGCTGCGGCATGCTGCGATATAGGTGGAAACGTGTTTGAAATGCTTTTTGCTTGCTTGCCTGGGACACTTACAAAACTCTACAAGGAAAGATTTGCACGCGATGCGGCGAAAAACGCATACAGTGGAACCTCGATTTAACGAACCTCTATATAACGAAGTCCTCGGTATAACGAACGAGTTTCTTCAGCCCGGCCAAAATTACAGTAAAATGTATGGAATAGAACCTCGATATAACGAACCTCGATTTAACGAAATCCTCGTTATAACGAACACAATCCAGGAGCCCAAACGTAAAATATACCTCGATATAACGAATAAATGTCAACATGTGACGAAAGATTAATAGCAAACAGACCAACAAGGATGAAATTTCTTTAATCCTGTAACACGAGGGCAGCCGCTCATTACAGCTTTATACAATACTAGCACAAAAACATCTACAGATCGACTTTATCCTCTTTGTCTCTTATAAGTTCTATTAATTTCTTTATCTTTGAAGGCTTCTTGTGGAAAAAGGAATAAATAGCTGGAATTTCCAGTCCAACACCCTTGTTTCTTCTTTTTCCGACCACCTTCACTGATATTTGACCTCCGTGCTTTAGAAATAAGTGGAAGACTCGTGAAAGTGTCAAGGGCACATGACCCACGATCTGAAGCGTCCCGTCTTGGTCTCGAACCCCTTTTACAGCAACAGCGTGGGTGTCGTGTGGGTTATCAGGCTCGTGCTGCAGAAAATATAGATGTGAAATCACTCAGTTCGCTCAGAACCGGTCATAACTACAATCACATCCTCGAAGAGTCTTACCTCACAATCCAGGACTTCGCCAACAACTGCATCCCAGATATCTTTATACTCATGATAGCCTCGGATACAAGATCGAAAAGAATATGCGGTTGTGTTCATTGTTGTCTGTTAGTTTTTTTTCACGTATTCTGACGTATTAAACTCAACAAACCGCTTTGCGTTAGAGAGCAGACCGCAGACCTCCAATTAATTTCCTGTAAAGGTGTCTGAGGTGACACGATATCTTGTTGAGCAATATCAAAGGAATTAGATTTCAAAAATTCCAGCACGTCCTGCGATATCTGGCCGTATTTTGTGTCGCTACGTGAAAGCCACGTGCGTTTATATCTCTGTTGAGTTCGGCACTTATTATTGAAAGCAGTATATTAATATAATGTTCTATGGCAAGCCTAGAGAGTTCAGCAGAAGAAAGCACAGCAGTTCCCGTTCAAATTGCTTCCGGACCGCCTCCATCAAAAAAACAAGAAACAAAGAAGAGAAGGATTCTGACATTGGAAGAGAAATATAAACTGGTTAAAGCAATCAAGAATGGGGAGAAAAACACTGTTGCTGCAAAACGTTTTGATCCTCCTTTGTCTCAGTCTACTATCTCGACCATTATGAAGAAAAAGGACGAGATAATTGGAGCCTATGAAGGAGGATTGTATGCAGACAAACGAAAGCTATAGTATGAAGGATCGTTTCAATGCTGACGAAACAGGATTTATGTGGAAAGCTACCCCCAATCAAACGCTTAACTTGAGAGGAGAAAAGTGCACCGGTGGTAAGAAAAGTAAAGAGCGCGTGACAGTCCTCGTGGCTTGTAACCAGGATGGCACAGAGAAGCTACCCCTACTTGTGATAGGGAAATACGCCAGACCCAGGTGTTTTAGGAACAGTAACATGAACTTGCTTCCTGTGACCTACGAGTCTCAAAAGAAAGCCTGGATGGACAGCGTTTTGTTTGAAAAGTGGGTCAGTCAAATTGACCGACGAATGCGAGGAGCAAACCACCATATTCTGTTATTTATAGACAATTGTTCATCACACGTTATTGTCAA